>JAJMGF010000005.1:0-499244 GCA_030568495.1 Suhomyces chickasaworum | reverse complement strand
CATAGTTCCGTTCTTTGGGAAAGGCCAATAAAACATAAGGCCAAAGAACATAGGGTCAAATGGCAAAAGGCAAAAGGCCCAACATGGTTAGGCAATACCCTTGGCGAGGGGTCTAGCGAAGAAAGGCAGTAACCGAAGCCCCCACCGACCACCAAAATCCCCCAAATACTCCAGAATCCCCAAAATCCCAAATTCCAATCCTCCACTAGAAGATAAACTATAAGATTAAGGTTCTGTTAACCGAATACAGCGGACTGCCCGAAGTTGCAAAGTGCATCAAAGCCTAATCTTTATCGACATGCGGAATATGAAAATACCCTGACTGCGGAGCACATGCGTAGCTCATTGCGGTAGCTGCCACTAGGAAACTCTGCGGTGTCTGAATAATCTTTCATCTTGGCTAAACTTTGTTAGCAGGGTATTTTTTAGAGGAGTAAGCTATTTAGAAGTACATATTTCCACCTATAGGAAAAGGCAAAGGCGTTGGAACCGATGGCATGTCAAGGTCAGTCATAACACAAATTTGAGGCAAGTTTAGGAGGGCACCCTGGTGTTCTCGCTGGGTATAACCACGGGGACAAAGTGCGGATATGCAAGGGCACATTTTCCCTGGTGCGATTATGTCACTGTATCATGCCATGGCTTGTGTGCCAGATTCAACCATTGCAGAATCTGCACTAGGTGCAGATTGTTTGAAGATATTTGATACACACATTGCAGTGACTTTAATGCATTTGATCTCATGCCTTATTATGTAACATACTCACCACTATTGTAATGATTGCAAATGCTGCACCTTTACCATATTAGTCCAGGAACGAAACAGAAGTGGCCCCATTTTCTCAGACACTGGAAATAGAGACCCGCATGTATGCGGGTGATTAAAAATATAATTTATATTTCAATGCCGAGGGACCCACCGTTTACGTCCAAAGTAGTGCCAAATTCCTATCGTTGACAAATGGCAAGTTCAAGTGGGCGCCTTATTTGATATAACCAAACAGTTAATTGGCGTGTTTGATATTCCTACTCTCTAACTTACGGGCTTTGTACTGGGAAGCAGCAGATCTCCGATTCCGCACTGAACCCCGTTCCAGGCCCTTGCTACGTTAGGTCCCCAGCACTTCCTCCTGTATCATGCGCAACGAACACATTCCACTCTGTTGGAACCGACAATCGAAGGATGACACGCATATCCATTTTGATCGTTCAAAATCCGGTTATTTTTCAAGGTTAAACAGGGAACTACATGCGAGGAAAAGGTTGGGAAACGAGCTGTTTGAGCTACACAACACCACTAACGACTATTGAATTAGTTAAAATTATTCTATTGTGAGAAATTTCTCAATTCTGTCTGCATGAATTAAAAAGCAAATTTGTAATGCAAACGCGACAGAAAATGTAAACTCCAAAGCTTAATTCGTAAATCATCAGAGCTTAAATCCTTGCCGCAATAGTTAACCCAGAAAATACCAAAAAAAGATCCAGTTTACAAATACAGTTTACAAAGTGTAAAGTGTAAAAAGTAATATATAAACCTTGGTGTGGTATAAGTGCATATTCCTAACCTCCAGTGTCTGTGTCAAGGTTGAATGTTGACCCAACGCTTTTGATCCAACGCTGATCCAACGCTATTGATCCAACGCTATTGATCCAACGCTATTGATCCAGCCTAAAACGTCACCACTGGCCAAGTCACAAGATTGGAAACGTCAACCCACAGGACATGATTTGGGTATGATACTTCGAAAGGTGCTAAAGTGTAAAATAATCAGAACATTTACCCGCATAACACCCCCCAACAACCAAAATAAATCCACTTATTCTATTAACTATTACTCACCTATTAAACTAAACCCATAAATTAATTTGATCCTTCACTTTGACCTTATCATAATTGGTTGGTGGATTATTGGAAATCACCAGGCAATTGGTATGAAAGAGAACGATTTCAATAGTAAAATTGAAGATAGTTTAATTATTTTACTACATAGAAATGTAAAAATTGAAAGAAATAGCAAAAACTGGAAAAATCAACCCAACTTAGAAAATAGAAAAGAACTCTCACTTTAATTAATAAAATCAAATCAAATATTTCAAATAAGAATGAACCGATGTTCTCAAGACTATGAATAATGTTAGAGAGTGACAAAGTGACTGGCAGGTGCAACTGGAAAAGTAAAAAAGTAAAAGGTAAAGTCAAGAAAATCAAGAGAAGTAAGAAAAATACCCCACCTAGAAACTGGATAATGTCACTACAAACGAGGAATTGCTTGTCACTATTTTCTTAAAGTTCTCCCGTTCTTCGTTGTCCCGTTGTCCGTTCTTCGTTCTCTCGTTTAACAATTTTTCCATTTGTTCGATCTCGTTCCCCGTTGGTTGTCGTTCCCGTTGGTTGTCGTTCCCATTTTCTGCGAACTGACAACCCCACCGTTGGTAATGACAACCTCATGTGGATCATAACAAAGATTCCATTGTTTCTGTCAATGGGAAGGGCCCTGGTGAGATTGGGGTGACACTATGCTTAAGCCCAGTAGCATAACCTGTCACTGATTAAGTAAGCCCAGGTGCCGTTTCTGCCATCTGAGATAGACGAGAACGAGGCTTTCGCGTACTGATATGTGCAGGGAACTGCATGATTTATTCTCTGGCCCCATGCAAAAGGTGTAGACACCCGAGCTGATTTCGGGTTGGTGTGGGATATTGGCAGCCGACGGCACGGTTATAACTGTCAATCATATCACCACTACTGCTACCACCACCACTACCACCACCACTACCACCACCACTACCACCTCTGTTGTTAAACTATATATATTATTTCAGTCCACACGATTTCAGCCCGATTTATCCCAATTCATCCCTCTCATCCCTCTCATCCCGATGATTCTCACCTAAACTTAATTCTCAGTATCCGAGGGTAAACATTCTTTATTCTCTATTCTCTATTCTCTATTCTTTATCCTCATTCTCATTCTCATTCTCTATTCGTTACAACCAGAGTAACCGAAGCATTGTGAAATAATTCGTCCTCCCTACCCATTCGGAAATTATGGAACAATTTAGTTTCACTTCCGGCTAATTGTAGACTCCTTTGTTCTGTCTAATTGATTTTGTTTATTAATTCTACAATGCTATACTCTACAATGCTATATTCTATAATGCTATAATTCTTAATGCTATAATTCTTAATTCTACAATTTAATTCCCGGTTCTCCGTCTCAATATTAACAAATCGCTCGAAACCTCTATGCGGTGCCAGTGCCAGTGCCAGGTAAAGACCTCGGTCCAGTGTAGGGAACTCGGTAATGAACACCAATTTATGATGATATCCCCTGTTACCTCCGGTACACCTCCTGTTACCTCCGGTACACCTCCAGTCATAAGTCCGGCAATAACTATAGTGACGTCTCCGCCATACAAATGGTTATTCCGAGTGATCACAACAAGTTAATATTCACATTTAATGTAACATAATAACAAGTTAATACGGTGAATCCTGTTAAAGTTAATAATGTTAATATTAACAGTGTTTTAATGTCAGTAATGTTAATGTTAATATTAATAATTATACTACTGTTATTTTATTCTGAAGTATGGGTGGGGTGAATGGCATTCATGCTGGCAATGTTATTCATTCCACTCCAACTATCGATAATTCCCGCTATGCGTGGCGCACATGTCCTATTCATTAGCCTATTCTTCTTTCTTATTGTCCCCTTTTATTGGCAGGTGACACTGACTCAAAGTGGCTCTATAGCCTACGGTTTAGGCGAAGTCACTGAAATTTGAATTTGATTGTTTAATGACGTGTCTGCAGTAATTAATATGCCGATATTCATATGCCGACGAAGAAACATCATGGATACGCACGCCTCACGTTGATTAGTCGATTTATCTGGTATGCAAGATTGAGACCTCGGATGCCGCCATCCATATTAAAATCCATCATCAGTCGTCCCTACCTGCATGGGGCCAACCCCGTGAATCAGTGGTTGTTTAAATTAATAACTTCGTATGCTTAATCACACAATCAATTTCAAACACAATGACCAGGTGTGGTATTGATTCCCTGGTATGATGCATGACGATAATATCTTCAGCCTGTGATATTTTATGGCTTGGTGACTTCGGCAATAAAAAAAGGTTATTTGCGCATGATATTTGGGGGCACCTATGCTGATGCTGGTATGTATTTTGCTGGACGGACAAGAATCATATGCATATTTTGTGTCCAATTTTTTATGCATAGGTTTTACATAGGTTTGCGTAGCTTGCATAGGTTTGCCTAGCTTTGCATATGGTCCAGGAACATCTTCAACTCCTCACACAATAATTTAGTATCTACAGCAGCATGGTTGCACTGTAGTAAAGTGGTAACCCGCCTTTCGAAGTTAAATATTACTGCCGAATGGCATCTTCTCGCGAATTCGCATTTATGGGCAACTCGCGGCATTCGCTAACATTATTCATGTGGCACTAAGGTGCATTCGCGTGCATTAGCCTATTTTCTTTCGCTAAATCCCTGTTCTCACTTAAGGTTTTCTAACGAATGCATATCGACGCCTTTAGAAGATTTCAGGGAAATGTCGGTGGTATCTCCTGTTGCGGTAATAAGATCCGCATATCTTCAAAAACCACTCGGTATTGTTTACTTTTACCGTTACATTTCATCTGGTTTGAAAAGTGGAGTTAAATGACCATACCCCTTAGAATTGTGGCATGTCGCTTAATACCGGTACCTCCACTTAACTCCGATGAAATTCAAATATTTAAATTCCTTAAAGAAACTGTAAATCAAATGGAAACTGATCACGCGCACAGTCACATGACCGTTATGCATTTCTTCACCGCTTATATAATAGCTTACATAATCACCCCAATGTCCCAATTTTTCACGATGAGATGCCCTTATCGTAGTCATCAACATGTCTGACAGCGAACAAGAGTACGATATCGCCAAGTCTCTTGCCTTGGCAGAAGACTCTGACAACAGCTATTCCTCGGATTCAGATAATGAACAATTTCAAGACATCATCTCCTCCGATGAAGAAGGTGATGACTCCAAACTGCAACCAGCTTCTAAGAAGAAAAAGGCCAATTCTGGACAAGCAGTCACTTCCAAAGCTCCTGCTGCATTCCCTTCATTAGAATTATCTGATGATGAAGATGATGCCTCCAAACAAGATCAAATCAAAGATATGAGCGCATATTTTGCATCTAACAATCCACAAGTAAAGAAAGCCAAACCGGGATCGTTTGCCTCATTTGGATTCTCCAAAGTTCTTCTCACCAACATCACCAAGAAGGGTTACCGTCAACCAACCCCAATTCAACGTAAAACCATTCCTTTGATCATGGAAAATAGAGATGTGGTGGGTATGGCCAGAACTGGTTCCGGTAAAACTGCTGCATTTACCTTACCTGTGGTGGAGAAATTAAAAACTCATAGTGCTCGTGTGGGTGTTAGAGCAGTGATCTTATCACCCTCCAGAGAATTGGCTATGCAAACCTTCAAACAAGTTAAAGAATTCAGTAGAGGTACCGATCTTAGATCAATTCTATTAGTTGGTGGTGAATCTTTAGAAGAACAATTTTCTTCAGTAATGTCTAACCCCGATGTCATTGTTGCTACTCCAGGTAGATTCTTACATTTGCAGGTTGAAATGAAATTGGATCTTAAAACCGTGGAATATATTGTTTTTGATGAAGCCGATCGTTTATTCGAAATGGGTTTTGCTGAACAATTGAATGAATTATTGGCTGCTTTGCCCCCTCAAAGACAATCCTTATTATTTTCTGCCACCTTACCTCGTTCCTTAGTGGATTTCGCCAAAGCTGGCTTGACTTCTCCCGTCCTTGTCAGACTTGATGCTGAAACTAAAGTGTCTGATGAGTTACAAATGGCATTTTTCACCTCTAAGAAGACCGAAAAGGAAGCTAACTTATTGTATGTTCTTCAAGAAGTAATAAAGATGCCATTGGGAACTCCCGAAGAACAAAAAAGACTTAAAGATATGGAAAAGAGAAGTAATGATGATGCTGAAGAAGAAGAAATTGAGAATGCTGATAAATCATCCAAGAAAAGATTCCGTTTCAAAAAAGAAAGATTACCACCGGCAAACATGTTACCATCAGAAAAATCCACCATTGTTTTCGTTCCAACCAAACATCATGTGGAATATATCACCACTTTATTGAAAGATGCGGGATATTTGGTGTCGTATATTTACGGTACCCTTGACCAACATGCCAGAAAAAACCAACTTTATCAATTCCGTATTGGTGCCACTACCGTATTGGTGGTGACCGATGTTGCAGCTCGTGGTATTGATATTCCTATCTTGGCTAATGTGATTAATTTTTCATTACCTGCTTCATCCAAGATTTTCATTCATAGAGTGGGTAGAACTGCCAGAGCTGGTAACACTGGTTGGGCTTATTCGATTCTTAATGAAAAGGAATTACCATATTTACTTGATCTTGAGCTTTTCTTGGGTAAAAAAGTTCTTTTAACTTCCATGCATGAAGAAAAGGTTCGTATTTTAAAGGAAAGACAACCTCAAACATTTGTTGAACCAAAAGTCTCATATATTGATCGTTTGGTGGTTGGAGCTGTTCCCCGGTTGGACATTGAAACCTTTCAAGAATTATATGAGAATTTAATGAGGAATAATTATGATTTGACTGTGATCAAAGATGTATCAATTAAAGCTGAAAAATTATTCTATCGTACTAGACAAAGTGCTTCACCAGAATCTTTAAAACGTTATAAAGAAATTATGGAGACCGGTTCATGGGATGATCAACATTTAATTTTTGGAGCAAATCTTGAAAAAGAAAAGGAAAGATTCCTTGAAAAACTTAACCAAAGATACGTCAAAGAAACAGTGTTTGAATTCAATAAAAAGGGTAATGATAGAGATGAAAATAGCATGGTTGAATTCATGAATAAAAGAAGAAAACAAATTGCACCAATTCAAAGAAGAGCTAAAGAAAGAAAAGAATTATTGGAAAAGGAAAGAATTGCCGGTCTCACCCATGGTATTGAGAATGAAATTTTCAAGAAAGAAGCTGGAGAAGTTGGTTATTCCATTCTGGTTAACGAACATGAACTTCAAGATGCTTTTGAAGATGCTGACGATATCATTGAATCCAAGAAAAAGGAAAGAAAATCATTCAGAGACCCCAATTTCTTCTTGAGTCATTATGCTCCAGCTGCTTCCATTCAAGATCAACAATTATCCCTCACTTCATCATTTGCTAATGATGCATCCGCTGCTACATTTGATTTACAAAATGATGAAAAGGCTAACAATAAGAATCAAGTCATGCAATGGGATCGCAAAAAGGGTAAATATATCAATTCTCAATCTACCGATAAGAAGTTTATTATTGGAGAAAGTGGTGCCAAAATTCCTGCTACTTATAGATCTGGTAGATTTGATGAATGGAGAAAGCAAAGAAACTTACAACCTTCCAAAATTGGAGCCATGGAATCATCTGATAAATCTGTCAATGATAGAAGGTTCAAACATAAACGTAATGATGCTCCTAAATTACCAGATAAATTCCGTGATGATTTCCATAAGCAAAAGAAGAAGGTTGATAAAGCCATGGATTCTGGAATTAGAGTTAAAGGATATAATAAGCCAGGTCAAAAACAAGAAATTAGAACCACTGAACAAATCAGAAAGGGTAGAGTTTCTAAAGAAAAGCGGAAAGAAAAGAATGCCAGACCAAGTAAAAAGAGAAAGTGATGTGACAGTGTATAAAATTAATAGACAACAAAGAACCACTAGAAATAATTACAATACCAATCAAACAACTAAAGTAAAAGATTTAACAATCAAATCATGTTAATGTAAGATAGTATAAATTAAATAAGTAGCAAGATTATCCAGTAAATTGAATCAAGAAAGCGAACTCACTATCAGCCAACTAAAATTAAATGAAACTGATATTGACTACTTATAAAGTTATAATTACGAAGGAACCATTCATTGAAAACATATAAAAGAAAGTGAAATGGTTTTTGTACCAAATAATGGTGATCAGAGAACACAATTGATAACATATAATTGGTAGTTAAGTGATAGTAAGGTTTTAGCAGGGTATAGGTAGCAAGATAGATAATAAGGTATTAGCAGGATATAGATAACAAGATAGAATTGATAATAAGGTCTTAGTATTAGTAGGACATTGTTTATTATAATTGATGATAAGATAGAATTGATGATAAGATTTAGTTAGTTGATAGTTGGTTATAATTGTAAGGAATAGTTAATATGATAGAATTGATAGGTGATAATTAACATGTAGTTGATAACGAATCAGGTTGATACTAGTACATAATTGATAATAGGTACAATTGATGCCAAATTATATATCAAAATATAACGATATCAGATATAATGGTATCAGCATAAGAGGTAACATAACATGATAACTACCAATATAAAATTGATAGCATCATATAATACCATAACTTATACCATAGTAAACTGACATCAACTATGTCTTGAATTCATAATTATAAGTTGTCTGGATTCAATAAGGTATCAAATCATCTAATTATAGATTAAATCATTCTTATCCATAGATGTAAATTAATATGAAGATATATTCTCTGTTATTTGAATCAGCTTAACCATCAAACATTCAATTGTTATGAACAATATCTCGAATAATAGCTTCAAGGTTTTGATATTGGTTTTGTAACGATCAAATATAAAATATCAATATCAATATCAACAGAGTGGAGTCCTGAATGGACCCCCATATAAATACTCTTATAATACTATTACTATGGTACCCTAGATAATCCAAATATCTCTTAATAACTCCTAACCCACACCGCAAGTGTTCATCCTTTTATCTTTTAACTTTTAACTTTATCCTTTATCTTTATACTTTATCCTAGACATAATGATTGACTAATTTGATCATATAGCGTACTATAAAATCTTTGGTAATCCCTTTTGAAATAATCTCTATATCATGTCCTATACCTGGTTATTTGTAACCTCATCATTGAAGATCTCCCCCTCTACCACCGCCTCTGCTATATGGATGGTATCCTCTGTCTCTTCTATCTCTGTCTCTTCTCCTTCTTCCACCGCCATTACCACCTCCAATGCCTCCTCTGTTACCTCCGGATGGTCCAGAAGGTGGTGCTCTTCTGGGACCCTTTGGCATGTTGTTTCTTCTTCCATCTCTGTGGGGGTTTTCACCATCTCTTCCATCATCTCTTCCACCATCTCTTCCACCATCTCTTCCATAACCATAACCATAACTATCCCTTCCACCATTTCTGGGGCCGTTAGGAACTCCACCTGGACCACGAGGAATGTTGAGCTGTCTAGACTCATGAACTTCATCACTGTAATGATCACGTCTATCACGAGGTTCATCGGTGCCTTGTTGTTGAGGGTTTAATGGCTGTTCCGGTTGTTCACCGCTTGGATTTTCACCTCCTTCAGCTGCTGGCTGTTGACCTTGTGCCATTTGTTGTTGATACATGTACCATTGTTGCATCCGTTGCCAGTATTCTTGCATCATTTCCGGATTCATGTTCATGGCTTGACCATATGCAGCCATTTGCTGTTGTTGCAGTTGCAGTTGTTGCTGTGGTTGCTGCTGCTGCTGCTGCTGCTGAGGATACTGACCATAAGGATTATAGGCAGCTGCGTAATTGTTGTATTGGTTTTGAGGTTGACTTTGTTGTTGATTCTGTTGATGTTGGCCTCTTGGTTCTGCCCTTTTGACCTCCATTGCCTTGCCCTTTAACGTCAAGTATTTATTCACAGTGACTCGGTCGACGGCATCAGGAGAATCGTAGGTGATGAAACCAAAACCTCTTGATCTACCAGTATCTTTGTCAATCATCAATTGAGCATCAATAATACTTCCAAATTGCGAGAAGAAATCATTGAATTCTCTTTCGTTAACCATTGGGTCGATACCTCCAACAAAAATCTTTCCCACCTTGTCTTGTTCCTCTCTTGCAATAGCTCTCTTTGGATCAATCAATTTACCATCCAAGATATGATCGGTTTTAATCACTTCATCAACTGATTTGGGGTCCTTGAAGGTCAAGAATCCAAAACCACGAGATTTTCCAGTATTACTATCTCTCATAATGGTGTAGTCAAGCACTTCTCCATACTTGGAGAAATATGACACCAAACCTTCTTCACTGGTATCCCAGTTAAGACCTCCAATGAACATTTTACCGCTTTCTCTACCAACGTTAGAGGGTTGATGCATCACTTGTGGAGGAGGAGGAGGTGGTGGTTGTTGGAATTGTCCACCGTAGTTTCCTTGACCACCTTGTTGTGGGAATTGAGGGGCTCCATATTGCGAGGATCCAGTGGAATCTGACGCTGGAACGGCAGAATACGACGAGGTACTTGAATTGTATGGAGTCGGTTCAGCTGGAGCAGAACTCACGTTCTGACTTGGGTCTTGACTTTCTGTTGTATTGGAGTAATTACCCGATGGAGTGGTGCTCAGCTGTTCTTCCACTCCAGTTTCTACTGGTGGGGCCGAGCTCACTGATTCTTCCGCAGGGGGGATAGATTGACCTTCAGGTCCATTGCTGGAAGGTTCAGGAACCGAATTGGTGGTCGATTCCTTCACTTCTTCCTTCTTTTCACTTTTAGAAGTATCTTCAGGTTCATCAGCACTAGTGGTTAGAATGGGATTAAATCATCATGAGAATCTCGGGAAACTTACTAAATGTCCTCGAAGAGGGCCTCATCATCATCAAAGCTAGACATATTGCAAGTATTGCCGCTTAGTCAATTGATGTCGTCTTTGAAGTTGTTAACTATGCGTCTTGAGAGATGGTTGAACCTGTTAGGGTTACCCGGCGCGAGACTGGACGAGAAATAGCCTATGCTGGCGAAATGCCATGGCAGTGGCAAAGGGATGTGGATACTGATGTGATCATACCAAAGGGGAGGTGACTTTGAAATTCACAAGCATTCACGTTGATATTGGTGGTTTGAACGATTTACTGGGAACCAGGGGGAAGCATAATGATTACCATCCACTTTCATAGGCACTGATTACGTAATCTCTTAGTCAGCAGGAAACTATCACTTAGTCAGCAATAATTGACACAGAGATTAAATTGGTTTGCAGCGTAGTTAGTTTATTGCAACCCCTGTAGAATAGACAGCTAACTAACAAGGACATGGTGGTGTCGAAGTAGCCAACATCAAATCTAATAAGTTCCTCGGTACATCCTCACGGAACCCCGTCAACCTGCAACCAAAGCAGATCATGGTGTTTTACAGGTTGCATAGATCTACCATTCTATTGTATTCCATCTAACATGATTCACAGTGAATGACACTTATCAAACTTAAATTGGAAGTAATTATAATTAATTATTTTCCGCGATTATTTTATGCCAAACTTCGTTAATGAGATCAGGAGACTTCGATAAACGAAATTGTTTGACAAAGTACCGAGAAAGTATCAAAAAAATTCCATTACGAATTTAATAATTTATTAACAAATTAACAAATTAACAGAATGCCTAAAATTATTAATTAACGTGCTTGAATCCGCAAATTGCACCACCACCACCATCAAAAAGTATAGATTGATACAAGTCACACTGAATGGAAAAATAATCCATAAAATGTAAATAGTTCGCATCAAGTGGGTTGGTTCGCCTTTCTCTATTGACAACATGGGCAACTTTAGCCAATCCCGGTCCAAGTCTGAGGCCACTGAGATCAAGTTATTGACACCACCTTAATTACCGAGGTTATCAAATTTAGCTACCAAAAATGATGACATTCCTGGATGATCAGCTCAACAAACTACGGGTGAAATGAAATGGGTGAAATGGTGGTATTATGGATGAAATTACCAATGAAATGGGTGAAATGGGTGAAATGGGTGAATTTCTCAAAGTTTTGTAAAGTAAGCATCGTATATCCGTTAGTAGGTTGATGGACAAGTCCGGTCCATGTAAAATTCATAACCCAGAAATCATTTCAAGATATTTTATTATAGGAAAAAATACAACAATTCACACCGTTAACCCTGGAAAACGGATATCGCAAAAAATCAGTCAAAATCCGTTAATAAACTCCCGCATCAAATTATTTTGCTGGTGGTGGGATTTGTCCACAGGAAAGCCTCGGTTCAAATGCATGGTCAAACTTATTAACTTATTAACTTATTGTTAAACTTGGGAAAATACGGATACATGCATTTATTAATCGTGCCGTCACAATAGAGTCTTCGATGTAATTTGGTCCGGCACCAATTTGGTTAAAGATTCGCTGGGTATTTTATACCTTTGATGCAATTGTAGACGGATCTATCCGACCGTCCCACCCTTTTCGAGCGGAAATGTGGAGGGTCACTGCCGATCGTTAGGTGAATTACATCCACAAAGCCTGAAGCCATAAACTTCACAAAAGTGTAATTATACCAGAGCTTCGTCACATTTATCCCGAACAATAGAGCCTGTAGATCCATACCCCATTGGGAAGGTGACATCAAGTTACTACAGGAGTCCCACTAAAGTGATTGTAGAAGAAATGAGGAAAGAATAAATAGGAAAGAAACGAATGAGGAAAGATATGAATCGAGGAAATAAATGAATAAGGAAAGATATGGAAATAGTAAAGAAATGGAAATATGTAGTCCAAGTGTCCGGCAAAGAAATGGAGGAGGGGAGGAAAGGATTTATGTAGTCCGAATCCAATTAGTGCCACATTAAGAGCATCAAGCTGAGGAAATATGTAGCCACAAGAAAGTGGAGAAGGGAGGGTGGATGGAGATATGTAGCCCGGCCTCAAGAAGTGCTTCAATAAATGGAGGAAAGAAGTGGTCCCCGAAATGGAGGAATTAGTGGTCCCCCAATGAAATGGAGGAATTAGTGGTGAAATGGACGAAATAAGTGGAATCAAGAGGAGGAAGGAAAGCAGAGGGAAAACAGAGTAAAAGAAAGGGTAGTAGAGATAAGAGAAATTGGAGGAGATGGAGAAGTTGAGATGTTTTGGGGTAAAGTGGAGGAAATAGAGGAGATGGAGAATTGTGAGGTTTTCCTGTAGAGTGAGTTTTCGGAGGTATTTTACATGGTGGGAAGAATCTGTCATAAAATTCCGAATCCACTCATTACTCAAATGAGACCAAAACTGTCAAAATGTCAAAACCCCCAAACCACCAAACCAAACCACCAAAACCAAGACACAATTCTGGTGAGATCTTAGAAAATTAATCAATTTCTTATGAGCTCTTCAGAGCTCTTAAATCTATTTGGAGTTTATCTCCTCCCAACTCCCATACTGAGCATACTGGTGATACTTGTCTTAGTTCGTGCGACTTGAATTTTTCAACCAGATCTCATCTCATCTCAAGCCTACCATGAAAGACTACTTGATCTACTTTGCCCAAGCATACCCCAACTTTCGTCAGGCGGAACTCGAGTCTCTTGCCGACTTGCATGGCATCACCATCGATTTGGCTCATCACGATGAGTCCAACCCATTCATGATCGTGCAATTAGAGAACGACGACCAAGCTCGTAAGATCATGGAACGGTCAGTGTTAGGCAGAGGAATCTATGAAATTTGGGGTCTGGGATCCGATTTGGACCAGTTACATCAAAGTGTCAAGGCATGTTCCACACCAAAGTTCGATGTCTACAAACAGGTGTCATTCAAGTTCGATTTCGTGGGGTACATGGGATCTCGTCCCAACAAGGATAAATTCACCATGATTGAAACCTTCGCCTATTTGGCCTTCGAAGGGCCTATTCGTATGAAGAATCCAGACGAGATCTTCACCATAATTGAAGAGTACAAAGTTTCAGGGACGGAAAAGGCTACCGTTCCCGAGAGAATGTGGTTCGGTAGACAAATCCAATTGAGTGCTAGAACCACCAATATCTTGGACAAATACGACTTGAAACGTCGGAAATATATTGGAACCACTTCTTTTGATGCTGAGCTCTCGTTGGTCAGCTGTAACATTGCCCAAGTGGATCAAGGACGTTTTGTTTATGATCCATTTGCCGGAACCGGCTCATTCTTAGTGGCAGCGGCCAACTATGGTGGTATACCAATCGGATCTGATATCGATATCCGTACATTAAGAGGCAAGAACGACCAATGCAACATCAAGGCCAATTTCCGTCAATATGGAACCTCATTACAATTTGTCGATGTTTTGACCATGGACTTTACCAACAATGCTTTTCGGTCCAACTTAGGAATCGACACCATTGTGTGTGATCCTCCTTATGGAGTCCGGGAGGGACTTAAAGTATGCGGAGCTAAAGATCCTGAAAAGGCCATGGGCCGTGAAAATGTCGTGATAGATGGAGAAAAGGCCCATTTAAGAAGAGACTTTATCCAACCCAAAAAACCTTATCAATTGTCCAATCTTTTGGATGATTTACTTCTTTTCGCAGCTACCAGATTACCAGTAGGAGGACGGTTGGCATTTTGGATGCCCACCGCCAATGATGACTTTCAAGTTAATCTCATTCCTCAACATGCTCAATTGGAGTTAATGTACAATTTGGAACAGGAATTCAACAAATGGTCTAGAAGATTACTTGTGTATGTCAAGCGGGACGAGTCATACCAAGGAGAAACATCCAATGGCTTAAAAGAGCATGGAATCAAGCATTTTAGAGATCGATACTTCAAGGGGTTCAGTGAAAAGAGTAGATAAGGATAAATGACATTTAATACAATTAGTACGATAAATAAACAATTAATAGAGTAAGGTTTAGAGTATCTTCAACAGTAATTAATTGAATATTGAGATAGAATTAATTAATTCTATCAATCAATATAATATGATTACCAAATTTAATGATGGGAGACTAATAGAATTAATTGTTTGAGTTAATGAATAGAAATCCTATGAGTTAATTGATTAATTATAGTAGACTAAGGATAAATAAACCTATCATCAAGCTACAATTGCAATTATATTAGAAGTATCCATAACAACTATTAATTGCTGTATTATGGGAAACTAAATAGGAACAAAAAAGGAGGTGTTTCATTGAGTCTTTATTATTAATTGCATAGATTAATATATTTGAATAGGTGAATTTCAATTAAATGAGTGAAGTCCATTATTAATCCTTAAAATGTGAGAAAGACCTTCGTGAATAATTAACACACAAGAATATAACACGTCTAAAATGATCTAAAAGTCGTTGAATCAAGAACAATAAATCTTTAGCCAGTGACAAAGTACCAGTCTGATCAGGCAATAATTTAAGCCCCCACAATGCCCATACCAATTCTGGTTTCAGATTTAAACCCTGACTTCACACCCTAGAACCCTCATAATACTGAGTACTATGTAATGCTCCAATCGGATCTAACTTCTATTGAACTTCAGATGTCAAAAGAAACTCAAAAGAAAGAGGATATCTTTACAAAAATTTCAATTACCCGTCAGTTCCAGTACTCCTCCCATCCCAAATCATTGCACCATCATTTGCATGTTCAACATATGATTGAATTATCCGTCCCTATCGAAGGGAGTATGGATATGCGTTTAAAAGGAAACACCACCTATATGCAGGACTGAATATTCTCATTCATGCGCCCCAATAGGACACTTATCCATTACCACCCTGATCCACTAGCCAGGCTTATTCTCTAATATTCACTTTGTTGCTTTTACCCCCCGAGTGCATACCCCTGAGGTATTATATGCGCATATCGCAGGGTTCCATTCTAACTAGTGCTGGGGATCAAATCAGGCCAATTGCCAATAGCCAATTTGCCAATTTGCACCCAATGCGCTTACCAGTCTTGGTATAAGGACCCTGAGTCTTAACTAGGGAACAACCCATTTTGGAGGAAATCGGGGCTAAGTCTCCCATTTTGTTGGGTATAAGAAGGCCCCCATTTCCATCAATTAAACTCAATATACTCCCTCAATTGACCTCAATTGAATCCATTATTCTTCATAGTCTCAACTATCTGACCCAGCTTAATCAATGACTCCTCCTACTATGATCCAAACTCCCCCTGTGGCCGAGTTCCACGTCCAGAATGTTCAGAATGTTCGCAAGTCAGCAACAGCCGCTCCCACTGTCAGCATGACTTCAGACCAGGACAATGCCGCCGTCCGCTTCGCCGACTGGGAAAAGTTCCAATTTGCACCCATCAGAGAGAGCACAGTTTCTCGGGCTATGACCAGACGCTACTTCGCCGATTTGGACAAGTATACCGAATCGGACGTGGTGATTGTGGGTGCCGGTTCCGCTGGCCTTTCTGCTGCCTATGTATTGGCCAAAAACCGTCCCGAATTGAAGATTGCCATCATCGAAGCGCTGGTGTCTCCAGGTGGAGGATGCTGGTTAGGAGGCCAACTCTTTTCCGCCATGGTGTTAAGAAAGCCAGCCCAATTGTTCTTGGATGAATTGGAAATTGCTTATGATGATGAAGGCGACTATGTGGTGGTGAAACATGCTGCTTTGTTCATGTCCACCTTGTTATCCAAGGTGTTACAATTCCCCAACGTGAAGTTGTTTAATGCCACTGCGGTGGAAGACTTGATCACTCGCCGGGATCCCGCTAGTGGTGAGCTTAGAATTGCCGGGGTGGTTACCAACTGGACATTAGTGGCCTTGAATCACGACACCCAATCATGTATGGATCCCAACACCATTAATTGTAACGTTGTTTTGTCCACCACTGGTCATGATGGGCCATTTGGTGCGTTTTCCGCCAAAAGACTCGAGGAGCTCGGAAAGGCCCCTAAGGACGTTACCAGAGGATTCAGAACTCAACACCAGCCCCAACAAGAGCACCAACCTCAGCAATCCTCTGCTGATGGGTTCCAATTGGGAGGAATGAGAGGCCTCGACATGAACTTGGCAGAGGATGCGATTGTTAAGGGCACCAGAGAGGTGGTTCCAGGATTGGTCATTGCAGGTATGGAATTGGCCGAGGTGGATGGTTCCAACAGAATGGGTCCTACCTTTGGAGCCATGGCCCTTTCGGGGGTCAAGGCAGCAGAGTCTGTGTTGAATACCTTTGATGTTAGAAAGAAGCAGAACGAGGACGGTTATGGTGCCAAATTGGCATCAAATTAGCAAAATTAGCAAAATTAGGCGATTGAAATTATAAATCAAATATATGAATTGTTTACATTACTTAGCTATATTAATGTATGAACTTATTGAGATTACCAATTCTATCGATACCAACATAATGAATATTCGAATAATTAGCTTATGTTTCTATATGAACCATTTGGCATTTGTCATTTGTCATTTGAATGAACCAAATAAACCAGTTGAAAACCCAATATCTCCTCAAGAAAAACCAGTCTCCCATCTAGTTTGATATCCCCTTTGAATTTGTATCTATATTGATATTATCCAATGGTTTATCTTCTCCGTATGCTACATCTTCAACATCTTTCTTAGTATCAACTATTTCAATAATATATATAATTTAAAAATTATTTAACACTCAAACTTTATCAAGGGTGGTTATGTACAGCTTAAATGGTTTAACAACAGGAGAAGTATCAGCTTATTCCCAAAGGAAATATTCAGAGTTCAATAATGATCGAATTCGAATAATGATGATGATGATGAAATTACAATTTCCTTCCTCGTACATTAATTATCACCAAGAAATAGTGGGATGCTTACTTTCCAACCTTCGAATAGAAAAAAGAGTTTAAAAAGGTGAATAAGCTCAATTTTGATGGCTTTTTGCCTCCTCTATTTATTCTTTATTGGTAAGAATGTCATTATTCATTTAGGGTTTATAATTTATAGAAATTTTGTCACTAGTAAATTTAGAGATACTCCATGTACTCAGTTTTCTTACCCACAATCAATATCCCCATTTTTTTCAATTATATTAAAACTTACAATCCTGTCTCTTTTCTATGACATTTGTCTCATTTCTATGACTCGTCTCTATGACATTTGTCTGGTCCTCATATTACGTAAGCACAAATATACATCAGCGCACATTATCATCAATTCACACTGAACACCAATGGCCGAATTCCTTAAGTAAGTACACAGATACACCAGATTTGGTGGTTTAAACCTATCCTTCATTTGAATTGAACCCATACTAACTTCAGACCTAAAAAAACCAACCCAAGAGGGATTCCAGAAGCCCCTTTTATAGATAAAGTGGAAAATGTTTTTAAAGATCCAGAACTGGACTTTGAAAACATCATGAAGATGTTTCAAGATCGGTTACAACAGTATAAGTACATGGAAGCCTCCAAGAGACAACAAGTGCAAGACTTAAACAACAAAATCCCCGACATCGAGAAGAATCTCGATATCATCAGATTTATGAAGGAGAAGAAATCCGATCTTGAAGAAGAAGAACCACAAGATGAAGACGACAAACAGATCATCACCAACTATGAGCTCAACGATACATTATATACCAAGGCCACCATCGACGTGGAGAACTTGAACTCGGTGTATTTGTGGTTGGGAGCAGACGTGATGTTAGAATATCCATTAGATGAAGCAGTGGAATTATTGAATGATAGACTCGTGAAAAACAATGAACAATTGAAGTTGGTGAAGGAAGATATGGAATTCTTAAAGGAAAACATCACTACTATGGAAGTGAATACTGCAAGACTCTACAACTGGGACGTGGAGAAAAGAAAGAAAGCCGCAGCCAAATAAGACAGCTTTAATCTTCAAAAGTGTATATTGATATTGCTGGTAAATTATGATCTCCTAAAGGTGTTCAAGAATTGTGTACCTAATGGTCTTACTGGAGTTTCTGCCCGAATTTGTTGTTCCTCAATTCTATTTTCATCCATGATCTCGTCATCTTCTTCTGTACTAGCCAGAACTTGGGGTGCCACAGTAGAACTAGAACTTTCGGGGACAGCACGATATTGACTCTCAAAGCGAATATTCACCCGATGTATAACTTGACTGCAGAATTTGGCAGGATTAATAAATAATTGAAACATCCATTTTGGAATAAGCCAAGTCTTGCTACCCGGCAAGAGCTCGTAAATGTATAATTTTCCAATAAGTAGGCCCAGAAGAGCAGGAATTATTGATTTAAATCCATTATTAAAGAAAAGAAGAATGTAGATGGCCTGCACTGGGAAATGGTTAGTGAGAGTGAATTCTGAAGATGAAGTATTTGACTGAGTTGACTGAGTTGCATCTGATTCAGTTTGGCCAATATCATTATCATTTTCTGCCAGTTCAGTTCCCACAGTAATGGAGGTAGGGATAGGATTCTTCAAGAGAATCTTGAATTGGTATGACGTGGGGATATAACTACCGTAACAAATATAAAGTGACGATAATATGCCAATTGGTCCCAGAATCACCGAATTGAAGAACGTAGTATGATAAACGTTTTTAAAATTAGATCCAAACACCATAGATTTGATCAAATATTCACTAAAGTATACCAATAACTGTCCAAAGGTCATGAAGAGAAAGCAAACAACTGAGTTATAGAGCGCAAATACCACCACCGTCGATAAGTATTTGCGTGATCCATAAAATCGCTCCAAGTTCTTGTAATGGAACCATAAGAACATCGTCAAAAGATAGTCGGATTCATTGATCACTGCAACTTGGTAAGTTATTATTCTCCAATATTGAGAGTATTCAATAATGAACGGATCGATGGCCAAATGGACCAAATATTTGTATTCTAGAATTGCTAGAGTGAGAGCGGAGAACGTTCCCAATAAACAAAGGGACTTTGTTACGGGAGTATTGACAAACCCTCGGATGGGAGTCAATTGGGTCATTATAGGCTATAGGAGGGTTTTAGTGGCGCGTATATATATCTCGTCGCGTGACTTGCGGTCAGGTGTAATGGTGGCCAAATAAACGTGATTGTAAAGCATGTGTATTTTGTATTGATGAGGGCTTGAGCCCTCATGGTCAAACTCGCATCAGGGTGAGATATGGTGACACTCTTGAAAAATGCACGACCGTTTCTCCATCGTTTCCTGTCGCAGATTTTTCACTATAACTTTCCACTGCTCGCTCTTCATCACCAACCAAGACACACCATGGGTAAAGATCACTTCACTAAGCAACACGCCAGATCCGGTCACAGAGAGGCTCCAAAGTCCGACAACGTCTACTTGAAGTTGTTGGTTAAGTTGTACGCCTTCTTAGCTCGTATGTAATGATTTCAGGACTGTCAAGAAGATGGACTACACCGGTGAAATGAACACAGGCAAGGATTCTCGCCCCGTTTCAATACTTACGGTTTATTCAAACAAAAATGTGGTTTCCAGGTATGTGGTTTGCAGGTTGTTGAATACAATAATTGACGGTGAAGATACCGACGAAGAATTATTGGAAATACACCTACCAGATACATATCAGCGCTTAAGCGTCAATCCCCATCAAGCCGGTGATTCGGTCCAGGGGGAAAGAAACCAATTCTGCGAGTGCAACACATTGTGTATGTGCGTCTTCTGAGCAGAAACAAGTCCCTTACTAACATAATAGGTCGTACCGATGCCCCATTCAACAAGGTTATCTTGAGATCTTTGTTCTTGTCTAAGATCAACAAGCCACCAGTTTCTGTTTCCAGAATTACCAAGACCTTGAAGCAAAAGGGTGCTTCCAACAAGACCATCGTTGTTGTCGGTACTGTTACTGATGACAACAGATTGTTGGAATTCCCAAAGGCTACCGTCGCCGCTTTGAGATTCACTGCCGGTGCTAAGGCCACCATCTTGAAGGCTGGTGGTGAAGCCATCACTTTAGACCAATTGGCCTTGAGAGCTCCAAAGGGTGAAAACACTTTGATTGTCAGAGGTCCAAGAAACGCCAGAGAAGCCGTTAGACACTTCGGTTTCGGTCCACACAAGGGTAAGGCTCCAAGAATCTTGTCCAAGGGTAGAAAGTTCGAGAGAGCTAGAGGTAGAAGAAACTCCAGAGGTTTCAAGGTCTAATCAAACTCCTAAATAATGTCTCCTAATTTAATGTATAATATATGGAATAAATAAGGAGTTATCCTAATGTAAACCATGGTAAATTATGACAAATTTACCACTAAAGATTTCGTTATCGTATCCTATTCTGATAAGACCGGAGTGTAGAATTCTTTAATTGAATCACTGATAAAGTGATAAAATGATAAAGTGATAAAGTCACCGATTAGACAATTAAGTAATTACGTAAGTCACAGTCACATTCAGAATTTACCAGATATTCCGTCTCTTACTCTTCTACAACCTCCAAAGTCCCCACCACATTCTCCTATCAATATCATAATCCCGACTCCATTCTATTCCTGTTCTCTGGTTCTCTGGTTCTTCTGTCAGTCTTCCTTGTTTCCAATTTGGGATGTTGCAGTTGATCTCACTGCGAAACTTCACTACCCATTCCATCTAGTTGCTCTCCCAATCCTTCTCAAATCGCCACCGCAAGGCAAGGTATCCATGTCACTGGACCATTGTACGAGTCTTTTGGATTTGCCTTACGACGTGATCGAAAGAATCGTTGGTTTGATCCAAAAACTGCCCCCATCTCAAGTCATTCCATCCGACTGTCTCATCCTTAATCATGTCAGACTAGCAGGCTCTTACGCCACTTTGTTGTCCCTTTCATCCACTTGTTGTTACTTTCGACAGCTTCTTGGACCATTTCTCTTCCAGAGCTTGAGCTTAGTTCGGGAAAATCAATTGGATGTGATTCTTGCATCCCCGAAGATGTTAGAGCACTACTCCGATACCAAACGGTATCATCGTGAATTGATGAAAGAAATCTTGGAATTGGGGTTTGAACAGTGTTCAAGAGAAGAGTTGGCTCAGACTAGTTTCAAAACAGCCGTTTCAGGGGATAAGTCGTTCCATTCCAGGTATCAGTCTCAACTTAGCTTGAACAACTTCGTTACCTATCTAGAATGTTCAAATACCTCTATTAAAGGTGATGATCTAGCTTTGTTCCCTGAATTAGAGGTATTGAAGGTATTGGACTCCAAATTGACCGAACTGCTTGCTACCAGCGTTGATATGATGCAAATTCTACCCAAATTGCGCTATCTTTCCATCAATGTTGCATCTTTGCTCAGCATGCAAGGTTGGCTCTCAATACTTCCCCAATTGAAACGATTGGATTTGATGTTGGATTTCGATGATATGGATCCTGCTATAGGGTTGGGTTTGCTAAAGGGTCACTGGAAGAATTCCTCCCTTGAAGAATTAAATATATTCATTGATAGAACCCCTTCCATTGTCTATAATGAATTCTTGTCATTTCTTGAAGAAATCAGTAATTGGTGTCTGGGGCTATTGAGCTTTAATATTCGTCTTGCCCGTAAACAGAAGTCTGCGGCTCGACAGGGCAATGGGCATTGGGTGGTGAACCATGGTCGACCAGTGGGAGATATTTATTTGGAGATTTTAGCCAAATTCCACAAATTAACCCACCTTGGGTTGGATCTATCCATATTAAGAATGTTAGAATTTTCTTCTGATTGCAATTTTAAACCCTGTTTCAAGTCAAGATTAGGCTTGACTATCATTAATATGGCACTGATGGGTACTCGTTTGGAAACAAGTCCAACTGGTGGGATAATTAATTTAATACGATTACTTGAAGTCAGTGAAATCAAATACCAGTATGGGGAAGTGGTGGATAACTCTCATCTTCAAGCATTGACTTTGATCACTGGTTTGGTGTTATTGATTTGTTCACCTGAAATTACACCTTACTATAACAATTTACAGAGAGTCTCTTTGGAAAGGTGCTGGTCTGTTTCCGAGGACTCATTCAGAAGGAGGTATTATTACGTTGACCTTGATCTGCTTCCTAGAAATGATCCACAGTTACGAAATAAGGTGGCTCATGCCACCGTTTGGGGAACTACAAAATTCAGCTCTCCTAGATACAAAGTCAGAGAAGCTCTACAGGTTATTCATTCCAGTACTGATGGCCTTGAGTATCCCGAGCTAAAGCCTGCTCCAGATGGTGATAATTTCTATGCCTCTAGTCCATCATTTTGGAGTGTTGAAACTTCATTGTGTGAACTTGAGCAATATGCTTTAACGCAAAGACTTAGTGATTTATGGAGATAAAATAGAGATCCAAAGGGCTCACCAATGAAGATAACATCCAAAGAGGATCATCCAAAGAATATGTAAAGAAAATGCGTACAACTGGTGAGCTCCATTTACCAAAGTGTTATATGAGTAATTAATAGTGGCGAATAATACACTGAGAAGTCGACTTGTTTGGAATTAATAATTGCACATAATAATTCATATCAAATAAATGACACATTTATCATTTATCATTTATCATTTATCATTTATCATTTATCATTTATCATTTATCATTTATCATTTATCATTTATCATTTATCTTCGCATCTTTTGAGTATATTGAAGTGATTCACTATTTTCATTCTTATTGCTCGGACTTGAATTAATTCATTTGGTCAAACTATTCACTATCTGTTTAACCAAAATATTCCAATTAGTGGGAATCAATGAAGTTTTGAAGAGTATTTGGAATGTGAACTTGGTTTCGGGAAGTACCGATTTGATTCAATTTTTCTCTGCCTAAGAAGAAAATAGTTCCCGAGTATTCGCTAAATAATATTAACTCATGATTTATTATGTTCGTTAATGTGTGCTAAAACGGATATATGATATTATTAAGGTAAAAAAGCATTGGTCACTGGACTTTAAAATTGAATTGAACTTAGGCCTTTGATTTGTTTTTAGGGCTTTGATCCGAGGTTTGATTTGAGGTTTGATTTGAGGTTAGCTGATTGGGTTTGATATTTTAGAAATTTTCAACGATATTTTATTGTATACTGACAATTTAAATTATAAGGTGATTAGACTATGATCAATGAAATTATAATTGAACAAAACTCATTAATACGTTTCACAAAATATTGACAATAAATATGGGGATGAGCTATTCAGATTAAGTGTCAATTTCATCCTCATCAACTTATCAGCATCAGTTCATCCTTATTGATTCTTATTGACTCTTATTGATTTCAAGCAAATCGTTTCTGATAATTTCAATATAAAATTCTGGAATGGAAATTATTCTCAATAACCGATATTATGGGCCAACCGGTAAGTTTTCGATATTTTCTCGTTAAGGTAAAGTTCAAATAATGACAATACCGGTTGATTGATGTGGAAACTTTAAGAGACTCTCGCAACCTTTTGAGTTGTGCCCTTGCAGGCCACTTATTACATACATAAATCTCCTGACTCAATTAATAAATTATTGATCTCGTGAAAAGCTTCTGATCCCTTTCAACAGGGCTTATGTCCAAAATATTTTGGATATTTGGATATTATGGATATTTGGATATTTGGATATTTTGGGTATTCGGACATTTAGGTTACTTCTGACGGTTCTAGCTCATTGACTTGATAAGAAATTGTGCAGCAAAAATTTATCGTGCATAAGTAAGGATGGTAGATGGCCGAATTGTGGAGAAGCTTTACAGTGCATGATGTTTTCTTTTCGGATAACAACATATTTGTTATCCGTTCCCGCCGTTGTTGCTCCGATGGTTCTGATGACCATTCCGCTAGCGGTCATGCTATAACCGATTTACGTCATATTGTGCTACAATTAATTACCATAGTTTCTGTTTAATGGTTGCTATTAATCAATATGGCTCAATTTGATTGAACGGAATCGAGAAAGTAGTTTGAGAAGTCTTGAATCTCAGAAGTTTAAGCTTAAGAAGTTGACTAACTTAAAGTCAATCCAAGTTTGTGACAATTTTTCAAATTTGACAGTATATTCAACTTTGAATCCAACCAAATGTGCTGGATTTATCATTAGCTATTGTTACTCTGGATTCTATTATTACGAATCACATTTAGTTTACTTCTGGACTTCACATGGGATGTCGTCCAATTACATGCTTCGGTGAATGCCGGTCTTCACATCCATCAACTCGAAAGCGAATGTCCCATTCATTACCCATAAATAAGGCAACTATTGCCGGTCAAATGGGACCCTTAGGGAAAGCCACTTAGATTTCTAGATCAACCGTCTAGTAAAATGATGTAATCCTATAGTTGAGTACACGAGCTAAGAACTCACAAAGGTTGAACTCACAAAGGTTTCCGCCATAACCATTCCGCCCATAGCTACACCTTATCATGAATGGGCCAATCATTACCATCAGGACATCGTCATTAAGACCAATGGAACCAGGCCAGTCCGGATGCACAGGAACGACCTGCTTCAAGCGAAATCATCGCTGTAGCCTTCCATCAATGACAATTCCATGGAATGACATGGGCCTTCTACATTGTATGGTTTGGGTATTCAAGCTCGACTATATGCACCCCCAATTTTGCACCCACTTCCCACTTCCTCCACTTTCTGGTCCCATACTTTACATACTTACCTTACGTAAGGTAAAGCTAAGAATGCAGGTAAGAAGTGTATCCTGCACAGAGCGGGTGGTCCGTTCCTCACTCGTCGTTTTTCACTCGCTGTTTCTGGTTTCTCACTCATCTCCAATTCTCCACCACACGACCGTGTGACTGCTTTTTTCAATTCTCACTCGCACTGGCACCCTCTGGCTCACTCAGTGAAAATTTATCTTAACTACTAGTTCTTCTTCACCGATAACCAATAGACAATATGCCAGGTGCTTCCGTTAGGTATGTTATTGTCAATGTCAACTGTCGTGGTGGATAGAGAGTACTTGTACTCGCCCTGAATGATAATCCGAATGTTTACCAAACTGAACTACTTTTCTCCAGTTCAGTAGCTTCATGGTAAGTCGAGATCCAGGCTCTCTATCTTCACCACCATTCATCTTAAATCGCTACTAACATCATAGAGACGTTCCAGCTCAAGAGTTCATCAACGCTTACGCCCAATTCTTGCAAAGACAAGGTAAGTTGGAAGTTCCAGGTTACGTTGACATTGTCAAGACTTCTGCTGGTAATGAATTACCACCACAAGAATCTGAAACTTGGTTCTACAAGAGAGCTGCTTCCGTTGCCAGACACATCTACTTGAGAAAGCAAGTTGGTGTTGGTAAGTTGAACAAGTTGTACGGTGGTGCCATCAACAGAGGTTTCAGACCACACAGACACGCCGACGCTTCTGGTTCTATCAACAGAAAGGTCATGCAATCTTTGCAAAAGATTGGTGTTTTGGAAATCTCTCCAAAGGGTGGTAGAAGAATCTCCGAGAACGGTCAAAGAGATTTGGACCGTATCGCTGCCCAAACTTTGGAAGATGACGAATAAATAGTTTAGTTTGGATTAATTGTATAATATTTCACGACTAAATGGCGTAATATAGACAGCCTTTTGGCATCCGGACCAAAATGTAGCCAATTCAATTCTCATTCAATGTAACCGGCTCAATGTTATGTTGTGTATTTTTACAAAGTATTAATAAATTGAACAAGTTGACTGCTCAGATTAAATGTATTTAAATATTTAAAAGTAACTATTTGACAAATTCACCGTATTCTTCTTGTATCCTTCTTGATTGATATATTATTAATACTTTTGTTCTCTTGTTCTCTTGTTCTCTTGTTCCCTTGTTCTCTTGTTCCGATTGTCTTACCAATCGATTTCGTTAAGAATATCATCAACTCGTTTCACTATGGTTTGACCGTGTTTCTCACGTAATAGAATATCCACTTCATTCTCTAAAGCAATCCAATGCAAAGGCGTTTGTTCGGGTAAATCATCCACCCATTTCTGGTAAGCTTCATAGCCAAGATCCTCTGGAGGATTCAAGAACTCGTTATCACATGTGATGTCATTTTTAATCAAATTGAAATTAGGTTCAAGTGATTCTTTCAGGAAAAGATGTTTGGAGAAGTTGGTAATAAATTTCAAATCTTCCTTATTGTTTACCTTACCTCCATAAGTAATATCTCCAATCAAATACTGAAGAAGTTGCCATGGTACATTCTCTGGTTGTAATTGGGGTTGACTTTCAAACACTGTTTCAATAACCTTGATTGCGGCTGCGAAATCAGAATCATTAAGATCATACCTCTTTTGGAATGAGATTGGTGCATACCTAATTCTTTCCAATATTGAGCAATGGAACCATACCAATAAGAAACAAACATGCTGGAATATCTTTGATGAAGATTGTACCGTTTCTTTCTTCATCGAATTGAAAGTTTCATACATTAAACTCTTGATACCTGGTTGATTCTCAAATATTATCACCTTGGAATTGCTTACTAAATTTGATGGAAGTTGGGATGACAAGTTACATGTAAGGAATACTTTGAAATCAGAATTTCCGTTCAAGGAATCTAATTTTCTTTCAAAGTAATTCAACCAATTCAAGCACATTTGCACATTCTGAATTAATATCCAATGACCCTTGTTTGAAGCAATACTTAATTCTTTATTTGCAGTTTCAATTCCTTCCTTTGAACCCATAGACACAACAACTAACTTCTGATTCAATTCTTTCGACAATAACTCAACTTTAAATGTAGCATCATACCCATCTGGAGAGGCCAATATTATTGGAACAACTTTTTCTCTTGAATCCGCAAACATTGTCCATTTTTTCAAGTCATACTTTGAACTGTAGTTTCCAACACCGCTGAATAAGAACTTTGAAAGTGTGGTGAACTCTTTCATAAATCCATCTTTTGTAGTGGATTTCAAAGATTTAATTAAACCAAATAATAGCTTAAATGTTTCATTATCAGAATTCTCTTGCAAAATTTGATCAAGATCTTCCGTTTGAGTGTGTCTTGCATATGATATGTTGAGGACATTGTTTAAATCAATGTTTTTCGAAACACTCTTGGTTGCAATCAAGGAGAATATTTCTTTCACTGTTGAAATAACTTGAGACCCAATTTCCATACTATAAAAGCTTAAAGTCAAAAGTAAAGAAAATAAGATCTTATCTTGTTGTTTCAAAGATGGAGAAATAGTAGCAAAGATTTCATTGTATAATTCCAATGTAAATTCATGCACAATTCCACTAGGTGGTTTTGACTTCAATACTTTTGTGAAAGTATTCAAAAATCCTTGTAATGGAAATTTGTATAATCTTCCCATATCATTGAATGATTTTAACACCCCAAATATTTGAGATGAATGTTTCGCAACTTCTTCAAATGAATTTCTTACTTCATCGACTGTTGATAACACTGACAAAGATTCCTTCATCTTGACGTCAATCTCTTGAGATTCGGATTTCAAATTTTCCAATGTATCCACCACATTGTCATTATCAAGAATGCTTCCGGTGGAATCACTAAGAGAGTTCAACAATCCTTGCTCTAGTTTGTGTAGTCTTACTTGATATTCTCCTTGAAGTGAAGCCATTTCAACTCTTTTCTGTTCAACCTCCGGCTTGAGTTGTCCAAGTGTTAAATTCAATACCTTATCCTGAAGACTGCCACTTGTAATGGTAAAATTGACTATAGTCGTTCTGGCCGAAACGAAAGATGGTAATTGAAGTTGTGAATCGGTGGAGTGTAAAAATAATTTGAAATCTGGAGAGAAATCAATTTCTTGTCCTCCTAATTTTATCATTAATCTACCACCATTCCTATGAATTTCTTGCTTCAAAACAGAGTTTAATATTGGATCATAATATTCTGCATCAAGAATAATTACGATTCCCCCAAATCTTATAGCATTTTCCAATTGTTTGACAAAGCCTTCATTTAGAAAACTAGTTATTATAGCCTTACGAGGATGAAGAGATTTGGATAATACTTTAACCACTGAAGAACTAGGATCTATTATCACAGGGATTTTTGCTAGCTTCATAATTGTAAAATTTTCCAAATTTAAATCATCATAAGCTAATCCACTTTGCTCCCATTTAAGAATTTCACTTCCATCACTCAAAAATTCAAACGTCTTGATGGTTTCATCATATAAAATACCTGAATCTTTAAGTTTTGTCTTCCAGATTTTATTCAAAATGTGTCTTCCCTTCTGATCATAAACACCAGCATAAACAGCAAAAGCAGATGAAAGAATAGAGTTTCCTATTAATCGTTCTCTTTGTTGACCAAACTTTTGGATACTACTCATCCATCTTTTTCTTTCGCTAGTTAAGTTTTCAATTAAAGTAAGACTTCTCTTCACTCTCACTTCCACACCTTTCATTTCAGATTTAATATTTTCAGCGTCTCTGATCAAGTCACTATAATCTTCTTTATATTTATTGATGCTTTCTTCCAATTCCAGAATCATCTGATCTATTGCAATTAATTGAGACTTTGTCTTATTTGTTTGTTCTTCCAATACGTGAACTTCTTCACGCATAGGACCAATATCTTGCAAGATCTTTGAATAAGTTAATTGGGTTTCAACCCATTGAAGTAAAGGTCCACATGCTTTACTTGCACGATACACAGCTTCATAATTATATTCTTCTCTAGAGAGATATTTCCTTTCCATGTAATCTCTAAGTTCGGCCGAAAGTTGTTGTTCGGTATCAAATTTAACTATATTGGCAATGAAGTCATCACGACGAACAATAAGCTGAACATCTCTCCAAGTAGTTACTTCATAACCAATAAGAATACAAACTGACTCCATTGTCATTTTCACGGCTGCCGGTGGATTGACCATACTTCTTATTTCAGTCAAGTGTTGCTTCTTGATATTTTGAACACCTCGTTGTGCTTCGAGAACAGCTGGTTCAGCTTTTTCCAAGTCTTTAATAACCTTCAGTTTACGTCTTTCTATTTCAACTTCTTGCTTTTCAAGTTCTTCTTGAGTAGCAACAGAAAACTCCTGCTTTCTTTCAGCTTCATTTTGGTCTGTCAACATTCTATTCAACATGATTTTTGCTTCGTTATCTTTCAATTTTAAATATTCTTGCTTTTTAGAAAGCTCAAGTTTCAATTCGTTAACTTGTAAAACCGTTTCTCTCAATTTATCCAATCCAATACTAATATGTCTTTGATCCTCTTCTAATTCAAATTGTTTTGTGTTGAATGTACTAATAAAATTCTTGATTAGTTGAACAAAATCACTTGGTGTTTTCACATATGATATTGTAGTATTGTACTCAATCAGATATCTGTGAAAGAAAACAAAAGCATCGACAACAGCCTCCCTAAATCCATTAACGCTATTGGGTATAAATTTGTTGAATGTGGAAGGAATGGAATAGTTGGACATGTCAAGTGGAACATTTTCAATTAATGATGAAGCAATGTCCACTAAAGAATCATTAGACCAATCACCCATCCAACTTAAAACACATCTGTTAAATAATGCAGGTGATGATATGACAGCAGGAGATTTTCTCGATGACAAGTTTGAAGTATTTCCTTCTGTAATACTAAAGATTACATGCAAATTTTCACTGATCTGCCTGGTAAACCAAGAATATAGCTCAGCATCACTATCTAGTAGTAATCCTTGACTATTTGATTGTTCCATGCACAAGGTCATCAATGAAGAATATTCATCCCCTTCAAACAAACCTGGAATTTCGGCATTTGCTAACAATGTATTCATTCTCTCGATAAAAGAAGTATCCAAAATACTTGACTCGTCGATTATAAAGCATACTTCTTCTCCCTTAGCACACATCAAGAGAATTTCCTTTAGAGTTTCATCAAAGTCTTCAATACTATAATTACTGCTGACATTTAATTGAATCACTTTGAGACCATTCATCCAAGCAACAAACTTGCTGAGGGTAGTTTTACCACTTGTACTGGAACCAACTAAGATCATATGTCCTTGAGGTTGTCTTAAAACTCTATCGATTCTAAGGGCATGATCTAACAAGTCACCATGTAACACTAAATCAACTTCTGTTTCTTCCTCACTGAAAACCCTTAATCTCTCTTTCATAAACCTCCTCAATTCATTTTGATCAACAGATTCATAACTCAGTCTCAACCAAGTCGAATATAATATTGGTTCCTTAAGCACAAAATCTATGTCGATGTTTTGGAAGTAATCGTAGGTAACGCTCTTGAACAATTCTTTGGTCCAATTCTTTTCATCTTCTCCAACCAAACGATCAAAAAATAATCTTAATCCTTCATGGTTCCATAATCTAACAAAAGACAGAAGATCTGAATACTCACAAGCTTTAAGTCCTTCCAAAATACTTCTGGTCCATCTGGTTAATTCACGAGGGGAGTAAACGTAGTGTTCTCTTAAAGAACCAAGCTTTTCTTTGGTTTTTAGATATATTTCCACCATTGCATCAGTAATTGTTCTAGTATAACCTCGAAGATCAGGGGCACACTTCATGACAGCCAAATTAAACGTTTCGTAAATTTGATTCAATGAATTTTTACCAGGATAATCCACCATGACTAACGAAACATGTCTCAAAAACCTTTGACTCAATTTATTTCTACCTGGATCATTGGGTGAGTTACAAGCTCCAACAAATTGAATGTTAGATAAGGTAACCCATTGACGATCACTTGTACGCCAGAAACCATTATGTTCAATCATTTGACGAATTAATGAAATAACTCTTTGAGTTCCATATTTATCCATAGCAGGTAAATTGATTTCATCACAAAACACCACAACCCATTTTCCACTTACCAGAGGAGTAAGGACAATTCCATTGTTCGTCTTCTTATAAGTGCAATGTTGTTCAAGTGATTTCATCAAGGAGAATGGAGAAAAATCTTTCGAAAAGTTCAATGATAAACAATCCAAACTTGGAGACCTTCTCAAAGATTCTAATAAAGTCATGGTCTTACCAGATCCAGGTGGTCCACATAATAATAATGGTTTGTGCTCATTTAAAATCGAATAAATCAAGTAATCATGTCTCACAGTATCAAGGGTTGGAACCACGGTATTTGGATTTGTAACATGTTGAGGTTCAAGATCAACACTATCAACTTTGAGGTTCCAACTCTCCCATTCAAAATCAGGTAGCGAAATATCAAAGTTAAGTATATTTTCATCGTTCAATGGTGATTCAATTTCTGAAAAGACATCAAATTTTGATATAATCTTTGCAAATTTCTCTCTTTCTGTGAGTCCTGTTCCACCACCAAACGCCCAAATAAGTGAAAGTAAAACAGATTTACCTGTGAACTTTCTATAATCTTCTATAGGAATGTCAGGGTTCTCATTCTTGTAAATTACTAATCTGCGGCAGTATGATTTCAATAATGTTGAAAATGTTTGTATAGTTCTTTGTTTGCTGAAAGCCATTATATGCTCGAAATTGTTTGCTTCATCAATCACTTGATTAATTACTTCTGGTTTAACAAATCTTTGAACTTCTTCTGTAAACTTTTGTTGTATCAATAGTACGTCAGCTTTGTCGGTGGTCAATTCGTCATTTATGTCAATTATATTGTGGGACATATCATGAAGGAGCTTCTTCAATATGGCATCAATGAGAACTAGTGATTCATCGAACCAAATCATTCCACATCTACTGACTGTTGCTGGTGTGGTATACTTAATGGAATCCACTTCAAATATCAATCTCACATTTTCAGGTAAAGGTATACGTTCACCATTTGGAAGAGTCAAGAGCTTGTTATCGTCTAGAACACTATTCAAATTTTCAGCCCATTCTGGATCAATATCACCATCAAAAACTATCCAAATCCTCTTATTCAATTCTCCACGGAGATTAGAAGCTACCTTCCTTAATATACTAGTAAATAAACCATCAGTCCAATCTCTTGTTATTGGATCCAATGATCCATAAATCTCTTTTTTAGACAAAACTTTGCAATCAATTACATATGAAGAGCAATCAACTTCATCTAAATCACTCAACACTTTCAATACCAGTTTCCAAATTGTGGATTTTCCTGAACCCGATTCACCGACTAGCATAATTCCATGATTGGTTGATTGAATTTGACTAAGTTGAAGAGCTTTAGTGATCCAATTTTCTGAATAAAGCATACCTTTGGCATCCAAAAACCTTTCAAGTTCCATAACAAGTTTCGTATTATCATCATTATCATTGGATATTCTAGGGAAATACTTTATGATTAATTCTTCGAGTTGAAGTTCATCAGTTCTTAGTAATTTAGGTATCACTGTATCCTTGATACTCTGAACGATAATCTTCAATTCTTCTTCTTTCGTAAAGGTTAAGTTTGTATGAGCTCTCTTGATAGAACCGCATCTATTAAGAGTATACTTTAAAGCTCTCAAACCAAAATCATAATGTGATTGTTTTGAACATGTTTCTTCTAAATCCAAGAAAAACGGAACAATTAAAGTTGAAAGTTCTTTGGCAAATTCGAATGTTTGAGATGTTAAAAGTACCTCTGCTATCACCTCTCGATCTGGTTTTTCCATTGAAAAGCTACGGAATAACTTTTTCAAATTTTCAGGTAATTCGTATCTACCTGCATATCCAGGATTCATAGTAACGAATATTCCCGTCTCTGAATGAACATTAATATCTTTACCTGATATCTCCACTTTGCCAACTTCTGGATGTAATCCTAACTCAATTGTCTCAATCTGAGAAGAAACTGCACTCAAAATGTTTTCATCTAATCTGTTAAATTCATCGAAACAACCCCAGCTTCCAACTTTGCAAATACCTAAAAATATTCTTCCCATAGATTGAAAATCAAATGTATCATCACAATTGAATACAAGAACCATTTTACCCAAACTGTTACCAAGAGCTTTAATAGATTCTGTCTTTCCGGTACCAGCTGGACCAAATGGACAACCTCCTAATTTCTGATCTAGAGCCTGACTCATAGTCAAGAAACATTTATCAATTAGCGGAGTGTATGCTAATTTTTCATGTATTCCAAGATACTCGAAACCATAAGTGAAGCTGGAATTTGCTTGCTTCACCGTTAAACTGGACAAGTGATCATTGGAATTTTCATCGTAGTAATATGTTTGTTGGATTTTCCACAAAAACCTTAATTGTTCTTCGCTTTCAGCATTAGTCAATCTGGCCAAGATATCTTTTTGATGAATTATATCGATAATGAGACTTTGAGTTTTCTTTCTTTCGAGTGGGGTTATATCGAGCTTCAATAAATTCACTATTTCTTTCAACAAGATATCATAGTTTGGAACCAATTCGGAGATTTTGTTGTCATCGATTGCTTGATCAACCAATCTTGTAAATACCACCTGTGCTAAGAGTGTTGTTACTTGTGCTGGGAGTTTAAATACAATCAGCTTCAACTTCTCGATATCAATCTTTGACTCCAAAAGAATTGATTTGTACTTTTCTATCGAAGTTCTAGTCAAATAAGATAAGGTGAATTTGATCTCAATCTCCAATTCTTTGATCCATTCATTAAGTTTTGGATATTTGATCAAAGAAATTGGTTTGGATAAGTGAACAATTTCGTTCTCCTCACTCCTAATTGAAACAATAGAACTGCTTTCCTTTTGAACGTCCACACTTGAGATTCCAATGAACATTTTTTTGAAATGCTTATTGATTCTCTCCATATTTGTCGATCCTCCGATTATTTCTAATAAATCTTCATTTCCAACGAAGTAAAATCTAGGACATAATTCTCTTTGTTTCTCAAGATAATCGATAAGTGACTTTCTTATCTTTGTCAAACTTTCTAATAATTTGTCCATGATTGCTTGTATTCCGTCAATCAGTAACACGTCCATTACCAAATTGAACTTGTAGATCTTTTTGAGGGTATTGAAAAATTCATAGCTTATGTTGGTGAAACGAGCGGATTCAATAGGTAATAAATTCTTAATATCATTGTGTTGATTACCAAATACGCCATCTAGGTACACCCATTGACGTTGAACATCAATCCAGGTATCTAAAAGAACATAGAGACGATTCAATTTTCCATCTAAATTGAGGATATCTTGTTCAAACGTATAGTAATATGGTGAGCTTTTCATACTTGATAAGGAACTGATATCATTATTACACTGATCAAAAAGCTTGTTCCAGTTTTTCACTAAACGAACCTTACTTTCGTAGTTAAACATTTCAAAAGTAACTGTTGTCCATTCTTTCTTGATGTTATCCAAATTCTCTTCAATAGTTTGTTCATTATGGGCTTGAGAAATAATACTTCTAATTGATGATTCGTTCAAGTTGAGATTTAATTTCCAGACATCTCCCATTGTCATAGTATCATAAACAACATCAGAAATCCCTAATTGATTCAATAAGACATTCCAGTGGCGAGGTTTCATTGCATCACTCTTGAGGTCATTAACTATGGTATGGTTTTTCAAGTGTAACTTGATTACTTGTTGAATCTCTTCAAATGCAGAATATTGTCTCACCTTCAAAGGAAGGTTTCTGGAAGTAGCGATTAATTCATCCAAGTCATGGCGCAAGCTTCTCGATTGTACTTCCTTCCAAGCTAATGATTTTAGTCTTTCGAGTTCTTCCCATAAAGTGTTTATTGAAGACCAAACAGACTTTAAATCTTGAATTTCTTCTAATACATTTGAGATATCTTCAGCAATACTAACGTTAATCTTGAGGGAATTAGAAACATTAATTATCGAAATCTTATCGTCCCGCAAAACACTGCATTTCCTTTGAAAGTTTTCTAATTGACCAATTGCTAACTTTGGTGTCATATTTCCAGAAACCGGTTTTTTAATAGGCCAATCATTATTCAATGTTTGAATTGATTGATTTATACGAATCGATTCAGCTTTGATCTTGGAAGAAATTATCTCTTTGTTATCTTCAATAACTAATTCCTTCTTCTTTATAAGACTTTCGATCATAGATATAAGATTTTCAAGTTGCTCAACGAAAACCCAATCCAGTGGAAATTTATACCTTTGATTGAGCAACAATTTTTGACTACCTTTCAAAACATCAATTGAAGAGACCCAACTATCAGCTGATGAAGAGTAATTTAAATATCTTTCAATATTCAACATCAATTGCATAGCAACTATCAGAAAATCCATTTTTAGTTCTAATGAATTCTGTGCTTCCTTGAGTGCCTTGTTAACTAACACAGTCTCTAAATTGACTCTGTGAGCAAAGTGTTTGAGTAGTTCATTTTGAAATATGTCGAATTTCATGTTAACTCTAGTTTGAACAGATGAGAACTCAAGTTGCAAAATGTTACCAAAACTCGAACTTGGAACTGGGACATCAAATATTGATCTTAAATCTATAACACTCTTTATCATGGCTAACCAGTCAATAAGATTAGCATTTAAATCGACTAATTTACCCAAATCTTCATCTAATTCTAAATCCAATTCCCATAAGTTTTGAATCATTCTCCATTTATCGAAATAATTATATCCTTCAAGAATGATTGAGTCAACCTTTACTAAAACATCTGAGATTAAGTTTGAAACATTTGAATTTGTGGTCAAAGCTTCACTGAAGTATAAATTTTTCTCTGTCATGGAAGATTTAATCTGAGCTTGATTCTCAATAATATTGAGAATATCATTCAACTTACCTTGATAATATTGTTTAGAGGAATAAAGAGGAGGAGAAACTGCAAATATTTGGTCTTGCAAAATTATGGAATGAGATTGTTTGCAAATGTTCATGACTTGACCCTCCCCATCAAAGCTCATTTCCGGTTCATTGAATGAAAGTTGATTACAAAACAATTGCAAGTATTTTAATGTCTTTGTTACTAGGATTTCTGACAATTCATTATTCAATAAGAATGCCAATTCCTCGATGGTCCCAGAATCTTTGAATATCAATTTACTGAATTCAGTTTGAATCGAACTTAATATTGATTGAATAGTAATAAAATCAAAATCACTCGTTTTGAGTTTATGATAGGCGAGGTTAAGAAATCTTTCAAATTTTCTGATTTTGTTGACATTCTCATGGAGATTTTGTACCAATTCTTGGAATTTGTTGAGATTTTTTAAAGAGATTATTTCTATTAAAGAATCATTATCCTTCTCTTGTCCCTTGTTCAAGTCGGACAAAGTTTGCAAGTCAAGAGCTTGTGACAAGAACAACCAATCAATAGTGCAAATTTCCTTCAAACTAAGCATTATATCATTCTTTTGCACCTCGAACAAGAATCCAAATGTATCCCCGAAATCACTTTTATCCAAATCATTCTTCAAAACATGCGTGAGTATCGTAACATTATCGATTAGCCCAATGATAAATGGGGATAATTTTTCGATCCTTTTATACTGGAGATTGATGCTCAGTGGAACTTTGAATCCCAATGTTGCTAATTGAGCTATTTGTTCATGGATTTTGATCAATGAGGTATCAAAATTGACTAATATATCACGTTGATCTTTACCAATTTCGATTATCTTAATTAATGGCCCAGATGTTTCCAATGAACTTGCCTTTTTGGTTATGTACTCGATCCACTTTTTGAAAAGTTTCTCAGGATTGAGTAATTCCACGGAATTAGTTACTTCTATTTCAATACTACTCCCGATTGAGTATTTATTCCAATTTGTCCCTAAAAGCTTCTCTAAATTTTTTAGATAATAGTTGAGTTTCTTAATCATACTTAAGTTCCATTTAATTTCAGTGACAAAATTGGTAAACTCAGAATCCATTGTCTTTTCATTCGGTACAATACTGAACAATTCCTCCATTGAACCCATGTAGGTTAATAAACTTTCCCTAGATGAAAGATTCAACTTAATTATGGCATCAGTTTCTCTATTTGCTGTTGATAATATCTTTAGCTTATAATCATCATTTATAAGTGGATACAAACCTGCCCTATCATTAATTGATGAAGAACCTTCAAAAATCGAGAATATTGTCAAGAAGTCCGTCAAAGAATTGCATGAGTCAAATAAACTATTCAACTTGACCACAATTATAGTGTTTAGTTGATTGTAAATTGATTTATAACTCTTCTCATTGATCAGCCAAATTCTATTACCTTGATTTGACAAATCCAAAACATTGATCGGAATAATGAACTTGTTATAAGCTTCAATTAACTTGTTTGAATGTGAAAACCCATCTTGCTTTAGAAATTTCTCTATGATAGTCAATAAGTCTTGATGCATTAACCTAAATTCTTTCAACTCTTGTAATCTATCTTTGAATTCAGTATACTTTGTTTGATTTATCTTGATGATTATGAATTTCTCTTGTCTTTTACGGAGCAATTCTCTTATCAAATTGATCATGAATTTGATGTTTTGGTCTATCAATTCAAAAAATTTAGTAGCATAGATATCATGAATCTCAAGGAACTTAGACATGCTTAATGACATGATTGAATAGTTGGATAAATTTGATTTAAATTTGTTGGTTATATCCATAAGTGCAACTTCGATTAATTCAATTGCTCTTGGTATTGGGAATGAATTTAAATTTTTCAATCTCGACTTGAGATGATTAAAAAGATTTATAATAGACATTTCAAAAATATCTAAATCTTCCAAGTTTGTAGATGCAGATATCAACTCATCGATTGGAAGTTCTTTTAAAATAGAATTGTACAATTTTGCTGTAACCATTTTTTCATTCACCCCAATATCATTCTGGAAACCGAGGGTGATATGAAATCTCTTAGCTTTATTAAGAATATCAATAGACAATTGAACTTCAGAGGAGGATACTTGTTGGGAAATTGATAATAACGCCAATTCCATAGATTTCCAGAACTGAACTTCTTCGGTAAGAGAATCACCATCCAAAGGGTCATGGTTGAGCTTTGTGATGGCCTGGATCAGTTTGATCCAGTTATTAACAATATTGGTAAGCTCATTGAGAAAGGTGGAGTCTGAGATAAGATTTCCTAATGCAATTTCGTAATGTTCGGAGTCATTCAATTTGCCTGACTCATCATAAAATTCTCCAATCAATTTGGTGATATGAGGATGAACTGATGAAAGAAGGTCAGGCACCTGGATTCTTTGTTGAAGGTGTTGTAACGACAATGCCAATTCGTTAAGTTTTTTTCTTGCCACACTCACTGAGTTGGAGGTTGAGTTCTTAGAGGAATCCTCTGATTCGGTACCGGTGGTGGTATTGGAAGTGATGAGATCGAAATAAGGACTGATTCCAAAGTTTACCAACGTACGCAACTTTTCAAACATACTGTTTGAATCGTGGTGCTCGGCATCTTCGTCCTCCTTGGTTAAAGGAATATTCAAAATGTTAAGCTGATGACTGATGGAGATGGCATTGGTCAATTGGCCCTTCAGTTTTATGAAAAGAAGAACCGAGTGGATCTCGAGGTTTTCACTGGTGTTGAGCTCATGGATCACTTCGAACTGGTTGATTTCACTCTGTACAACATAAATGGTATCGGGGTTATGATTATGAATGAATTGAGAGAGTACATCTGGTGGAGAAATGCGAAGGTTAAACTCGGGGTTTGACACCTGGATATATGAATGAATGAAGTGGTGTAGATGCTCGGAGTCCAACATCACTTTTGGGGATAGTGACACCGTCAGAGTGTCAGGGGAATCCGCCATGGTGGTTGTAATGGACAGTAATGTTATGATTTAAACTTAGGTTGCAAAGCGCGACGTGTCGCGGGGGAATCGAATAGTGAGAGAGTGAGAAAATAGCGATAACTTTGGTTAGGGGAGGCCAACTAATCAATAAGGCTTTATTGGATTTATAATAGATATTGGACAATTGTAGAGTGTATGATGGGTTGGAGGGAGTTGTAGATAGAGTGCTCCCTAGGGAGCGCTCATGGTCAATTATATGTGTCTCTCTAGGTAGTCTCCTAGGGAGACTTCCTAGGGAGCGCTCATCGGTGCGCTTTTTACATATAGAGACAGATATGATACGAATCGAAGGAAGATAGCGAGAGAATGGCAGAAAGGTAGCGAGAGAATCGGGAACGTAACGAGATAATCACCATCACTAACGCATAATTTAAGAACAATTAATGGTATTTGATGAATTTGATGAATTTAACCGAATTTGGTGGGTTCGCTAGGTCTTGTTGAATATATCAGAGTAAACCTTGAAACCAGTTGAATATTACCGAGGAGTTTGTGATTGTATGAAATCATATAAATTAACCCAAAAGAACACCTCTAACAAGCGAGTCTGTCTGTATTATTCATAAACAAAAAATAAGTAAAACAAATAAATGGTAGTATAAAGACCAAGTATATCATTCTATATAACATACTATACTCCAGCATAGCTGGGTATATCTTTTAATATAAATGTTATAAAGATAAATTAAACAATAAATGAATATACTAAATTAATAAATACTAATATTGGTAAATTTAACAAAGCTCGACTTAGTATTTCTTCATAGTTCTGAGAAACTGATGCTCATTGCAGCTCATTAAACCTTTAGGTATTTATAGTATCTCTAGTATTATTATTAATTTTGCTGTATTGCTTCTTCAACTAGAAATAGCTTTAAAATAGATGAAAAATTTGTCTACTTTTATCTACTTTCATCTAGTTTTTTCAAATTATTGAAGCTTTGGATAATTGCACAAACCTCTTCTAATAGTCTGTTGGTTTTATAGCTTTATAGTTATGGTTTAGTTTTATAGTTATAGTTTTAGTTGTGCCTACTCTGGTACTGAAGACCCTCCAAACACTGCGACATTTGTGTTACATCTGTGCAGTAGCGACATTCCCCTAGAGACTTTTACTTTCAAACTAACACTGTCGCGGTCGCGTGCTCATAACCAAGGTCTAGAAACCAAATTTATCCGAAATGTACCCAATCTTTGCGGAAACGTTCTAACGTTCTTGTCATAACAATATTCTGAAATACGCTAAAGCAATTGTGGACCGTTCTTCTACCCACAAACATATTTTTGAAAAATATAAATTTTGCAGAAATTATAGAATTTTACTCAACAACAGAACTCATTAGGGATCAACAGATTTTGGTGGCTTTAATGATGGCTGAAATTCAAACATTGAACATGTGTCTACCAATTTGTAACAATATACAGGAGATCATGTGGTAAAATCGAACGCCTAAGAAAAGTGTACAGATCAACCCCATCCTACTGTTAGTGCAGTTTCTGCTCTGATACTACCAGGTGGGTATAAATTACTATACAATCAAATGTCGAAACTGGTCAGCTACACAACTTGGTAATCCACACGGGGAACAACTCCTCAATGTAATCTAACTACAATTCTCTATCTATTATATGATTATCTGGGATGATGGTAGATCTGATTAGATGGGCATCTCCACCTCGAGCCATTACACAGGAAGATTGGATGCAGTATGGGGTTTCTCCAGCTATGACTTAGCAACAAACAACATTCACCAAAAAAAACCCATTCCTGTTACTTCCAACAAAAGAAGCGTTCAAGCAATAAAAGCTTCAGCAGATTATGATATGCTCCAACCAAACTGGTCAGATATTTTTTTCTTTTCCATGACAACTTCTTTTTCTTCTTCTTCTTCTTCAGCCCTGTAAATGAGCGACCACAGACAGTCTCCCTTTCCACATCCCTACTGGGTGCCACTCCGGTCATAGCCTCTATGGCCCCTTCCCACCATGTGTTGATGAGATTCACATCATCAATGGCCTTAACACCATTCGGGCCAAAGACCTGTGGCAATCCAAGTACAAAGACGAGACTATTCTGTCCAAATGGAAGTCTGAAATCAAGAGCCAGATAGTGGACTCTACCACACATCCCGACTAGATTGTCGAGTACATTTTTAAAGAACTTTCGTGGATTGATAAATGCCAATCCTCGTTAAATGGCTTCATTCTTGGATGCGACGAGAAGATTCTTTCAGGAGATCACATCGTACCCCAAAATGTCAAGGAATTGCTTCAGAAACAATCGGTAGAATTGGCCAATTCATTTCTTGAAATCGATTATCACCCTAATACTACTCAAGGTGGATTTGGTACATCCTCTGTTGTTTCCCCTTCAGTACGGTGTGACTCCTGTCAAAATTGACGACAAAATCGAAATCATTCAGTATACCGATGACATCAAAAATCTCAAGAAGAGCGTATGTTTTGGCATCTCTATGGAGTACCAATGGATTCCCGCGGAGATGAAGATGGGTAATAGCAACAAGTTTGAATTCTCTTCATACATCAATAATTTACACCCTAAACAGTTCTCTTCCTTATACAACACCATTTCTGAAGTATTCAATTCTGCAATTCCTGGTTTGAATTTCTCCTTATCCCATTATGCTTCTGGGTTTAGGCGCAGAATCAACATCCCTAGGGGTGACGATGCTTATGCTCAAGGATTCCATGAAGCGTTGAAGAAGTTAGAAGATGAAGAATATAAAAAGCAAGACGAAATCGAAGGTTATACAATAGATTGGAGATTGGAGAAAAAGAGGACGAATTGAAGAAAAAAAACCTTATTCGTCCACCTCCAATCTATGAGAGTGATCCAGAACCAAGCAATCCTATTGACTTGACTAAGTTCGATAACCTCAAAGTAATTGTGAAAATGGCGAATATTGAATTAACCCCCGAAAATCCCCAATACTCGGGTGGAAGTTGGCATGTGGAAGGTACGATAAATGAAGATATCGTGGCCACGGTATTATACTACTATGATGTGGAAAATATTACCAAGTCTAACTTGAGTTATAGAGAAGGTTATGAAGAGCCAGAATATGTACAACATGATAACTTCTACTTAGAGGAGTACTTTAATTTGAAGGATGAAGATCTCCTCCAAAGAATTTTGGGAGATTCAGAGGCTAAGGAGGACAGATTAATCATATTCCCCAATTTTCTCCAGCATCATGTAGATGCTTTTGAATTGGCAGATAAGCTGAAATCAGGCCATAGAAAGATTCTATGCTTTTTCTTAGTTGACCCTTATAATGAATTGGTGAAATCTTCTAAAAATGTACCACCTCAACAACAAGATTGGTGGAAGGATGAGCTGTTGACTGAGTATGTTCCACAAGAATTGAAGGATAAAATTCTTGAATTCCCAAATGGGGGACCACAAACTTTGATTGATGCCAAAGACGTGAGATTGAAACTTATGGAAGAAAGATCATTAGCTAATAACGAGGAGGATTACAATAGTCCATTTTTTTTTTTAATTTATGTGAACATTAATCACCCCAAGTATCAAATATTCATAAAATCAATATTATCAATATTGTATTAAGGACAAGGACTTAAGGTTCATTCTTATCAACGTTTCATAATGTTGTCTTTGTCTTTTCTTATTATCTTATTATCTCATAATCTTATTATCTTATTATCTTATCACCTTATCACCTTATTACCTTATTAGTTATACCAATTGCCTAATTTCTTTAGACTCATTTTTTGATACCCAATTACAATTAGAAGTGACAGAATGGAGACTCACTGGATAATTGATATAATTAGTTTAATTGATGCAGTTAGATTAATTGAGACTAATTGATGTGGTTAGTATAATTGAACTACAGGTGGCCCTATGAGCAAACTACAAACACTTCGTTCATAAATATGACAATAAATATAGAGTGGATTAGTCAGATTTCAATCAAAATAGTTCACTAAGCCACCATTAAACTCCACATACGGATACTATTAGATCTTTGCACCCATATCCGATTACGCTTTTCAAGACGTGAGTCACTGCGGTGATGAATTCACGGATCCGGAAACAAGTGTTTCCCGTCCCGGATTCACGCACGGACCCAAGCCCCCATACAAGTTGTGAATACAAAGGTGTATCCTTCGTTTCAACTAAAGAACCCCGCGCTCCAAACCTGGTGCGGTGTTGACCTCCTTCTCCGAGATGGGGGTATTTCCACGAATGAAATATTCACCAATGCAGTGGGATATCCGAAATTTGGAGGGGTTGGAGGGGTTGATTACTAACATTCAAAAACAAATGACTAATTGAAGAAAAGATGAAACGGCTGAACATCCCCAATAATCAAAACAAGTGTTCAATTCTTTACTATAGTAAAAGTTATTTCCGCAATCACCGTTGATTTGTTGTGTTCTATTGCAGGTTGAGTGCAAATGCCGGACGTACTGGCGCACGTTTCCGCCCTGTCGTATAGACTTGTTTGTGTGCAGGCGATTGTTTAGAAGCCGTGCATAACCTTGGACCAGATCTTTACGAGGGACGACAGTAGTACGAGGGACGACAGTACACCAGTACGAGGGGACGAGGGGGCCAACTATCATCAATGCCAGCTAAGCCAATGTGAAATTTAGCAGCTTAATAAAATGGAGACAACACCAAATAGAGGGGCTATCATTCAACCAACGTTTCAATAGAACCCACATACGAACATTTGTAGCAAATGCCGAGAAGCGCATTGCAGATAGCACGGTAAGAAGATGACAAATACTATAGATTTGTAACAATAGGGGGCAAATACTATTTGAACAACCCCGATAAGATATTCAACACCAGCAAACTTAACGGGATGCCGGAAGGAAATAATAAACCCATTCCACCCGGGCCTATTCTCATGATGAGCCATAATACAACTAAACCAATTACTACTGCCTTCCATCTAAGCTCATTTGCTCAGACGTTCAAATGAACAGGTCTAATGGGCCAATTGGGGTGGTTAAGGGACCATAGAAAATATACTCCACTCCGTGAACAATAACCACCTGTAGCGTACAGTATTGCCTCCTCATGAGCCCCCTAATGTTAGGCAGAAAATTGCTATTTCATCGAGGTGACACTTCCACTACACTCACCGCTCACCCTCTCACTATTCACCATTCACTAATCATCAGTCACCATTCACCCGATTCTCCCCTGTCTGCATGACAAATGCACAGCTTGTCAGCCCCACATATCTCCAGTATACCACACGGCTGAGGCCAGGCAGGTGAATAAGGGTTGAGTGTTTGTTCGGTTACTTTCGTCTATATTAATTCAACCGACCCGTGGTAGGTTTGCCACCCTCACGAATCTACCAGTCTATTTGGCTTGACTAGATTAGCCAAGCCAAAGCCAAGCCAAGCCCAACTCATCTCATAGCCCATCATCCACGTGAGACTGGGATTCTTCCCCCATAATTGGTTAGCAAGTGGATTCGGCAATTATCGCGGATTTAACCTGTAAATCTCTAAGGCCAGGGCCCCTGCAGTTGTCCTTTTTCTGGACCATTGACCAGAGTCGCCAATTCTCTGCATGTTCTACATGATTTTCCACGTTGGTAGTTTTGCTCTTTGCTCTTTGCTCCTTTGGATTTCTCCTTTGCTACTTTGGTATTTCCCTTCGGTCTTGCCTGGTGGCAAATACCACCTCCTCCTCCAGATGCGTGTAATCCCCCAAACCTGAGATGAGGCTTTGTTATTCTTATGTTATTCTTTTGTTCGTTTGCCTCAGCCACCGGAATTAGTAGACCGCCTATCTCCGCACCCGGTTCGGGTTTCCTACCTCAACTCTCCGTACCGGTGACAAATATTTACATCGCACTTCAGTTCTGCACATAATCGCCATCGAAGGGTCCCTCATATATAAAACGTATTCCCCCAATTCCTTAACCACAGCTCAACCCTGCGAAATTTGACCGTTCACCATGTCAAGAACAAGTAAGGATTCTCGCGACTATTCCAATAGTGTGGAGACTGATACCAATTCGGTGGCAGAGTATCAGGGCTTTGATGATGCCACCGCTAATAATATCCTCACCTTGGCTAGAACCTACACTAGTCAGTCTTTAGATGATTCCCATAATGCTGAAAACTTGAAAAAGTATCTTTCCCACATGTCTGCTGTTCCAGGTGTATTGCCTTATAATTTAGAAGATGTGCCTGAAGATTCCTTAAACCCTGAAAGTGACAATTTCAATGCCAAATTCTGGGTTAAGAATATGAAGAAATTGTATGACTCTGACCCTGATTACTATAAACCTTCCAAACTAGGCATAGCTTACAGAAACTTGCGTGCTTACGGTATTGCTGCCGATTCAGACTATCAACCTACCGTTACCAATTTCTTATTCAAGGCCAGTGTCAACTTGTACAGATCAATCAAAAAACCAGACCCATCTCACTATTTTGATATTCTTAAGTCCATGGACGCCATTATGCGCCCAGGTGAAGTTACCGTGGTGTTGGGAAGACCTGGTTCTGGTTGTTCCACCCTTTTAAAGACCATTTCTGCGAACACCTACGGTTTTGAAATTGGTGAAGAATCCGTCATTTCCTATGATGGAATCACTGCTGAAGAGATTAATAATAATCACCGTGGTGATGTCATATACTCAGCCGAAACCGATGTCCATTTCCCTCACTTATCTGTTGGTGATACCTTGGAATTTGCTGCCAGAATGAGAACCCCTCAAAACAGAGGTGCTGATGTGGATAGAGAAGCTTATGCTAAACACATGGCTTCGGTCTACATGGCTACTTATGGTTTATCCCACACTAGAAATACCAATGTCGGTAATGATTTTGTTAGAGGTGTGTCTGGTGGTGAACGTAAGAGAGTTTCCATTGCTGAAGCTTCTCTTTCTGGTGCCAACTTACAATGTTGGGATAATGCCACTAGAGGTTTGGATTCCGCCACTGCGTTGGAATTTATCAGAGCATTGAAGACCTCTTCAGTAATCTTGGAAGCCACTCCTTTGATTGCTATTTATCAATGTTCTCAAGATGCCTATGACTTATTTGATAAGGTAGTTGTGTTATATGAAGGTTATCAAATTTTCTTTGGAAAAGCTGAAATGGCCAAGGAATACTTCGTAAACATGGGTTGGGAATGTCCTCAAAGACAAACCACTGCTGATTTCTTGACTTCCCTTACCAACCCTGCTGAAAGAATCCCATTGAAGGGTTATGAAGATAGAGTTCCTCAAACTCCTAAAGAATTTGAAACTTACTGGAAAAACTCCCCAGAATATGCTGCATTAATCAAAGAAATCGATAGCCACATTGACTCCCACAAGACCAATGAAAGTAAGGTGGTTTACCAAGAAGCCCATGCTGCTAGACAGTCTAATAATATTTCCCATAAATCTCCCTACACTGTTTCTTTCTTTATGCAAGTTAGATACCTTATGGGTAGAAACTTCCTTCGTTTGAAAGGTGATCCTTCAGTGGCAATTTCTTCAGTGTTTGGTCAGCTTGTTATGGGTTTAATTTTATCCTCAGTGTTCTACAATTTACAAGGTGATACCGGATCTTTCTACTACCGTGGTGCCTCCATGTTCTTTGCTGTTTTGTTTAATGCCTTTGCATCTTTATTGGAAATTATGTCTATGTTTGAAGCCAGACCTATCGTTGAAAAACATAAAAAATACGCTTTATATCGTCCATCTGCCGACGCCTTAGCAGGTATCATCACTGAATTACCAACAAAACTTTTGATGTCTACTTCATTCAACTTTGTGTTCTATTTCATGGTTCATTTTAGAAGAAACCCTGGTAGATTCTTCTTTTATTGGTTAATGTGTGGTATGTGTACTTTGGTTATGTCTCATTTGTTTAGATGTTTGGGTGCTGTCTCTACATCTTTAGCAGGTGCCATGACCCCAGCTTCAGTGTTGTTGTGTGCTATGATTATTTTCACTGGTTTCGTTATTCCTACTCCAAAGATGTTGGGATGGTCTAGATGGATTAATTACATCAATCCTGTGGCTTATGTTTTTGAAGCTTTGATGGTTAATGAATTTGATGGTATTGATTACGATTGTTCCGTGTTTATTCCTTCAGGTCAAAGCTATGCCGATACTCCACGTTCAAGTCAAATTTGTAATGTGGTTGGTGCTGTCGCTGGCTCTGACACTGTTTCTGGTACTCGTTATCTTGATATGGCCTACAAATACTTCAACTCCCACAAATGGAGAAACTTTGGTATTGTGCTTGCTTTTGCTATTGTCTTTTTGTTTGTTTACATTTCTTTGACTGAATTTAACAAGGGTGCCATGCAAAAGGGTGAAATTGCCTTATTCTTAAGATCTTCAATTTCTAAGAACAAAAAATTGGCCGCTAAGCAAAAGGCTGGAACTGAAGATATCGAAAGTGGTAACATTAATGAAAAGGTTGAATATAAGGATGCCGTTGATGCCAATGAAACTGAGTCAACCACTTCAACCAGTAAAGTATTACCATCTTCTAGAAACATTTTCCACTGGAGAGATTTGACTTATCAAGTCAAGATTAAGTCTGAAGATAGAGTTATTTTGGATCATGTTGATGGTTGGGTTAAACCAGGTCAATTGACTGCTTTGATGGGGTCATCTGGTGCTGGTAAAACCACTTTGTTGAATTGTTTGTCTGAAAGAGTTACTACTGGTGTTATTTCTGATGGTGTTAGAATGGTCAATGGTCACTCTTTGGATAGTTCTTTCCAAAGATCCATTGGTTATGTTCAACAACAAGATTTACACTTGGCTACTTCTACTGTTCGTGAAGCTTTAAGATTTTCTGCTTACTTGAGACAACCAGACTCTGTTCCTTTGAAGGAAAAGCAAGAATATGTTGAATATATCATTGATTTATTGGAAATGAAACCTTATGCTGATGCTTTAGTTGGTGTCGCTGGTGAAGGTTTAAACGTTGAGCAAAGAAAGAGATTGACCATTGGTGTTGAATTAGTTGCTAAGCCTAAGTTATTGTTATTCTTGGATGAACCAACCTCTGGTTTAGACTCTCAAACTGCCTGGTCTATTTGTAAGTTGATGAGAAAGTTATGTGATCATGGTCAAGCCATTTTGTGTACTATCCATCAACCTTCAGCTTTGTTATTGAAAGAATTCGATCGTTTGTTGTTCTTGCAAAAGGGTGGTCAAACTGTGTATTTCGGTGAATTAGGAGAAAACTGTTCTACTTTAACCAATTACTTTGAAAAGTATGGTGCTCAACCATGTCCTGAGGAAGCTAACCCTGCCGAATGGATGTTGGAAATTGTTGGAGCTGCTCCAGGTTCTAAAGCTAATCAAGATTATCATGAAGTTTGGAGAAATTCTACCGAATATGGAGATGTTAACCGTGAATTAAATGAAATGGAAGTCGAATTGGTGAAACTTCCAAAGGATGAATCGCCAGAATCTCATAAGAAATATGCCTCTCCACTTTGGAAGCAATACCTTATCGTTTCTCAAAGAGTTATTGTTCAAAACTGGAGATCTCCAGGTTATATTTATTCTAAGATTTTCTTGGCTGTTTCCACTTCCTTATTCAATGGTTTCTCATTCTTTAAAGCTAATAACTCTATGCAAGGTTTACAAAATCAAATGTTTGCTGTTTTCATGTTTATGATTATGTTCAACACTTTGGTCCAACAAATGTTACCCTATTACGTGGTACAAAGAGATGTTTATGAAGTTAGAGAAGCACCATCCAGAACCTTCTCTTGGTTTGCATTTATTACTGGTCAAATCACTTCTGAAATTCCTTATCAAGTTGCAGTTGGTACATTATCATTCTTCTGTTGGTACTATCCTATCGGTCTTTACCGTAATGCTTTCCCAACTGATCAAGTTGATGGTCGTGGTGTATTGATGTGGATGTTTATCACCACATTCTTCGTCTATACTTCCACCATGGGTCAATTGTGTATTTCCTTCATTGAAATTGCTGATAATGCTGCTAACTTGGCCACTTTGTTATTCACCATGTGTATGAATTTCTGTGGTGTTTTAGCTGGTCCAGATGTGCTTCCAGGTTTCTGGATTTTCATGTACAGAGCAAACCCTCTTACTTATTTGATCCAAGGTATGCTTGGTACTGGATTGGCCAATACCGAGGTTGTTTGTTCTAAAACCGAAATCTTGAGTGTGAATCCTCCTGATAATATGACATGTGGAACTTTCTTTGCTGACTACTTGAAAACGGCCGGTGGTAATTTGCTTAATCCTAACGCTTCATCCGATTGTCAATTCTGTCAAATGAAATCTACTAATGACTTTTTGAGTTCAGTTAACACCCATTTCTCCGAAAGATGGAGAAACTGGGGTATTTTTGTTGCTTTCGTTGCCATTAACATGTTCTTAACCATTGGATTGTACTGGTTAGCCAGAGTTCCAAAGGGTAACAGAGAAAAGAAGAAGCAAGAGAAGCAAGACAAGTAATATAATTAATTATTTAATATGGGTATGAAATAGATATATGATTAGAATAATGTAGGAAGTAACATGAGACAAGATTTCAAGTAAATTACTAGAGACAAGGGAAGATTCCAGGGAAGATTTTAAGTTAAGGAAGTGTTTATTAATCTATTGATGCTAGGAAGGTTTTGAGGATTAGCACTATTTGGTATAATAGTGCCAATAGTGCCAATAGTGCTAATAGTGCTAATAGACTAGTGCTAATATCAAGTCAACCAGTCACTCTGGGTTAGCATCAGCGTGGATGCAAGTTTTACCGAACAGGAATTGGGTGGTTTCCGAAGTTCCTGATTTATACGAGTATTGATGGCCTTAGCCGTACCATGGTGCCATCTCGGACTTTTCATATGCTTCGGTGGGGTGAGAGTGGAACGATGATGATACGACGGTGGTACGATATGCGGTTTATGGGCTGCAAAGCCACCCCACTACAATGGGTCGGAGGTTGGGATGCCATAAACACCAATGTTGAGCCGTTTAGCCTTTGGGTTCAAAGTCATTGAACCAAAAGCCATTAACCCAAAACCATTGAATCCAAAGCCATTGGACCTTTTGAAATCTCCTAGTGTTGATTCATTAGATTCTATAACTTCTAGAACTTCAAATGACTGCCCACCTTAGTTATTTTCACTGTATTTCATGAGCTCCTAGTAAATTTCACTTACTAGAAGTTTCACCATATCTCGTAAGTTCAGTGTCCACTTATCACTAATCCCAGTGATTCGCACCACCGTCGTATAGCTCGGGCACAACAATCTTACTCAAGCATCCCCAGACTCCCAGAACTAAACCCAATATTTACCATTAAACTTAATAATCAGGTTAACTGCCCCACCAGAACCTCATAGATACTACACCCCACCTAACCTGCCTAACCTGCCTAATCTCCCTAATTCCCCTAATCTCCCTGATCCCCCTAATCCTCTAGTGACTACATATCAATTGTCCTCTACCTTGTGTCTTCTATTCAATCTACTTCTGTCTTCTATTCAACCTCTTCTTTCTTCTATTACTCTCTATTACCTCATGATCGCCCTGGCCGATTGTTCCCCGTTAGTCGGGCCACTTCTGCCATCATCTGATTTTCGCACACACCAATCCTATATATATTAGAGGGTCCACAGCTCAATTGTTAGTCAACTACAACTACAACTACAACCACTTTCACCATGGCTTCCAAGATCCACGACACTTCCCTCCCCATGAGGGAAAGAATGGAAGCACTTATCCGCTTGAAACAACAAGAAATCACCAAGGGCATTGCCGACTTGGACTCGGTATCCTTCCATACTGATTCATGGGAAAGAGGCAACAATGGTGGCGGAGGTCAATCAATGGTGTTACAAAACGGTACTACCTTCGAGAAGGGTGGGGTCAACATCTCCATAGTTCACGGCTCGTTGCCCGCTGCTGCTGTCGAAAGAATGAGAGCAGATCATCAAAACTTGAAGTCGTCTAGTCCAGACGGCAGCTTGAACTTCTTTGCTTGTGGGCTCTCGTTGGTGATTCACCCTCACAACCCCCATGCTCCTACGGTGCATGCCAACTACAGATACTTCGAGACTCTCGACCCAGTGTCCAATGAGTTGCAATCATGGTGGTTTGGTGGAGGCTGTGACTTGACCCCTTCGTATTTATATGAAGAAGATGCTCGTCACTTCCATCAACTTCACAAGGATGCCTTGGACAAGTATGACACCAACCTTTACCCCAAATGGAAGAAGTGGTGTGATGAATACTTTTTCATCAAGCACAGAGGTGAGTCTAGAGGATTGGGAGGTATTTTCTTTGACGACTTTGATGAGATGCCTGCCGATACCATTTTGAAAATGGTGGAATCATGTTTCGATGCTTTCTTGCCCGCATACGTTCCTATTGTGGCCAAGAGAAAGGATCTTCCCTTCACTCCTGAACAAAAGAATTGGCAACAAATTAGAAGAGGCAGATACGTGGAATTTAACTTGGTGTTGGACAGAGGCACTCAATTTGGTCTCAAGACTCCAGGCTCCAGAATCGAGAGTATTTTGATGTCGTTACCAGCCACCGCTTCCTGGGCCTACGACCATCACCCCGAAGAAGGAAGTGAGGAAGATCGCTTATTAAAGGTGTTGAAAACTCCAGTAGACTGGATCTAATTGTATATAGAACATCTCCAATGCCATAATGCCAACCAAGAAAGTAGAAAACTAAAGAAGTAGTAAGAAGTAGTAAAACTAAAGAAGTAGTAAATAGTCATATTGCATCACATGATTCCAACTCACATGTGGTTAACCCTCGGTCCCCCACAATTTGTATCTCCAGATTACCATCTCCAACTACCTCCAACTTCATCTCTAAACAACTTGAAATTATGTCCCAATTAGGCCCAGCAGCTCGGGGTTTGCTCTCGCAAGCGGCTCCCCACTCGCTGCCCACTCCACAAGACTTGGACTTCTTGATTAATGACCTCAGGGCTCCTCCTCCAGATTTGACTGTATCAAAGGCCCTTGGCTATTTATACCACTATGTCCCGTTTATCAAACATGAGCACAATCTTCGGGTGGTTATTGCAAGCTTCTTGAACTCGCCTGTTTGTTTCGGCGCCAAAGTGCCTTCTTACGAAGAGAATTACTTGATCATCGAAGTGTTCAAATTAGTATTGGATAAGAAACTTAAGGTGTCACAACCTTCACTTGATATTAAGACGTTCTACTCAGTTCTTTTGAAGGAATTGACCCATTTTGTGGATTACTCCCCCTATCAAAATAGCTGGAAAGTTCTTCCCATAATAGCAGGTATTAGATTGTCTAATGAACTCAGGGATTCCTTATACTCCAAGAACAATGTGATTTCTTATGGATGGTTTTTCAGGGATTTCGACCATCAACTACACCAGCTATTCCAAAAAGCTATTCATTTTAGTCTTTCTCCCTCACTTGGTGATAATGTCACCTACTTGTCTTTATTGAGTTTGGCCATCACTTTCAACCGCGATGATCTAGAACGTTACACCAAGGGAATCAACACCAAGTTCTTGATCTCCAAGATTTTTGAAATGCTTTACTTGAATCCTGAATCGTCGCTTTTGGTCTACACCAAATTCTTTCAGAATCCTGGTACAATTAATGAAAGCGTAATTGATAAAGAAATCATCCAACGTCCAGTTGTCAAGCATATGAATAAGATCTCTTTTCTTTTGGAGTCATGCTTCACTCAATTGAGCTTTAATGGAGATTCTTTTGAATTAATCTTAAATGTTCTTCAAAGAATGCAACATTTTAATCAGCATTTGAACCAATCAGTTCAACATTCAATTTTCAATGATCCCAAGGGTCCAGCAAGAACCAAAGAACCTTTCCCTCAATTCTGGTTTTTCATGAAAGGTATTTTATTCCTGCAAACGATTATTTTCCAAGGGATTCTATCAAGATTTCTTGGTTCTAGAAGTAGAAGTTACTTGCCAATATTACAGAGAAATCTGGTGCAACTTAAGGAGGCAGAATATAAACAAATTGCTCCAAAAATCTTGAATAACTTATACTATCTTAATTTCATTTTGCTTTCCATCGGGCAAGGTGGATTTGATAATTACAATTTCGTCTATTACTTGGCCATTGAAATCTTTTTAACTAGTGGCAATTTTGAAATGTTTACCATGCAATTGATCGGAAACTATAACGAAGTCAATTTATATGCCGATGTATTGAACCAGAACTATGTGGGCAGATCCAAAGTACTTTTCGTTCTTGGGCTATGGGAAAACTACTTACAACTGTCGGCCAAAAATCCCGAATTCGCCAGAAAGGAAGTTTTCGATTTGTGTATTCATTTAGCAGATGATTCCAAGTATGATGATAATGATTTGATTGAAGCTGCTCATTCTGCTCTTCTTCTTTGTTTCTCCGCCGATGCAAATATTGAAGAATATATCCAATATATCGAACTTTTGTTCAGGCAATTTCCTCAAAGAATATCTCCAACTCAATTGAGTATCGCTATTGAAACATTGGGCAAAAAAGTGCTTTCAAAACCTGTTCCTATACTGAATTCGAAGAGTTCAGCAGATGAATTTCTTGATTTCCTTTTAGCTAGAACCACAGAGATCAGGTGTGGAATCCCAATTAAAAACCCACCAAAGTATCCTAATACTTTCAATTCGGCACAACCAATTCCAGAGATCGAAGCTAATTCCACATTACACAATCTTGATGATAAGACCCGGAAGGAACATGACTTAGCCAGAATAAACAAGGGTAAGAAACCCAAAGACTTGGTCAGATTAGATGTTTTACCTCAAGGAAGAGTCACCAAAGAATACACCTTCCAGGAGAGAGTGGCTCCAGAATCTACCAGGGAAGCATACATTACATCATTCATCAATATTGTTCCATATCTACCACTCTCGATGTTCACCTTTTGGCTCGACAAGGTCTGGCAGCTTGTGGAGCTTAGTAATAATGAGGAGAAGCAATTTCTTTCTTCCGTGCTCTGGAAGGTTCTTTCAGAGAATTTGGACTTGAATAGAAGTGAATTGGCTTACCAATGGTGGTACATGGTGAGAGAAGTACCTTTAGGTTCTTAATTAATTCTCAATATCAACCAAATTTATGCCAAGTTGGGACCTAACTAGTTGTTGCATATTTAACACTATTATAAATGAAATCTGGGGAACTAGAGGAGTGATTATTTCTATGATTAATATATTACCCCGCGCACGACCCGACATCTCATCTCATGAAATAATTGATAAAAATGTAGCACAGTAGATAACATGGCCAGAAAGAAGTCCGCCGCCAAAAAGGCAAGAGAGCAAGCAGAAGCCGCTGCCGCCTCTTCCGGAGTAACTAAAGAAGTTTCTCAACCAGAAACCGAAAACAAATCTGAAATTGTGGATAAATCGCAACCACCTAAGATCACCAAACCAGTCAAACAAGCAGTATCTGATTCTGAATCCGAGTCTTCTTCATCGGAAGATGAAGACGAATTCGGTGACTTGATCACCGAAAATGTCGAACAAGGTATTGAGAAGGTTCTTGATGCCATCAAGAACGACCCAAAGAGTTTATTGAATCCTGAGCTCAAATTCTTTGATGCACCTGATTCCGTCAGTTTCTCCAACAAAGAGGAAAAGCCCATGTACTTGAAGGATTACCATAGAATGAATTTATTATCAGGAAATTACAAGGATGATGACGAAGAAGAGTTCAATACTGTTGATGGAGAAAAGCCATTTGTGGTTACCCAGAGAGAAGAAAGAGATCAATTGCTTTCCGATATCAAGAATGCATTTGATGATGAAGAGGAAGGAGAAGAAGATGACGATTTCTTAAAGAAAGTTGAGCCTAAACAGAAGTCACGTTTGGAAGAATTGAAAACAGTCAATTTACCCGATCCTAGTGCCAATGGTAATGAGTTTATAAAGGCATTCCTTGATAACCAAGCATGGATTCCTTCCAAGAACGACAAGGTTCTTGACTTGGACAAAATTGATCAAGACGATGAAGAACAGTTTGACGATGCAGTTGAAAAGTTCGAACAAGCATATAATTTCAGATATGAAGATGCCACCTCAGCAGAGATTGTTTCCTATGCCAGAAATCAAGCTACTTTAAGAAGATCTGCCACCAATGCGAGAAAGAGACAAAGAGAAAAGGAGCAAGAAGAAAAGAAAAAGGAAGAAAAGAAGAAGGATGAACAAGTGAAGAAAAAGAAGACCCAAACCATGAATAAGGTGATAGATCGTTTGAGCAAGATCAAGGAAGCAGTAGGTGATGATGTCAGTGATGAGGTGATCCAAAAGGTATTTGGAGATGCTCTTTTGAATGATGATTTCGATGATGCTGATTGGGACAGTAAGATGTCACAAATATTCGATGAACAATATTATGGAAATGAGGATGGTAAGCCTAAATTCGATGATGATTTAGGAGACATTCCTAGTGACTTTGAAGATGAAGAAGAAGAAGAAGAAGAAGCTCAACAGGCCCAACATAATGATGAAGATGAAAATATGGGTGAAGATATGGGTGAAGATTTTGGTGAAGATATTGAACAACTGGAAGAACCTCCTAAGAAGAAATCTAAGAAGGACCAACTTAAAGAGAAGAAATCTTCCAAGAAAGATAAGGAATCCATTAAAAAGAGAGCCCAAGAATTGGTTGAAGCCAATGCTGTGAAGATTATCGAACAAGTGGAAGAAGAAAGAGGACGTGGACGTTCTGATGAACCGGTCAGTTTCAGATATCGTGAGGTTTCTCCTGAAGCTTTTGGTTTAAGTACCAGAGAAATCTTATTAGCAGATGATAAGCAATTGAATTCTTATATTGGTATCAAGAAATTTGCTCCATATAGAGCCAAGGAAGCTAGAATGAAAGATAAGAGAAAATACACCAAGAAGAAGCATTTGCAAGATTGGAGAAAGGAAGTTTTCAGAGACAAAAATGGTCCTAAACTTCCAGATGGAGCCAAAGAGAATGAAATTTGGATTCCAACCGAAGAAGATCAACCAAAACAAGCTAAACATAAGAAGAAATTTTACCATACCAAGAAGTAATAAAGTCCCTACCCTACAGTAAATAGCTACCCACCAGTAAATAACTACCAAACAATAATAGAATTACGTTGTGATTAATATCACTTTCTTAAAAGATAATCAATATCTATTTTAGGTTGTAGTAGAACAACCCACTGCACAAGCTTCACTAGTGAAACACTATCTATAAATCTATAACTTGCATTAAATAAAACTAGTCGTATTTGTTTGGGTAACTGAGAACAGATTTAGCTGATGATCTCCTCAAGCCAACACTTTTAATCGATCTTCTTGAACTGCTGGGTCTTTCAACAGATCCCATATTTTGAACCCGTCTTAACCAGAAATTGGCAAGTCCGATACACATAAGTGCAATGAAGACCATGACTCCCAAAATTCCAAAGAACCATTGAAGGGTATCACCATCTTGACCAGGAACATGAACATTCATACCAAATAAACCGGTGACTAAATTCAATGGAACCAAAACTGTACCGATAATAGTTACCTTGGACAAAAGTTCTGTAACATTTAAATTAGAATAGAACGATTCAACTTGCAATTGTGCCAAATAATTGGCATGTGATCTGCTGAAAATCTTTTCATAAGCTAACAAGTTTTGAAACATAGTAACAACGTGATCCTGGATATCACCCAAATATAATGCAATATCTGCTCTTGGTTGTGCAATTCCAGTTTGATTCTGGTATTGCCAATTGCTACTGAAATTATTAGCAGAGGCCCCAGGACCAGGTCCAAAACTAACTCCTCCCGTACCACCTTGATTAAATCCTACGGGGTACAAATTGGTATATGAACCAGGAACGCCCACAGGACTATTGTAACCAGGTGTAGCAGCACCTGCTGGAGTAGGGCTTGTATGTTGTTGATTAATTGGTAAAGCATGATGGGCAGCTTCGTCTTGACATCTCTTAGCGAACATCTTAATGACATCTGCTTTTCCTGACAATAATCTCATTAAAGTCATTACCTTTCTTCTTGATTCACCAATCCGTTGAAGCATGGTACTAAAATCCATCTCACGGGCAACAAACACACTATCCTCAATAGCATCAGCTTCATATTCAATAGACGTAATAATTGGAGCAAATCCATCTGTAATGTCATCGATAAGAGCATAACAGATCCAATCTGCGCTGACATCAACGTAATCTCTCAATTGACGAACTCTTCTTCTGACATTAGCAGGGTGTGAAATTGGGGAAAAGTGGAATGACAAGACACCATCTCTGAAAACAACCAAATACACATTGATTGGTTCCAAGTAGTCTTCAGATTCCTTATCTGGTTCAAAAGTATGGAAACAAACAAAGTAATAGTTTCTGAATAATTCAACCTTTTCACGAGTTTCTTGCATTCTAATATCTTCAGCTGTCAAAGGATGGATACCAAAAGCTTTTGCAAGTGTTTTCATTTCAGCGTCAGTCGGACAAACACAATCCAACCACCAAGTGCTTTCTCCATTTCTAAACAATTCACGTACACTCTGTCCTGGTTCAACCAAGGAAGGAATGTCTGGTGCGTGAGAAGTTTCTTCGGATTCTGAGCTGAAGAATGAAAATCTATCAGGTAACGAGGAAGCACTATCGGTTACTCTAGTTCCACCGAATTTGACTTGTTCTGATGAAGAGTCATCTGCTTGAAAATTAATCTTCGCGTTCTTGGTTTTCTCTGCATAATCATCTTCACTAGATGTATCAAAATGAGGCTTTCCATGAATAGAAGCGGTAGACTCAACATCACCAACATCTTTTTGAGTGGCAGTAGTAAACTTGGAGAGAATATTCTTGGGAGTATATTTAAGAGCAGCCGTGCTGGGGTTACGAATTGAACCCGTGGACTTAGCATCTCTTGTGTTAACTCTAAACGCAGTTTGTTCTGCGATAACTTGTTGTTGACGCTGCATTAAGTTATCTTGTTCCTTTTCGGCATTGATGAAATCTTCGATTTCGTCAAAATCAATACCTTTGATACGAACATGTTCACGTAACATTGGGAAACAGACATCTTCTTCGGTTTCTTGAGAAGATCTAGAAGCATGAGAATCGGCTTCCAGATCAATGGAAGAACGAGAGGCTCTTCTTTCTCTTTCTCTTTCTCTTTCTCTTTCTCTTTCTCTTTTAACAAATTTTTCATCATTGGTACTGTCGTTGGTCTTAGACCGAGTCATAGGACTAACCAAATCAGATTCCAAATTCTCAGCACCAGACAGACCGCGTCTGAACTTTTTCAGAGGAGCACGTAGAATGCTGCCACCCCGTTGTTCTTTGGGGTTTGCCAAAGACTTGACTTGCTCAGAAAATGAATGAGAGCGGCCGTTGGTAGAACGGCCTCTTCTAGCGGCAGCAGCCAAAGATCCTGGAAGACCACGTGGGTAGGGCATACCTGCGATGGGATCATCGAGGTACAGATTGTCATCAAACGACTCGACGACGGGGGCGGCTCCCAAAGACTGAGTTGATGTGTTCATCTGGTAGTCTGTACGTACTGTAGGGTTGTAGCGAGCAGAAGAAGGGTTGAAACGGGGATCAGTGATATCACGGGGAAGCTCTTGAGGTGAAAGGCGTTGAGAAGGTTCTTCGTCGGTTTCAATGGCAGATTCGATATTAGGCATTCCTTGGACCGAGCCCCGAATGGGAAGAGGTATTTGATGTCTGTGATCATCTAAGATCTCATCGGGGTTGGTATTGGCCAAGTTTCTTGCTGGAGAAGCAGAACGGTAACTTTCGGAGTCGGACATTATGGATAGGCGACGATAGTCATAATTTTGCGGTAGCTGCAATTGAAAAGTGTAGCCAAAGTGGGAGTTGTTTGCTATTTAACCAAAAAACGGATGGATATCTAACAAAGAGGTGAGCTTAAACAATAAAGAAGCTTTAAAATTCACAATAATTCACAGTAATTAGCTGGATTTAGCAGTTGGAATCAGTAGTGGGTGTTCAGACAACAGATGAAGTTGTTTCAGGGATGTTTTGAAAGGTTTGCAATAAGATATATTGGAAACGGCTGTTACAATTGTGGAGAGTTAACCGCGGCTGGGGGAATACTAAATGGTTGGTGGTGTTTGTTTTTATGGCGTGGATCGGTTGCTGTTACTGGCTTTAAGTCAACGTTCTTCAACACAGCGTCAATACTGGGACTGTGGACTAAAACTTGCAAATGTTAGACATGTATGGACAGTTGTCGAATAAACAAGGGAACCTGTTGCCAATTATATAAGGCGAGAAAATTTCCAGCTAATGTGGGCGATGGGTCGTGCGCGGACCATGATTAGAGGCTTGTGATAGATAATAGTGAGAAATGAATGAAGGAAGGTATAAGCCAATGGGGTGTTAAAATAGAGATTATGACTTGAAAATTGGTGGGGATGTGTATAAATGAAACAGGAGTTTAATTTGTTAATTTCATCCCAATCGAAGCATTCTTAGTAGGTTAATGGAATAACCACAGATCTAAGGTTGAAGAATGTAACACCACCACATTAAATTGACTTTCGGTCTCCATCACCTGACTCATCTAAATATATTATGCGGCACTGTAGCTTTAAGGGTCTAAGCCTGAACCTTTGAAATGAGCCTGGAAGTTAATTACTTCGGGAAAGTTGCTACCATCAACTAACTTACTCCAGGGAGCTAGTGTGAAAATATTGGCTGGTTTTGTCGAGGGATCCGGATTATATCGTGGTATAGATCTGTAAAGAAGGTAGTATGAAATCGGATCTCATGAAGTCGGTATGTTGCAGAATGACCGGATCTCTTCATAGATGACTGGTACTTTTCATAGATAGCCGGATCTTTTCATAGTGACCGGATCTCTTCAAAGTGACCGGCTCTCTTCCCAACGTGGGCTTTTGGCCTTCCTGGGCTTACAAAAGGGGCTCCTTTTTTTACAACACCAACTTGGTTAATTACCGCAACTCATCAGTAACCTGCGGGACTTTATCAATAGACGGCCATACCCGCCAAATATAGAATAATAGTGTGTGAGATGATAAAACCGACCCGGTCACATGACAACCAGTCACGCGACGAAAATTTTCGGTTTGGTTATGGTTCCACTACCTGGCTGCGTCTAAACCTAATGGCCATTTGCAGATTGTTTGGTGTTTCATAGCTTGATATGCTGGTACGACAGCTTTACTTACGGCAGAAATGGCCGTATTCAACTATGGGTCTAGGGCAGCGGAGCCTGGCGGCAAAATTCCCGTTTTTTTGCCGCTTCAACCATCATTTTACCTCCAGAATTGACCTCATCAATGATTCTTCAATAAATTCACCGGTGGAACTTTCTGCAAACAAAGCAAAGCATCCTTCATCCGATCCAAACCGACGTTCCGAGAATCTCCATCATCATACAAATGTCATACATCACTTTTCTGGGGACATTCCACCCATAGATCCATCCTCAATCAGCACCAATCAACCTTCCATATCAACAAAAGTGATGGGAAAATCCCAACTTCAATCGATTATCATTTCTCTTGTTGAGCAGTCGGACTTCAATCAGATTTGTTCTGTTCTTAATGCCAATGAATCCATGGTGGATGCTGATATTCTCTTGTTATTGATTGACAAAGCATTGGAAAATACTCCTGTTCGTCATGATATCGAATGTGAAGCGGAACACGCATATTTCAAATCAATTTCAAGAATAGATCTCACTACTCCATTTTACGGTTTCATTTTCTCTCGAGTTCCACACCTCTACATCATCTGTAAAGAGTTTGAGCATATAATGCGTTCTAAACAACCTTTACATGAATATTGGATTTGGCTTTGTTTTCATACCAATGACATCAACCAATTAGAAGCGTCAATCCATAGCTACTTGCAATATCCAGTATACAATTCCTCCACCTTGGGATATTTGCTTAGTGGATTTATTCTTAATTATGAGATTGAATATTCAAAAAATATCTTCCAACGAATTCTTTCATCTAATAGACCACTTAACCAATCATTACTTGATACAGTCTTGTTTCAAATGGTAAAATCCGACGCATTATTTGAAAACGTCTTGCAAGTATTTCAAAGTTGGACTTCGGTTGATGGACTTCCTCAACCTACTTCCAAAACATGTGCACTAATGCTCAAGGAACATCATAAATACGCCACTTCACAGGAATTTGATGATTTCCATCAAGTGATTGAATCATTTAATTATTCAGATGTTCACCTTCTTCGAGCAGTGGAGCTTCAATATTCCATCATCGAACGTCACCCATTCAATTATCAAAAACATATTTTTGATCACGACATGTATGCAATGGAGTGGATTTCCTCATCATTGCGTAGCAAGGACGACTTGGCTGAGTATCATCTAAGTTTCCTCAAGTTTTTCGTGACATATTCCAACATGGATACAATTCAGTATCTTTTACTCAATATGAGTCATGATAAAATAGAACTCAATCCTTACCATTTTAACCTTATTGCATCGTATTATGTCAAACATAACAAATTCATCTATTTATTAAAATACTTGGAGTCTTCATCTTCCAAAATTGCATTTAGTGAGATTTATCTCAAGAAATTATTCGATGCATTTGTTAGAACTTATCCATATAAAGCAGTTGATTTCACCAAAAAGTTCCATACTTGGATAGACTCGAAGCCTCAATTTTCTCAACAGCAAAAGTATAAATTAAAAACAATCTTAAGCATAGTGAAAATTAATTCTCAATTGACTCCTTACAATTTGAACAACAACATTCTTGAAACAAAGGAAAAGAAGTATGACTCAAACCATTGGAAAGCACTTGAATGGAAACAAGACAAAAACGGTAGTATTGTTCGGTTTAATGATCAAGTTCAATATAGAATAAACAAAGGATTTCTGGATATTTTCCGCAAGGGAGTACGTCCCGATATATCACTAGTGATGAATACCTTTCGCCGTCTGGATATGAATAACAAGCAAATCTTGATCGATATATTGAAACGGGCTCGGATTTATGATGAACGTAAAGTGGAACTTGAATTGATCATTCTTCAAGCAAAGAACAATAAGCAATCGTTAATGGAATACTTTACTAGTGCAGACTTGACATTCTTCACTTTAGGAGATCGTTTGCGGTTTTCTCGGATGTTGATGAATAAGAATTTGTTCAAGCAATCTCTTGAAGTTCTTGAAGGAATCGATGAGATCGATCTTGATGATCGGTCTAAAATGGTGAAATTAATCATTGAGCTCCGGAATCATTGCATCAGCAGTAACTTTGAGGCTTTCGTGAAAACCATTGAGAAATTTCCTATCAATGATGTTGTTCTCAGTCCTTACTTGTACAACCAATGTTGCTTTATCGAGAAGACACTTCTTCGTAAGTTGAATTATATGAAAGAAAAACACCCCGATAAATATGCCCACGCCAATGTTAACCATTCAGTGGAGAAAATCAGAGGATTAATTGCAGATGTTCTGATCAGGTTGGAGAAGGATGAACCTGAACTTACCGAGACCATGAAGTCCATGTTTGAATATTTGGACAGAAGCATCGATGGTTTCTCTTCAACCTTTTTTAATCATTAACGTGTATTATAGTGTAAATAGCATAAAATAAGCATAAACCAATTATCATATAATCATAACTTATCATAATTAATCATAAAATGGATATTAATTAGAAAGTAAATATCATCATAGTATAAATAAAATGGAATAAATATTATAGTAAGTTTCATCCAATAGCTCCCAACACAAACAAAATCTGTCCTTGAATATCTTCGTAGTTTAACCAACGTAGAAATCTCATAGTAATTGTCATAATTACTAAAAATTATCAATATTAACGTACAAATAAATATGAACTTATGACGTATGAGGTACAATTAATTGTTAGGACTCTGCCCCTCCCTTAGAATCTTCCACCTCTAGGGAGATGTGAGAGATTCCATTACGGACAAGACAAAATATTTAATTAGTTCTCCCTACACTTTGATAGACTTATTCATTTAGTGCTGATTATACACTAGCCAGTAGCAATAACAGTAGCAGTAGCAGTAGCAGTAGCACTAAATATCACCACGAATTCTACCATACAAAAGAACACAATAAATGGCTAAATTAATCCTCTTTTCCAAAGTGATATTCACTAATTTTCCTCTCAATTATTTTCTCATTACGTCTCTCTATCATCAATTATCTATTGTCTCTATTCTAGATCTCACTTTTGGTGTGACTAGATAACACCAGCCTGCACATAGAATTCCATCCCCAAGTACTACCATGTCTAATGAAGAGCTGAAGCTCTGGCACTCCATAGTAAGTCCATCCTATCAGGGCCAATTGTACCCCTTCTTCACATATTAACATTAGGATGAAAGCTTAACCCGAGAACTTTTGGGCAAAATCACCAACGTTGTGGAATGCTCCATCTGCTCTGAATCGATGCATGTCCCATTCACCACGGAGTGTGGCCATTCATTTTGTTATGAATGTATCACGTCGTGGTTCCAGAACAAACTTAATTGTCCCAGTTGCCGCCATGAGATCGAACACCGACCCGTGGTCAATATCCAGTTGAAGGAAATCGTCAAGAATATCACCGATGTCATCATAGATACGCGGCTGGACCCCGAAGAGAGGGACCGGCTTGCAAAGCAACAATCACTGGCGGTGATGGCTTATGAATATGACGTGAAGCACAACCGAGTCTTTGGCGATATCTTTAAGTCGGCGTTGACCTTCGTGGATACTTCTGATGGAGTGCCTCGGTGTGGTAATTGCCACTGGGAAGCCAATGGTGATGTGTGTTTGCATTGTGGAACTCGATTCAGGGTACCTCATGAAGACGAGTATGACTCTGCTGATGATGACTCTATCGATGGGTACGAAAACCAAGGCACCGCCAATGAGTACGATTCCAGTGATAGTTTCGTGGACTCACGAGGGTTTACTGAGATAAACCACGATCTTCGCCAGTCCGATGACGAAATCTTGTCCAGTGGACTCAACTCTGGAGACGAATGGACTGGCTTCGATCATCAGGGTACAGAGCATAGCCCCATTGAACTTGAAGCTTACGATGACGATAACGACGAGGACCATCATCATAACCTGAATGATGACTACTACGATTCTGATGACTTGCGCGAAGCGTTGGACGAGTTCCACCATTCCCACTTACAAGAAGCTGACGAGACACCGATAAGTGGCCGTCTGAGGAACTCCAGAAGAGCCATGGTGGTGATCAGTGATGACGATGATGAGGAATAAGTGAGAATACCCCAAACAAAAAATCACTCCAAAAAAACATCAACAACAACAATCCCAGACGACTACCATAATGTGGCGTTCAATTCAGACGCTTTTCACTATCAGACTAAGTTTAACTTCCATAAGTGCTGTTATTTGGTTCCACCAAATACTATGGGGAATGGTGTATTACGTAATCCATGACAAACGTACACAAAACCCATTGACCAATAGGGTGACCATTCATTCTGTGAAAAAAATCAACTGATATCAAATACATAAAACGTAAGTTTCCACGCTTCGTTAAAACCATCAAATAACTTTGAACTATGGATCCACAAAGAATCATCAAGTTGCAAAAGCACTACCAAAACTCCGCCAAGCCATTATGGTTAAGAGGAAAGCACGCTAAGTTCGTTGTCTACCCATTCTACGCCCTCTTCGCCGTTTCCACTGCCTTGCCATTGTACTACACTGGTAGAGCCATTGCTGGTATCAAGGACGAGTAAATGTTTGGATAGCATGAATAAAACTTAATACACATATACGTTAACTCCCAAGAGTCAAGGTCAATATCAAGAGACAAGAAAGAAGAGAAGAGAAGAGATGAAGAGAAAGAATCATTGTATTCACAAGAGTTACACTTACAAGTTCCAGTTCCAATTCCAATTCCAATTCCAATTCTAATAATACGTTACAGTTGTTGACTGTTATGTTGTCTTCTTATCTTATGTCTATTGAATGTTGACCCTTGGCCTGTAGCCTTAATGAATCACTTTAATAGTCTCAAAACTATACTGACTTTATCTGCCATTGAAGTTTCTACTTTTGAATAAAGCTGCAACCTTTGTTTCAAAACCTCGGTGTTGATTTCAATATTGTCTTTGTAGCGAGCTTTGGCATGTCCAAAGAATATTAATGTATAACCCACAAAATGCTGATTCAATTGATCATCACCATCTTCCAAGCTTAGAACCTGCCTAATTGCCTGGTTAATTTGCTGAAAACTTTGCAATTGAATTTTAGTGTTTTCTGGGAATTTTAGAAGCAACGTTAATATCACCAGAAGTACTTTGGTTTCATCACTTGTTAAATTCCATTGCTTAACAGAGTCAAGATTGTTGATCAAATATGTCAAGAATATTGAAATATATTCTGATCTGTAAAGTAATCGTTTAACTTCTTCATTGGTTTCGTATTTGGTAGCAAGAATTAATATCACCTTCCATAAATGCTCATCAAGAGGTGATACTTTTTGATCGTTTTGACCATTTTGACTGTTTTGATCTTGTTTTAGGATAAGCTTTGGTATTAAACTGGATAAGATTCCAAGACTTTCAAAAAATAACCCTCCATTCAAATAATCTTCAAAATATTCCAAGATCTCTTGTTGATGTTTTTGGTCTTTTAATCTCAGATATAAATTTCCCATTTCCTCGAATAAAATCCAATTGTTGATGTTGGCTTTGTCTTTGAATCTAGTAACAAGTTTGATCTGAGCCATTTTAAAATCCAATTGGCTCTTCAATTGTTGGATTCTCGAATGAGTTACTTTTGATAATTGACTAGGGACAACATTGGTTCCTAGAACTTCAAATAAATTCGGGAAAATGGTTTTCAACTCCACAGGAAGTTCATTGCAACTAGACAATGATTCAGACATCTTGTAAATGCAAACAGCAATCAACCATTGAAATATGATTTTCTCAGTCTGGTGACCCTCACCTTCATCATATCTATTCAACTTGATGAAAATCAATATCAACCTTTGACATATGGGTAAGGACATTCTCCAAAGATCTTGTGATGAATATTCAGTATACAAGTCTAGTAAGCTGGTGATCAATATCGAATTCGATTGTATCAAACTTCGATTGCTAATTTTTTTGAGGTGTAACCCTTCCAAAATATGATGCAACGTTTCCTTATCATTTATAGATTTCCCCAATACTCTTAAATCATTGATACTAACCACATCGTCAGTATTAGGTTCCACAAAATTCGGTTGATAAGTAATGTCTTCATTCTCTTCTAATAAATGGGTTCTTTCTTCGCCATAAGTGATGAATTTTCTGCGATTAATGGCTTTACTGGGGCTAGCTTTACCGGGACTATTTGATTTGATGGGACTGTTTGATTTGGAAGTTGATGATGGGGTGTCCAGTTGAATAGTTTCTAACCTCTCATAAACTGAATTTAAATGACTCAAGTGGGAAGAATCATCAATATCTTCGTCTGAAGATAAAGCAACTTTTTCGTTGTTGGATTGGGTCACAACTTCCAAATTCTCAAACAAATCAGTCCAGGCATTTCTTTCCTTGGGAGTTATTGGAGTTGGAGTTAATGGGATATTTTCCCCAGGAGAATTGCTTGAATATTTGCGCTTCTTTTGGGGCGTTTTGGGTGTATCAAAAGAGCTTAATACTTCAGACGTGTCGAAGGAATCGGATGGTTTTTCCTTTTCTACTATGGTGCTATTGAGTGATTCACTAGAATATATTGACCTGCTTTTGGTCAATTTAAGTGGGTTGGTTGACTTGGATGGAGGGGCTGATTTGGCTGATTTGCTTGGATTGAATGCCAAATCTTTCATGAGCTTCTTGACCTTCCGAGGAGACGTGGTCAAATGATCTTCAAAGTCCTTTTCGGTTGTTTCCTTGGGAGAAGTCTGACCAGGGTTGAAGGTCGCTGAGGGTAAAAGTTGGTCTTTTGAGGTGATTTTTTCGTCTTTCACGGTACGAACATAATGGTCGGTCTCGTCCACGTGTTCTTCATCGTCACTGGAGAAGAATTGAACCTCAGAGGATGTTTTGAACCTCTTGGCCCACTTTCCATACACATACATGTGGAGTGGATACCTTGGCACGTGACGTGTATTTTAATAGATGGATCACGTGCCACTCTAGCCATTCCACCAGTAATTAAACCACCAGCTATTACACCATTAGAGCGCAATTGAAGCTTTTAAAGTAGCATTAGCTAGGTGTAATATTCTCTTAAACATGGAGAAAACTTTAAAAACTTTGAAAATTGGATTCTAGCTGATATAATTAATATGGTATTCAATAAAGACCATTGGCTTTCAAGGACCAGAATCATCCTAAAACAATTACCTTCTGTAGTAATTCATCTGATAAAATAGTAAAGATTCCATTCCCTTATCAATCAGCTTTTAAAAGGAATTAATTAGACAAAAATGGTTTCTAAAATCGTTAATATCCAGATTTAATCAACATTTAAACAAGTTGAAAATCCAAAAAATTGATATTCAAACTGGCACTTCTCTGATCTATTCATCCAGCATAGAATCCATCAATTTCTCCTCACCTTTCCTCGTTATTGACCATACTTATACCTTGTATGGATGGTGTATCACGTGACCGGTTCTCGACATAAATCAAATCATTACACAACATTCCCAATCAGCCACCATGTCTTTGGAGAAAAGAATCAGAAACTTCCTTAAAGGTCCCAGAAAGGGAGAGACCTTTGAGTTGAAAAGCGGCTTGGTGTCGCAGTATAAATACGAGAGAAAAGACGCCATCCAAAGAGTGATTCAAGCCATGACAGTTGGTAAAGACGTGTCAGCTCTATTTCCTGATGTTTTGAAGAATATTGCCACTTATGACTTGGAACAAAAGAAATTGGTGTATCTTTACTTGATGAATTATGCCAAAACCCATCCTGAATTGTGTATTTTGGCGGTAAACACCTTTGTTCAAGATACCGAAGATCCCAATCCATTGATTAGAGCTCTTGCAATTAGAACCATGGGATGTATTAGGGTATCTAAAATGGTGGATTATATGGAGATTCCTCTTCTGAGAACTTTAAAAGATGAAAATCCCTATGTTAGAAAGACAGCAGCCATTTGTGTGGCTAAGCTTTTCGATTTAAATCCTGAAATGTGTGTTGAATTTGGATTCTTGGACCTGTTGAAGAAATTATTGAAAGATCCTAATCCAATGGTGATTGCTAATTCATTGAACGCGCTTTATGAGATTAAAGATATGAACAAAGATCCAAGTTTGAACGTCTTGCCTATCACCAAAGACCTTATTAAGAATTTGCTCACTTGTCTCAATGAATGCACTGAATGGGGAAGAATAAGTATTTTGACCACTTTAATCGACTACGATACATCTAATGTAGAGGAAGTTGGCCATATCATTGAAAGAGTGATTCCTCAATTACAACACGCAAATCCATCAGTGGTGTTAAGTTCTATAAAGACTATCATTCGTCATTTAGAAACACTTCCTTCTCAAGCACAAAAAAATACCATTCTTAAGAAATTATCATCCCCATTGGTTTCCTTAGTTAGTGCTTCCATTCCTGAAGCTCAATACGTTGGGTTGAAGAATATTAGAATAATTTTGGAGAAGTACCCTCAAATCTTATCTAAGGAACTTCGGGTCTTCTTCATCAGATATTCCGATCCGTTATACTTGAAACTTGAAAAGTTGGAGGTTATGATTAGATTATGCAATGAACACAATAGTTCATTGTTATTAAGTGAATTAAAAGAATATGCCATGGAATTCGAACCTGCATTGGTGGTCAAGTCTATCAGATCAATTGGTGCTGTGGGTATCAATTTAATAAGTTGCGTTGTTAAGGCTGTCAATCTTCTTGGTGATCTTATTGATCAAAGAGGTGGTGAATTGATTATTAATGAAGCAGTTATTTCCTTGACGTATATATTAAGAAGATACCCAGGTAAGAATGATTTGATAACCTTAATCATCCCAATAATTTCAAACCATATAAATGACTTGGAGAAACCAGAAGCATTGTTGGGATATTTCTGGCTCTTGGGTGAATACCCAAAATACTTTTCAAGTTTACATGATAAATTATCTTCTTTGATGGAAGGATTTTTGGAATTGGAACCTACATTGCAATTAAACCTTCTTAATAGTATTGTTAAGATAAATCTTAAGGTACCAGGTCAAACTTATTCTGGATTACTTCAACAAGTATTGGAATTGACTACAAAGGAATGTGAGAATCCTGATGTTAGAGATAAGGCTTATTTGTATTGGAGATTATTATCTTCATCATCTGAGCAATCTCAAAAAGAAATCATTTTGTCAAAGTTGCCACCAATCGAATCTACAGTGGCGGCTTTTAACCCTCATGTTTTGGAAGTTTTGATTGAAGAATTATCTACTATGTCTTCAGTATTCCATAAACCAGCATTTACCTTTATTGAATCCTCCAAGTCGATAGAAAAGAAGAGATCGGGATCTTCAACGAAAAATATAGAAGACTTGAAGAATATGGCTAAAGAGGAAATCATCAAGAATGTAAAGAATGAGAATTTACTCGATTTCGATGATGAAGATGATTCTGCAGATGGTAATAGTGATCAAAATGGTGGTGCTAGTTTGTTGGATGAATTGAATGATTTATTTAATACGCCTACAGTTCCTGGAGGACAGGCATTGAATGGATCTAATGGATCTAATAAATCTAATGCCAATGATATTTTGAGCTTATTTGATACACCAAAGCCATCAGTTAATTCTACCACTCAAGGTATACAAGCTGTTAACTTGGGTACCAAATCTAATGGAAACGTCAATAATGATGTTCTTGATCTTTTCTAGCTCTATATATCATAATATAATTTCATCAGTTCAACACCCAAAATTTAGTTCGTTCAATATATTTCTCATGATAAATCTGTATAAATGGGCAAAAGCATTGATCTATGAGTCTGTAACTAGCCTTTTGTAGATGAAACTGGTAGACTCGAAATGGTAGACTTAAACTGGTAGACTCAATCTGGTAGACTCAATCTGGTAGACTCAATCTGGTAGACTCAATCTGGTAGGCTCAATCTGGTAGGCTCAATCTGGTAGACTTGTGAATTTTGATAATTCGTCAATCGTTTCTATTAATTGCAAAGGGATATGAAGATTATAAATGTTTGGCCAATACTCTGTTCACCAAATCATCTTTAAGTGAATTGGGAGTTCCATTTTGTTCATCAGGCTGGATTTCTGGTACAGTTTCGTTTATGGTTGCAGTCAACTCCAAAATTTTGGATTTAACATCTTGACTCACTTGCTCGATTTTAGTGATTTCTTCTCTCTTTGCATCGATCTGTTTCCTAAGGAGCATGATTAAACTTTCCCTGGATTGATGAGGTCTGTAGGTGTTTAATAAATGATTAATATTGATCAAAATCAACGATATATCTTTAACTTTGGGTTCGAATTGTTTAGGATCTATTGATGCTATACCGATCAATTCAAGAAAATTAAGTAGTAATGAATCCATAAGTTTATGTAATTCTTTTATCTTTGTTTCACTAGTGATCAGTTCATCATCATCTTTGTATAATTGTTCCCAATTTGCACTTTTCAAACTGGGTAATTTATCTTCGAATGCCCATATATTACCATACCCTCTATAATGGGTTCCTTCTGGAGCATTGGGAGGTACTTGGAACTTGAGTTCTCCTGGAGGAATTGAATGATTTATCTGTTTTCCTTTGACTTCATCCGGTGAAGCTTCCTGTTTAACTTCTTCCTCATCTTTCACCACAATGTCATCTTTCAGCACAATGTCATCTTTCAGCTCATTTTCATCTTTCAGCTCATTTTCATCTTTCAGCTCATTATCATCATTTTCGTCCTTGTTTTCATTTTCTTCTATTTCTGTCTTGTTATCCTTTTCATCCAATTCACTCTGTTTGCTTTCATTACTCTCGATTGTCAGCGACTCCGATATGTCCTTGGTGGGCTCGGTGGGCTCGGTGGGCTCAGGATGGTCCTTTCTCCATTCGTGGAATTTCTTCAAGTTTTCAGTGGTAAAGAACTTGTAGTACACCGGAGGCGGCGGATATAACGAGGAAATGAGATCTCCTTCTTCCGTCGACATTGTTAGTGGTGGTTGTAGTGGTTGTGGTACTAGGCGAAAACATCTACCAATTTGGCCCTAGGTGCGGTCACGTGGCACACCATCTATCAGATCCTCAAGCTGGTGGAACCACCAGCGTTCCTTCTTCTCCACCAAACGGAACATTAAACATTTCAGAATGGCCGATGAACAAGATCGTATGGACGTCGATAGTGGTATGTTTATAGAAACGTGACCATTGCTGTGGTCCGGGCAGATCATTGCCGTGATTGGAACTGCTTACTAACCATTTAGACACAGAAGTTGTGGAACAAACTGAACCACTTGTGGAGCAAAAAGAACAAATAGTCAAGGCCAAGACCCCCAAGCCACGGTTCGAAGTAAAGAAGTGGACGGCGGTTGCCTTCTGGTCATGGGGTACGTTAATTTATTGGAACTCACCAGTTGGTTGGTTCACCAATTGGTTGGTGGTTGATCCATTCATATTACTAACATTTAGATATCCAGATTGAAAACTGTGCCATCTGCAGAAACCACTTGATGGAGCCATGTATAGAGTGTCAGCCTAATGCCATCAACAACGTGGACAAGGAGTGTATTGCTGCGTGGGGTGTGTGTAACCATGCGTTCCACTTACATTGTATCAAGAGATGGTTGAAGACCAGAAACGCCTGTCCATTGGACAACACCGAATGGACGTTCCAGAAGCTTGGTAGTTAAGATGGCAGAACAGCTATCTCCCCATGAACTTCCATGAACTTCCATGAAACTTCCATGAACCTCCCATGAATCCAACCAATGGTGTCCCCAATTGAAACTGGGTCTCAATAAATGGGTCTCAATAATGGTCTCACTAAGTGGGTCTTACTAAACTGGTCTTACTAAATTGGTCTCACTAAGTGGGTCTCATTAAGTGGACTCATTAAGTGGACTCATTAAGCGGACTCATTATAGTAGTCTACAATGCTACCACTGGTATGGGCATCCGTTCCAGGCTATATTAACAGCTTAGAAAACACGATTGCATTTTAGTCTCTTATATACACACGATTATGATTAATTCCCACTTTGTATGTTAACTTCACTCACCCACTCATCCACTGTATCTCCAGTTCCGTTCAAACGTACCCAAAACCACCATATCCAAACACATTTGCTCCACCTTTTGTAAACTGTGCTTGACATCATCATCCTGACCTTCAGTAGCTACGATCTCCACAAAGAACAAGTACTGCCATTTGCGGAGATGTGATGGTCTGGAATGGATGGTGGTCAAGTTGACTCCGTGCAGTCGGAACACGCTCAATACATCACATAAGGCACCGGGATCGTCGTGATTCAAGGTGAAGAGAAGCGAAGTGATAAAAGTAACGGAGTCTTCGGGGACTTCAGCATCAGGATTGGGGGTTTCGGGACGAGGTGCTGGGTAAGGCAATGGCCGGCTCCCGAGAACAAGAAATCTAGTGGTGTTATTGGGGTTGTCTTCGATGTTGTTGTGCATGATGGGCAAATCATACAATTGGGATGATGTTTCAGACGAAATGCAAGCAGAATTATGGGTTTTGTCCAAGAACACCATCTGAGCAGCCTTGGATGTGGATAAAGTGTCGATTTTCTTTACTTCAGGTGACAATTGCAAGCCCTGTAGAAATGAGCTTACTTGAGTCCATACTTGAGGATGGGAATATATCACGTCGATGGTGGCCAAATCTTTGGCCCTGGTGATGAAGTTGTGATGTATCGCCACAAATTGTTCTGCCAAGATGTTGAATTTGGGTGTTTGGGGTGTTTGGGGTGTTTCTGTGGGGGCCAGGCCTGGTTGTTTGGACAAGAGAAACCAATCCCTTAATAAATCATAAGTGAATACAACCAGTCCATTGGTGGAGTTTTCAAGAGGAATAACGGCGAAATCGACCTCTCCTGATTCAAGTACTTCAAAACAGTTCTCAATGGTTTTCTGGGGATACTGTTGTACATTAGGATTATCACCAAATTGTTGTAGAAGAGCCTGAAGTTAGTGGAATTCTGTGTGGATAGTGAGAATTACCGTACCTGGTGGGTATAAGTGCCTTCTGGGCCCAAGTATCCAACCTTGATAGACATGATAAGATGAATGAGACAATAGACAATAAAGAACAGAACAGAGTTGTAGGTAGTTGATGTGGAGTTGGGTGTGGTTAGCCTGCATATAAGTGGTTCTTGTATTACGTAATGACGATTAACTAGTACTAGTACTAACTTCATGGTGTCCACGTAAGTGTTACTAGCCATATGACTCCTGCAGTCGAAACCTTTCAACGTCAGGTGTCAAACGGACAGTGACAATACGTTACGGACGAGCTTAAGTGAGACGATTATTGACCAGAGGGATGACTTATTCAATCAATACTCCAACAATAACCTAGTCTCGCGAACTACGGTGGATCGTTGGTGGCTCTGTATTAAGTTGAGCTCGGTAACAAATCCACATGATGAGACAGGGTTAACCCAAATGAAAAACCAAATTGACTATATAAACCCTGAAACAAATTTGAAAAGAAGTATAGATATATTAATACACAACTTTGGGAAGAGTTTAAGCATCGTCAGCAACGATAGTACCACGTTCAGAAACGTAAATACCATCCAAGAACTTACGGATATCCTTGTTTCTGACACGGCAGATTTGTTGGATATCAGCAGCGTTTTGAGAAACAGCTTCCAAGGAGTTACCTTCAACAATCAATTCATCCTTTTGAGTGGCAGAAGCTTCAATGTGGACACCGTCAAAGATCTTGACTTGTCTGACTCTCTTTTCACCCAAGAAGTTTCTGATTTCAACGTACTTTTGGCCCTTTTCTTCAACAACGTTAACGTTGATTGGGAAATGCGCATAGACGTATCTCAACTTGTACTTGAAACCCTTGGTAACACCAATGATCAAGTTGTGAATGAGAGACTTGACAGTGTTCAAAGCAGCAACGTGCTTTCTGTCACCGTTGTGAACAATAATCTTAACAGATCTGTTGTTAAGCTTCTTGAAAGTAACATCAATGTGCTTCAAGTCCTTGGTCAATTCACCTCTTGGACCGGTGACCTTGACGGTTCTAGCGTTGATAACAACGTGAACACCTTCTGGGATGTTTAAGACTTGTTCGGTTTGGACGTACTTCATTGTTGACTTGATGAAGAAAAATTACACTGCGGAACTACCAGTGTCTTTATAGTACCACTGGATTGAAAAATTTTCTGATGAAAAATGCGTGCATAGGCAATTTTTCACCGAGAAGATGGCGGTTTCACATTTACTCTCGGTCTGTAATTTATCATTTGCGGGTAACTTCAAGGGACTGCGAATACCCTATCTACAGTCATGTGATCTAATGTTACCAGTAATAACCCAATGTTCATTTAGGATAACAAAAGACTGTTAATGACGAACCGAGGTTAATCCGATTAAGTTCCGGGAGTTAAAGTCAAAATTATACTCGGAATTGAATTACGTAGATATTATTACTTTTGATATGTATTGGAATTACATAAGAGCTACTTATTCTTGCTCATCAAGAGTCTTGAATAAGATTGGCTTGGTGTCCTTAGGGAATGTAATACCTAATTCCAACAAGGTACCGAATGCCTTGGCGAAATCTTCGAAGAAGACGTCTTGGTCTTCAGCATACAACTTGACGTACTTAAGGAAGTTAGGACTTTGCTTCAAAGCAATGTCGGTTGGTAACATCATGAAGGAGTTGGTTTCATCATCTTGGTATTGTCTGTTACCATTCCATTCTCTGACGTGCCATCCTTGTAACAATCTAACGAAGAAATCGTTGGTGAACATATTGAAAGATGGACCCCATGGACCATCAAATCCGGAGTTTTGTGGGTGACATCTTCCGAGAACATGGGCACCTAATAAGGCCACGGTCTCTCTCTCATTGAAACCCATACGGGCAAAGATTCCCTTGACATACTTAGGGTCTTCCTTAGAAGCATCTGGCAAACGACCATTTTCTGGGGTAGTGTTCTTATCTGGAGAGTTCTTACGTCCTGGTCTCCATGGGATCTTTGGTCCACCAGATTCTTGAACGGCAACAACACCTCCCAAAGTCCACAAGTCACCTCTGGAGATCCATGGATGTCTGACTTGGAATTCATTAAGGAAATCACGACCCACGGCTAAACCAGCATTGGCTGGGTCCATGGCTTCCTTTCCGTAAAGCATAGTACCTGGGTAAGAACCACCGGTGTTATCGGACTTCTTGTAGGTACCGGAAGAGTGCCATGCCAATCTGGTCAATTGACCGTAGAAACCGGCATTGTCATCAAATTCAAGGTTTTCAGCAATCTTTTCAGCAATATCATTGTAGACCTGTTGGTAATCCTCGGCGGTCTTTCCTTCAGGAATAAGGGCATGGTTGACCAAAGCAGAACCAGACATAAAGCCAAAGGCTTTCTTACTGGTGTTGTTCTGGTTGTTGTTGTTGTTGTTGTTGTTGTTTTGGTTGTTGCTGTTCTTTTGGTACAAGTAGGCTGCAACTCCAGCAGTACCCACCAAACCAGCAGCCAAATAACGGGTGCTGTGACGGCCAAAGGTCTTGGTGGCTCTGGCCACATTCACGGGCTTCAATGCGATGGTTGACATGTTAATAAGTCCGAGCACTAATGATACGATCAATAAGTAACAATTGAAGAAATTAAGTCTTTATGTTACTTTGTTAATAGAACAAGTCCTAAACATTGATGGAAGTGTGGGGAAAGGGCTACTTATATATGGAAGAGAGGGGAATGGGGGTGTAGTGAGCCTAACGTGATTTGTAAGAACCACGAAATCAGGAGTCTAGCCACGCGTGCATGAAGTAACAACACTGATAACAAGTTAGTCAGCGTACTTGGAGTTTATGAGCTGAGAATGTTCAAGAAACAGCGTACAACCGACCAGAGAGCATGGGCAGACCTGAGGGGGTGACCTGACTACTTTTAAGGGCTCAATGCTAAAGGTAGCCACCAATTGCTCCTGGAGAAAGAGATCGGTGGTGGACTCCCATGCCAGGGAAGGTGCTTATATTTCCTGTCTGGGAAATTTGCAGCTTTGCGCCTGCATGGAACGCATAGTAATAGAAGGTACATGATTGGCTGGAACACTGAAACGGGGCCAATATAAGCGGAGTCCCAACGGAGTCTCAGTGGAGCCCAGCCTTCGGAGTTAGTGGGATTGAGATGTAACTATAGTAGTAACGATCTGGTTGTTTGAGGGGTGGGAGTCAATTGACCCCTAAACCAAACTGGCCTAATTGGGAACGGTACTGTACCATGGGTTCCAATGGGGTGATTTCCACCTTGGGTCCTTCTGTGCGTTATCAGGTCGGAACACCTCCTAGTGCTACTGAAACCCGTTTAATATCACCGGAACTTTATTGGTGTAAATTCATATGAAACTCAATTGGTAGTTTTGGTAGTTTTGGTAGCTTTGGTCCATATTCTGAAATAGCTAAGATTTTCAAGTGTGCAACAATAGTGGAAAACCGTGGCCCGAAATAGCAGGAGGGGAAGAGCACAATATGGGCATTATGACAACTTTACTCGCATTTGGTGAGAAACTATCACGCCACGATGGAGTCCAAGCTCTGGACTGAAGAGTTTATGTAATCCACCGAGACTTAATCCAGTAGTGATTTTGCATGAATACGATGGGGCACAAAATGTCAAATGTCAAATGACTAATGACAAATCACCGTTATAGTTATTTTTTGATTCGTCTAGATTTTTCTTATATTTTAAGTTGATATTATTTGGTGTATTTGTTGATGATTTCACTTCTGATTTTTCACTTGTAATTTTTCATAATTTTTCACTTCTATTTTTCACTTTTCACTAAGACTGTGTTTTCTACTGATTTTACTAATGATTCCCTTTTAATTTTTTACCGATCCTTCTACTGAATAATTCATCTCCATAATTTTTATGACAGTTGGCACTCCCATCCAATCACGTAATCAATTGGTCTAGACTTATTCATCTATGCGATTAATATGAACTTTTCTATGAGATGATAGAGGTCGTCCCAACCACATAAGCTTATTGTAACTAGATTATATCGGAGTTACCTAAAATGTCTAAATCCCTCATCAATCCTACTTCAGCTTATCCGTCAAGTCCTAGTTTGATAGTTAGAATCCGGATCCTCAAGTAAATAACTAAACTCAGTCTGAGAAGTTGAGTCAATACCGCTAACAAAATAGGGCACAAGACCTAAAAAAGGGATATGAAATAAAATCAGTGAATAGGACTTCATGCTAGGGAATTAGTGGTGCGGTAACTGTTATTGAAAGGGATAGTGGTACTTGTAATTGAAGCTCAAAGGGTGTTTCTACAATGGTGTGGGAAATTATACATTCACTATAATACATTAGGTGTGGCGATCAAGTACTTCCTCAATCACATCCGCATCGGTATAGACAAATGAGCCCTCTTCATTATAAGTCTTTGCATTACGGCACATAATTCTCAATGCTTCTGCGAAAGCTTCAAAAGTGTCAAACTTTTCTTGCTCTAATTGTTTCTTGATTTGACTAATGGCAATCGGATTTTGAATAATTTGGTAGTAATCAGGATACAATTTCTTGGATGGTAATTTAAGGAAAATTTCTGCAATATCATGTCCATCTTGTGGATCCTTGAGTTCCATGATCTCATCAAGAACTTGATAACATTTGGCTGCTAATTCATCCACTGGTTTACCTGATTCAAGAATACTTTCATCAACTTGTGGTGTCTTGGCCCTTCTGGATCTCTTTCTTGGTTTCTCATCTTCGGAATCGAAATTCTCTTCAAGTTCTGCTTCTTCATCATCTTCAACAATCAACTCATCATCTTCTTCTTCTTCTAAATCGTTGTCACCCCGGTTTCTCTTTCTTCTGGCCATTCTTTCCTCTTTTCTACGAATAGCATCCTCTACTGTATCATTATCATCATCCATTGCCATCAACCATTGCTCTTCAGTCAAACCATCGTCATATTTGACTCTCTTCTTCTCTCTCTTTCTTCCTAATTCTTTGGTATCTTTTTCAAAGTGCTTGGATATATCCTCAGTGAAAACTGTAGGCAAATCTGACTTTTCGATTAATCTGGTAGAATATTGATCTTGATATTCTAATCTTCTTTGTTCGTCAATCTTAGCAAAGAGAACCTTCTCGTCTTCACTACGAGCCAATAATTCGTTAAGCTCTTCATCATTTAAGGAATCATTCTCTTCGTTTTCATCCCCATTGGCTTCAGCTTCCAATAATCTCTTTAAATATTCTTCTTGTTCTTCAGCTGTAGACTTATTATCGAATTTACCTGCTTGAATGACTTTACCATCGATATCCAACTTTTGATGAGCTCTCTCCAAGATAACTTCTTCAACAGTATCATTGGTGATTAATCTTAAGACTCTAACTTCATTCTTTTGACCAATTCTATGAGCTCTATCTTGTGCTTGCAAATCTTGATGAGGATTCCAATCGGTATCAAAAATGATGACAGTATCTGCTGTTTGCAAATTCAAACCTAAACCACCAGCTCTTGTGGATAAGAGGAAACAGAAGTAATCAGAATCAGGGGCATTGAATACTTTCAACATATCTTGTCTGTCTTCTGCCTTCGTTGCACCATCCAATCTTAAGTACTTCATCTCTCTTAATCTTAAGAAATCTTCCATTATATCCATCACCTGAGTCATTTGGAAAAACATTAATACACGATGTCCAGATGCCTTGAATTTAGGTAAAACACGATCTAAAAGTTCAAACTTACCACTGACTCTCCAAATCAAATCGTTGGTTAGTCTAGTTGAATTTAAGACCGACTCCACTTCTTCAAAAACGAAAGGATGGTTACAGATCTTTCTCAATTGCATGATCTTATTGTTCAAACCTTTAATACCAGATTTTGCTCCTCCAACATCTGCACCGAGGAATAAAGCATTGTGTTTCAACATTTGTTGATACAAGATATATTGTAAACCTGACAAGTTACACTTTAACACACGTTCAACCTTATCTGGTAAATCCTTTTCGACATCTTTCTTTAATCTTCTTAACAAGAATGGTCTTAACACTTTATGCAATCTTCTAATAACCAACAAAGATTCTTCTTCGGTTAATTCGATCTTTTCTTGTGTTCCAGTATTTGCAAATGGTGTATTGAACCATTCGTCGAAAGACTTCACAGAATTGAAAATTCTTGGAAGAACGAAATTCAACAATGCCCATAATTCAGGTAAATTGTTTTGCAATGGAGTACCAGTCAAAATTAATCTGTTCTTAGTTCTATAATACTGATTAATTGTAATAGATAATTTGGAGTTGGCATTCTTCATTCTGTGACCTTCATCAATAATCATATGGGAGTAAACAAATTTACACAACAACGGTCTTTCTCTGATGATGTATTCATAGGTGGTTAATAATACCTGGAAATTACCCAGTCTAATTTCCCATTGCATAGATTTTCTTTGTTGTGGAGATCCCTTATAAACAATCACTTTAACAGCAGGTGCCCATTTTTCAAATTCCATGGTCCAGTTAGTAATTGTAGAAAGTGGAACAATAACCAAAAATTTATCTTCTCCTTTCTTTTCAATCAAATGTGTAACCAAAGAGATGGATTGAATTGTTTTACCCAAACCCATTTCATCTGCTAAAATACCATTTAATTTGTTATTATACAAAGATACCATCCATTGTAAACCTTTCAATTGGTATTCTTTCAATTTACCACCAACAAGGATACTTGGTTGTTCTGTGATTTCTTCTTGGATTCTATGCGCAACTTGATAATAATCAATCTTCTCGCGTAACTCATCGACATTCCCTTCAGGCTCTTCTTTCTTTGCACTATAAGTAGTGTCATGTTCGGCTTGTTGAGCTCTAACTTGTTGAGCTAAGGAATCCAAAAACTGATTAGTTTGCTTCAAGAGATGAGTAATTCTGTGGTCCTTGGTTTGATCTAACAATTTGATATAAGCTTCTTCGTCATTTGCCCTTAAAGCTTGCAATCTTTGCTTTGCAGTTTTCTCTAATTTCTTGGACTCTTCTTTTTCTGTGGTTTGATGGAAATTGGTTATCAGTCTCAGCAATGTGTTAGTTCTATAAAATTGGCTGTTTTGTCTGTTAGCACTGATTGTATTAGATGCCTCTAATATTTGTTCAATCTTAGCGACATGTAATTGATGCTTGACTTTCAGTGCTTCCAATTTCTTGAGTTCTTCCAATTGGATAGCCAATAAATGTGGGTTTGCTATCTCCAGTTTTGGTCTCACATTGAATGATCTTTTCTCTTGAAGTGCAAGAGGATGATTCATTAAATTAGGCAGAGAGAATTTTGATTGGGTAGCTTCATTAACAATAATACTGTGCTTTAATTGTTTTTGTTTAGGAAGTAAACGTAATGCTTTCAATTCGATGAGAGCTTTAATTTTCAACTCATCCAAATCAGTGGTCTCGTCACCTGCTGAGAAAGTTCCCAAATTTGATGGTAAGTTTTCCAAAGCTTTTGTATGGTTTGCAATTTTGTTAAAGATGATCTTTTCAGTGAGGAAATTTCCCAAATGACCAGAGATAGGGTCAGTATCAGGATTGGAATCCGATGACTTTAATCCTAATCCGCTGGCTTTTTTCTGGAAATCAGATTCATCTATATTAGATAATACCTTGGTAATATCATCAATCGAAACAGACTTTGCTTGGGATGGCTTGTCATCCAACAAATTGGCATTGAATTCGGATTGCATGGTTTCAGGCAAATCGTAATCTTTAGAAAGTAATTGTAAACCTGCAAGCTGTTTTCCAAAAAGATCCACATCCAATGATTCTTCGGGCTTATGTGATTCCAATTCTTCAAGTAAAGACTGTTCTTGTTTGGTGAATTCCGATTGGGCATCTGAAACCTTCTTCAATACTTTCTCGATCAATAGCCTTTCCCCCACGGTAGGATCTTCTGTGGCACGGAAATGATCTCCGTTGAACCCACCTATTTCGTGTTTGAGCATCAGACCACTACCAAATTCCTTGTTATGATCTCTGGATACTTTAAGAAGGCGATAGTACCGATCAAGAAGCTCATTCAATTGGTCTTTCGTTGTGGGAAAAGTCACTGGTTTGGTTTGTGAACCGACATTAAGCTGGTCGGCGAACGTCCCGTTGACAGAACCACGAGCCAAATGTGTTCCGTTCATGTTTGTCTGATTGATTGGATGTCCAACAGTTCAACAGTTCCAACAAAAATACCCAGGAAGTTTGTTCTTAGGCGTTACCACACGTTTCACTGGTGATGTTTCCAGCCCTTTTATATGGTTGAAGGTGTTACTAAAGGTGTAAACAGACTAAAACGACGCGCTTCTCGTTTGATCACTGATTGATGAAAAACTTATCGGTGGTGTAGTTGTTTATTCTTCGTCGTTTTCGTGGGAAAAATTTTGGGATAACCTGTAAACTGTAAGAATTAATCTGCAAAATGCCCCATGGTTAAGCTAGAAGATTTCACTAGCAATAGATGGAGAAAGTAGGCTATTTGTGAGTAGTTTGACTGGGCACTGGAGTAAGGAAGTTCTGGAGTATCAACTAGAATAGTCGGGCTCTGGGAATCATGGACACGGGGCCCAAGGATTATGGGGTTTGGTTTAACATGGCTGGTCCTAGTTCGGCCATCGGTAGTTGCGACTGCGAAACTCAGTGGGTGAGAAAGGGACTTGTGAGAAAGAGTACTTGTGAGAAAGAGGATAAATAGGACAATCATGGTGGAAATCCTGGGTTTGAAGCTCAAGGCTTCAGTGCAATCATCAAGAAACCACCATTAGTAGCTAGTCTATCTAAAAAATTCCGGTGGATTTTGATCGATATTGGTGGATATAATTACTAGTAAAGATACCATATTGCTAGTGACTGGACACTGGAAAATAATGGTTTTTTGGGGGATATTAGTATCTATGTAAAGTATTATAGTGGGTCTTCATGGAAGCCTTTGAGATAATTTCCCCTAGTTTCTAATGGGATTTGGTAAGTTTCACCTCCTACTAAGTGCTGAGATCAGTACTAGTACTTCAATATGGCTCCAACAATCCCGGAAAAATTGTCACACCTTAGTCGGGCTCCTGGAATTAATCCTAGCAGGTCATCTAATGTACAAACAGCCTAATCCTCCGTAGGGTGTGAGCTATGGGCTAAGGAATTCCGATGAAATTGCTATGGGACCACTCTGTCATGTGACCAAGGGTATCGAAAATTTTACCTATCACCACCATTAAACTTCACCACCATTAAACCCACGATTTATTCCACCATGTTTGGAAATCTCGGCATTCATGCCAGACAAAACGTGATGAAGCAAGTCCGCTTCAACAGCACCCAAACCCCGAACTCTTTAAACTGGGTGGATTTCTTAAAGTTGAAGAGAGAGAACCACATGATGAATGTTACTGCTTCAGTATTTACCACCATGATGGGAAGTGTGGTTACTTTGACTTATTTGGGAAGTATTGAATTCGATCCGGAAACCCCTATCATGGGAATGGACCCAGTGATGATGATGGGAGGTGCGGTTTGTCTTGGAGGATTTGTGGGATTCCTTTTTGGACCATCCATTGGTACGCCATTATTCCGTCTTAAGAACAAGAAGATTTTGGATCAATTCAAGATCAAAGATCAAATCTTCTTGTCTAAGATCAAAGCCAACAGAGTAGATCCAACTTCTCAAAGTTTCTCCAACCCAGTGCCGGACTACTACGGTGAAAAGATCTATTCTTTGAAAGGATACAAACAATGGTTGCGTGACTGTAACGCTTATAGAAGAAAAACTAAGGAATTTCTTTAGTTCATGTACATAATACCACCATTGATCAATTGAAGTGAAATGGGTGGTGAATTTTCAACCAATGAAGCATCAATTTTGGAAGAGCCAACCAGATCATATAAAATATAATTGAATCAAATCAAATCAGATCAAACTATATAAAATTAAATGAAACCAAATCAAATGAAACAATTAAAAATTAAATGAAGTCAAACCAATCAAACAAGCCCCAATAAATCAATTCAAATCAAACCAATCCAAACCTAAAAACTTGTCGTTCAATATACTGAGCTGGATCATTAATTCAAGCACTCTGTATCAATTCAAAGGGGTTTGTGCCAAATGGCATCGGAAGCTGCCTATGGAGTTTATAAATAATTAATGCTCATTTCATCACTTCAGTAGTATGCGTACCATTAATAAATATGGACAAGCCATGATCAGTAGCCATGATCAGCAGCAGTGTCTGTGGTCAATTGGACGGACTTCACTCGTGTCGCGATGATGAACAGATTCTATCCGGAGTAAGCTGTCTCTTTCAAAACTCCGGAGATATATCAGAGTGATCTCGTTTCATTACAGTTGTTCTCAACTCTATCTCAGCGGAGTCCACTATTGCGGTGTGGATCTTAGTGAAACTACACAATCTATTTTGGAGTCTTAGCATCGAAGGAGATTAAAGTAGACTCAAAATGGAAGCTCATGAAGACGAAACGGAAAGGTCCTAAAGACTCAAATATTGAAAGCTCGAAATCTTGAAGATTCTCATTGAACTCACCTTTTAACTAGCTGGTCTACTCAATTCCTAATTTATCCAGTCCAAATTTATCTTGTTTGTTTATGATGTATTGGTAGTTATCTTCAAGTTGACTCTGAAAAAGTAGTTGGAGGAAAACTTCAATCTTTATTTTCTTGTAAACTCTTCAATTGTTCCTCCATTTTCTGCTTCCAAAGACATAGTGACTACTTTAACTCATATTTATCTAATTTTTGTAATTTTTGTAATTTTGATCAATTATGTGAAATTTATATTTTTAGAATTCTCCATCGGATCCCGCCATTTGTTGGACCGTGTTACATTACCGTATTGGAGTAATTGTCACACTTCACTATTACCCCATTATAGTCTAACCCCGGGTTGGACCCTTTCCCGGAACTCTCGGACGCTTACGTCATCAACATTCGGGAACACCCCAATGACGCCACCTGCATACAACTGAAGGCGAATGTGTAGATCCACGGAAAGCACCATGGTGGCCGCTGCTACCAATAAGGGATGACAGTTGTTATGAAGATGACCGGTTTATATCAAACGAGGGATTTTAACCGCAAGGTCAATAAACCCATACTGCAATAGTGGACACATGACTTCAAACTTCAACCGTGCATCTCCGGGGCTCGGTCGGAGGTGTTGACAGCCCGGCGACAATGTCGCACTCACCTTCAAGTAGTCACTATATAACGTCACGAAATGCCAGCATACAATTCCCATACTTTTTGGTGAACACATTCGAACGACTCGAACGCCTCAAACGCCTCAAACGCCTCCACCTTTGTATTTAACCCACTAGGCGGAAATTTCCAACTTCCCCCATCTTAAGTTCACCCAATTCATTTCCTTCATCAATCAACTTTGACTGCACGCATCTTCGGTGACTCTCTCTGCCGAATTGCTCCCCACCCGCGACATTTCTCCCACTCACTCCCCCACGCATCTTCTCGCCAATAAACCTCAAGGAAAAAATCCTCTCTACATCTTTCAGTTGATGAAGATTTAGATACCACAACAAATCATTCAAAATGCTTAGAGCTTTCAAAAGCGCTGTCCCCCGCGTTCAGGTCTTGAAGTCCCATTTCAGACCAATCGTTGGCAGCACCATCGCTTCCAAACGTGGTTTGGCCACCGGTACTGATACCTTCTTGCAAGGCAACAACTCCAACTATATCGACGAAATGTATGAAGCCTGGAGACAGGATCCATCAAGTGTTCACGTTTCATGGCAAGCATACTTCAAGAATGTGGAGTCCAATGGTGTTCCAACTCCTCAAGCTTTCCAAGCTCCTCCAACCATCATTCCAACTCCAGCCGGCGGTGCAGCCGGATTCGTTCCAGGATCTCAACCTATGGGCGAAGACGTGGTGACCCACTTGAAGGTTCAATTGTTGGTCCGTGCTTACCAAGTTAGAGGACATCAAAAGGCCAAAATCGACCCATTGGGTATTTCTTATGGTGAAAACTCCACCATTCCTAAGGAATTGACTTTGGATTATTATGGTTTCACCAAGGCTGATTTGGAAAAACAAATCACTTTGGGTCCTGGTATCTTGCCTCGTTTTGCCGAGTCGGGAAAGAAGACTTTACCTTTGAAGGAAATCATCGAAAACTGTGAGAAATTGTACTGTCAATCTTACGGTGTGGAATACATTCATATTCCTTCTAAGGAACAATGTGACTGGTTGAGAGAAAGAATTGAAATCCCAACTCCTTTCAAGTACTCCTCTGACCAAAAGAGACAAATTTTGGATCGTTTGATCTGGGCTACCTCCTTTGAATCCTTCCTTGCCACCAAGTTCCCTAATGACAAGAGATTTGGTTTGGAAGGTGCTGAAGCCGTTGTCCCTGGTATGAAGGCTTTGATCGATACTTCCGTTGAATACGGTGTTGAAGATGTCGTCATTGGTATGCCACACAGAGGTAGATTGAATATGTTGTCTAACGTTGTTCGTAAGCCAAATGAGTCAATCTTCTCTGAATTCACCGGTTCTAAGGAATTCGATGAAGGTTCTGGTGATGTCAAGTACCACTTGGGTATGAACTATGCTAGACCAACCACTTCTGGTAAGCATGTCAACTTATCCCTTGTGGCTAACCCATCTCACTTGGAAGCTGAAGATGGTGTTGTCTTGGGTAAGGCCAGAGCTATCATGCAATATAAGAATGATATTGGTGAATACAAGAAGGCTATGCCAGTTTTGTTACATGGTGATGCTGCCTTTGCTGCTCAAGGTATCGTTTACGAAACCATGGGTTTCGCTAACTTGCCAGCTTACTCCACTGGTGGTTGTGTTCACATCATTGTTAACAATCAAATTGGTTTCACCACTGACCCAAGATCTGCTAGATCCACTTTATACCCATCAGACATTGCCAAATCCATCAATGCCCCAATTTTCCATGTCAATGCTGATGATATCGAAGCTGTAATCTTCGTTTTCAACTTGGCTGCTGAATGGAGAGCTACTTTCCATTCTGATGTTATCATCGATGTTGTTGGTTACCGTAAGTATGGTCACAATGAAACCGATCAACCATCTTTCACTCAACCATTGATGTACCAAAAGATTGCTGACAAGAAGTCTGTTATTGACTACTACACCAATCAATTGATTGAAGAAGGTACTTTCAAGACCGAAGATATCGAAGAGCACAAGAGTTGGGTGTGGAACATCTTGGAAGAATCTTTCTCCAAGTCCAAAGACTACCAACCTACCTCCAGAGAATGGTTAAGTACTCCATGGGAAGACTTTAAGTCTCCAAAGGAGTTGGCCACTGAAGTTTTGCCACATTTACCAACTGCTGTTGATGAATCTATCTTGAAGAAGATCGGTACAGCTATCTCTGATGCACCAGAAGGATTTGAAATCCACAGAAATTTGAAGCGTATTTTGAACACCAGAAAGAAGTCAGTCGAAACCGGTGAACAAATTGACTGGGCTACTGGTGAAGCTTTGGCTTTCGGTTCTTTAGCTTTGGAAGGTTATCACGTCAGAGTTTCTGGTCAAGATGTTGAGAGAGGTACTTTCTCTCAACGTCACGCTGTTTTGCATGATCAATCTTCTGAAAACACTTACACTCCATTGAACAACTTATCTGAAGACCAAGGTGCATTCAACATTTCCAACTCTTCTTTATCCGAGTACGGTGTTATGGGTTTTGAATATGGTTACTCTTTGACTTCCCCAGATGCTTTAGTCCAATGGGAAGCTCAATTTGGTGACTTTGCCAACACTGCTCAAGTTATTGTTGATCAATTTGTTGCTGCTGCTGAATCCAAGTGGAAGCAACGTTCTGGTCTTGTTTTGTCTTTACCACATGGTTATGATGGTCAAGGTCCAGAACATTCTTCTGGTAGAATAGAGAGATACTTGCAATTATGTAACGAAGACCAACGTTACTTCCCATCTCCAGAAAAGTTGGAGCGTCAACATCAAGACTGTAACATGCAAGTTGCTTACCCAACCACTCCATCCAACTTGTTCCATTTGTTACGTCGTCAAATGCATAGACAATTCAGAAAGCCATTAACTCTTTTCTTCTCTAAGTCCTTGTTACGTCACCCATTGGCCAGATCCGAATTATCTGAATTCACTGGTAACTCTCACTTCCAATGGATCATCGATGACGTTGAAGTTGGTAAGAGTATTGCTTCAAAGGAAGAAATCAAGCGTATTGTTCTTTGTTCTGGTCAAGTTTATGCTGCTTTACACAAGAAGCGTGCTACCATCGAGAACAAGACTACTGCTTTCATTAAGATTGAACAAATCCATCCATTCCCATTTGCTCAATTACGTGATGCTTTAGACAGTTACCCAGCTGTAGAAGATTTGGTTTGGTGTCAAGAAGAACCATTGAACATGGGTTCTTACTCTTTTGTTGCTCCACGTGTTGCCGTCACTGTTGAACAAACCAACAAGCCAGAATTAACTATGCGTTATGCTGGACGTGATCCATCTGCATCTGTTGCTGCTGGTTCTAAGTCTATGCACCTTGCTGAAGAGGAAGCATTCTTGGCTGAAGTTTTCCAAGAGAATTAAATTAAATACAATATGGTTTTTTAGGCTTTATATAGCATAGTATTTATTTAAAAAAACTAATTTATTGATTTGTTGAATCTAGTATCAAATTATGAATATTGTGAAAGAATATCCAAATTAACATCAATTTGTTCAATTTTTTCAACATATTGAGGTATACCTGTTTCGATGGATTTAACCACGGCGTCAATGCACAAGAGTGCTCTCAAAGCATCATTTCCTGAGCATTGAACCTCGGATTCGGTTCCTTGAATCAAATTGACAAAATGCTCCAATTGTAAGGCAAAAGGTGCAGGTTTTTGATTCATTCTATGGATTGGGGAATCCTTCATATTGGGAGAAGGAGAAGGAGAAGGCAATTGAACATTGACTTCGGTCCTCAACTCGTGTTTCATTTTGATTTGATCACAAGCTAGAGGTTTGAGCCAACTGCGATTATCTTGGGCATTTGACTTCATGCTATTGTTTGGGGTATACGAATTGGCACCTTCTTGATGGTACAATTTAAGGTCTGGAACTGAGAGGGTTCCATGACTACCAAAGATCCTATAGAAACCCGCAATAGAATCATTATATGGAATCGTTGGATTTTCACCCGTTCCCACTTCAAACAGAAATGGAGAAGTGACATTATCGGAGCAGATAAACGTACCACAGCACCCGTTTTCGAACCGGAGCGTCAATGCTGCACCTTCATCAACGATATCATCAACAATATCATCCCTGGAAGGGAGATCGGTTCTTTGCTTGGTTAAAAGCTCAGCATAGACCTTTTCAATGGGACCCAATAAATACTGTAAAAGGTCCAAATCATGAATCAAATTAATAAGAAGGGTACCTCCACCCAAAGCAGTAGAAGAACGCCATGGTTTTTCTAAAAAGTACGACGGAGGTTTGCACAATGTCCAAGTGCCTTGTACAGCCACCAACTGACCCAACCGATGTAAATTATCTTTGGTAGCAATGATATAGGGGTTGAATCGACGGTGATGGCCCACAAGAAGATGAACATTCTTTTGGTTGCAGAATTCTATGAGGGTTTGGCAATCAGAGGGGGTTGGAGCTAAAGGCTTTTCCATCAAGATGTGAACTCCACGGGCAGCCAATGCCATTCCCATGGCCAAGTGGGTGTGGTTTGGGGTGGCCACTATGGCAGCAGTTGGGTAGTTGATGATATTGGCATCACAGTAGTTGAACATGTCGTCCAATGTCTGGAATAACATGGTGTTCAAGTCGTTAGCTACTTTAGGACCTTTAGCAGAATGGTCCACAATAGCAAACAATTCACAGTGGGGATGGTCGAGGACATGCGAGGCATGGCGAGGTCCAATGAGCCCTGCACCAATTACCACTATAGAAGTCCGCTGCCCCGTTAGTTGGAGGTCAAACATGGGGAGGTGTTGATTGTACTGAGTTGGGTGAGGGTGGGGGATCACATCATAGCTAGGGTCCATGTTGGGGGTAATGTGGAGGAGACCGCGCAACAGAGACATATGATGTCCATTATATACCCATCACCCCAATAAGCTTATCTTCTGAAACGTGCAGAGGGGTATATCCATGGTAATGTTTGGGTATTGGAGGAGATAGACACGGTAACGTGACAGTAGCACAATCGAGTCCATCTTCACCGATAAGAGATAAGCCACCGTGCGGCTTGAGATAAGGACGCGATGGATTTGGCAGTGCCATGAACTTGGCCCTTTCAATATTGGGACAATTCATATAGGAGAACTGGGCAAATTCAGGGGTTGATGTTTTGGGTTGTGTTTTGGGTTGTGTTTTGGATAATTTTTAAGGGGGTTGAGTAGTCAATGATCATATTAACTAGATTATATTGGTTGAACAAGTCGAAAGCATCAACAGTTTTTGAATAGCTGTCAGTTATTCAGTTATTTTCAGTTATTTCCAGTTATTCTCGGTTATTGTAGTTTTTATGGTTTAGTAGTCTCAGCGGAGCTCTCAGAATTGGTGGATTGGCTGTTCGTTGTTAGTGGTTTTGATAATGCTCTATTATTAAATTTTGGCCCGCATTGTCAGATCCAGTACATTCTCACCATTATCATCATCTAGTTCGGATTTAAACAAGTTTTCACATAAATGATCGATGACTCCCCAACCGTAGCCATTGGCAAATCGACGACGTACCACAATGTTATTATGAGAATCTGGTGGAAGATTCACCAACACCTTCCGCCAATTGAGCTTACTGGTATGATACTTCTTTGCGATCTTGACCTGCTTGTGTAGTTTCCAATCAGTGTGATTGAGAAAGAACCATTTGAATTGTGAACGCAGATTTTGGTCTTCTTTGGGAAGGTCTTTAAAATGGTAGTATTTATCATGGAAAATCACAGGATCTCGGTGTTCGGGGTTAAAAACGTATTCATTAGAAGGAATAGGGCATAAAACAGTGTTGATGGCCGATTCAACTGCCGAGGTCTTTGGGGGAATATGAATAGTGGGATGCTCGTTGGAAGCATTTTCTGCTTCTGTTTCTGCTTTTGTTTTCTCATCTTCTTCATCCTCATCCTCGACTTCTTCATCATCGTCAATATTGAGGGTATCATCTTCAGCATCATCATCTTGGTCGTAACTTTGCATTCTGGTATCAGACCCTTTCACATTAAATGCCATTATTCTTCTTTCCTTTCTTGTAAGTTTCCTTTTATGATTGTTCTTGGCTGGTACTTCACCAGCGAGATTGAAATTAAGATGTAAGAAATCAATGTATTTTTCCATCATAGTCCTCTTGATCACTTTATTCTTGCTTTCTGAAGAAGTTTGTTCCTGTTGTTTTTCTTCAATATCATCAGGTACTTGTCCCACACTTTCACTGCTATCATTGGTAGTTATCAGATGTGTATCTTGAGCCAGGTGCGATTCATCATGAAGAGAGTTGTCTGCATTACTTATTTCCGATTCCAGAGGTTTTTGAACGACATTTCCATCTTTATCAAGCTTCATGTTCTTCCTTTTCTTCTTTAATTCATTGACATCCCCAAGAGCTTTCCAATCTAAGTATAGTAACGAGGCTGTTCTTAACGGAACAATTCCATCATTAACCGCATTTGCATATAATGTTAAGTGCTTAAATTGTCCAAGAAAAGTTTGTAAGGGATCGTCTGGGAGTACTTCTAAAACTGGCTTAAAGGTACTAGTCTTACTTATTAAATCTTCATCTTCAAACTTAGAGTTATGACTTCGTTGGCTTTTCAAATCTTTGAAACTAGGAATTTTTTTTGAAAGGGTAAGATCTCTACCAGTCTTACCCAAAGTACCTAAATCTAAGAACCAAGAGATCCAAAAGCTCATTTCACTCAATACCCCCAACAATGGACTGGCCACACATACCAAATTCCAAGGCTGGATTTTTTGAATTCGAAAGAAATCTGAACCTTTAAGGATCAAAATGTATTTCATGGCATACAATTGAACTAGTCCACCTAATGAGTGGCCAATGAAGGAAATCTTGTTTACTTTCAATGAAGATTGATTTAGTTCCTCTAATAACTGGATAATATAATCCCCCACTTCAGATCCTAAACGTTTAATACCTTTTTCTGTTCGTCCAGCATTGCCTCTATAACCACGAACTAAAAGGTTTTCATTCAGAATTCTCTCTAGGGAATCTTTTAGGTACAACATATCGGCGGTCAAGTTGGAGAAAATTCCATGGGTGATGATAACCAAATGTACGGGTTGATTTTTGTCAACTGGATCATTATTCCATACATCATCGGTGGTTCTTTTAATTACTTCCAATTGAGGATTGGTACTTTTACCCAAACATGCCTCAGGAACTTGAGAGCTGTCATTATTTATGATATTACCCATGGTGGTAAAGGAGGTTTGTACTGAAGAATGATTATGTTTCTTCATCTTTTTGAAATCATCACCAATCATGAAATCATAAGCAATTGAGGTGTTTCGAGTGATAACGATTTGAGAAACCACATCGATTTCCCATTGGAACAAATCATAATCCTCCCTGGCTTCAACCAAAGAGTTGGAGTTCATATTAAGCCGAACATTGAATGTTTGTCCTGGTTTGACTTGATTCTCAAACACCACTTCTTTATTCAATTTGATGTTTTCCGGGTCAAACTTGGTTTGGTAATCATATCTATACGGTATGACATGACAGTAAAGAATGAAAGGACCATTTAAAAGGTGAATGGCTCTAATGGAAGTTTTCTCGATGTTCTTAAGCCGGAAATAGATCTCATTCTTGGTGTTATCTACGCGCTTGTACTTGATGGTGTACCTGTTGAACTCTCCGATCTTGACCGATGGCTTATCACGATACCACAAGTAGGGGGTTGACATTACAATCCGGATGGGGTGGAATAAATGTAATGAGGGTGGAGGCGGGGTGAAAAGTTATTAATACTTGTGGTTAACAAGTTGGTTGCAGGCTTATGGGATTGGGGATTGGGGCTTTGGGGTTTGGGTTTATGGATTCGGTTGAGGTGGTTTGGCGTTTGGGGTTTACACTCAATGTGGAGATGATAGTGAGGAAAAAAAGTGAACGTGACTTTTCAATCAGAATATTATGATATAGAGGCCAATCTGGATGGATTGGGTTAGGAAAACGGTATGAAGCTTCAGTATATTGTTTGAAACGTGAGTTGGGTGATTGCTGGTTAGGTTCAAATTCGGTTTTGACGCATTTCGGTAGGATTATCATCACATTTCAGATTTATGGATGAAGCCCGATTTTGAGCCTCTGAGCTTCTCAATCGGTTCAGTTTGGACACAAGATGTCAAAGTGGATGTAGATGATGTACAAAAACAGCATTTTTCACTTTGAAATAGGGTTCCAGTTGAATCCGGAGGGTCCATCCCACAAGGAATCGTTAGAGTTTGGACTTAGGCAGCGAAATTGTACATGGCAATATTGAGGCACACACGCACATGATAGAATTGTCTATGTAATTAGTCTGGAAGTGATATAATTAAGTTATGATCCATTTTTATTACAGGATCTATGGAATAACTCAAGAGATCCATTTGAGAAAAGATAGAGAAAAGTTAGAGAAACGAAACAATTGGATGGTAACGTTTCATGGACTTATTGAGGGCCAATTACATCTGAGACTTAATGATAATTCTACAATATGCAATAATATGCTGGATGAAGTAATTGGGTCGGTAAAGGTTGGATTCAATTAGTGTGGAGTTGTTTAATAATTAGTGAGTTGTTTACTTTCACCTATAGTGAATTTCCTCTAATGTTTCAATACTAGAATGAAAGTTCTGTAATATCATGATTGTCCATTCGATGCTTACGGTAACATTAATTGCAAAAACCAAATGGTAAACGTTGTTACCTTCACTCCATTACCCTGTATATACGAAATTGGGTAAATTTCTGAGTGAGCACATCTTGAGTGGGGAATTTTATAGAATAAAATTAGGGTAAATCTTGAGTGGGTAAATGTAGTAGAATAGAATTAGGGTAATCCTTGAGTGGGTGAATAGTTTAGTGGGTGAATTGTTTGGGTGAATTGTTTAATGGGTGAATTGTTTAGTGGGTGAATCTTTGATGGGTAGATTCTTTAATGGGTAGATAATAATGGGTGATCTTAGGATGGATGGATGTTTGTCTATGATTAATAATCACCAGTTCTATTATGGAGACACCGGTAGATATTGGATCAGTTCTAAAACATTCCTTTCCAATTGAATCATTCGTCTCATAATTCTATTCATCCTTGCGAAATTCTTCCAATAACTTATCTTCATAAAAGTAATGCATGAACTTCTTGGGTCTCTTTTGGTTTGGTCTATCGATGTGGACCACCGGAACATCGTAGCAATAAACGTCATACCATTCCTCATTTTCTGGCTTCATTATATCGATCAATTCAACCCCAATATCCTTATCCTTAATTGACGGGTGTTGGAGGGTATCATAGAGAACTTTCTTGGCATTGGTACACAAATAACACGATTCCTTAGTGAAGAAGGTGACGGAAGTCTTGCAAAGTGATGAGGTGGTGGAGAACTGGGCCACCGTGTGCCGGAATTGAGGTATACTCTTGTGGATGAGCCTGTTCATGAGATGGCTGTGAATTGAGATGGAATGCAAAAATACAACCAAAGGTGAATGATTTGATGATTTGACAACGGAAAAGTAACAGGAACACAATCGGAACACAATCGGAACTCCTATGCTATGAATAGAAACAGATGGATACTGTGTGGGGAGGATTGGGTGCAAGTTGAAATGGTGCCATATTCAAGGTAGAGTCGTGTACCTACCGCCCGGAGTAACAAGAAAATGAAAAAAAAGAATGATTCCGCCCAGGATCGAACTGGGGACGTTCTGCGTGTTAAGCAGATGCCATAACCAACTAGACCACGCAACCATTTCTTGCAAATTAATAAGAAGCGGTTGATCACAACAAGCAGGCTCGCTGAGGGCTCCCCCACTCGGACCGGTGTTTGAAATTGGATTGCGCTTTTTTGTTGGCTAAGTCCCACTGACTGGATCTTCCATTCCATCCACACCAACGAAGTGGCCCCACAGTTGATGTCAAATTATAATTCCACCAACCTCGTTTAGATCTGTTCAGCCCCACACCGAACGCCACATTTTTCCTTCAACTTCCTGATGTCCGCGTTGATACAACAAACTTCAGGTTGATCACCCCAGCAGATGTTGTTGGGCTTTTCTTATGGTTTGCGTTTCTCAAACTCATTGGACAGAACATTTGCGCACTTCGGCTAACTACCAAACAAGGCTGTTGGGGCTCCAAGCCACCCGCACTATCCGTTTTTGACACCCCTTCCGCACCCGCTACCATCAACTGGTGGTGCGTTCTTGTAGCACTTCCCAAGTGAAATTACCGTCGGAGCGGGTGAAGATCGGAGTCTGCCATTTGCGACCCCCAATGCCAACGTTTATTTGGCCCGGTTAACGCTAGTTATCCTTGTAAATCCACATTCAGTCGCACGCTTAACTCCGACCAGCCCCTCTGCCCCCACACGGTGGAAGATTTCTTTTGCTAGACAAGATGAGCATCCATTGAGATTTTTAGTTAGAAAAAACTCTATGGTCAAGATCTGCGGGGGTCACCACAATCATCAATTACCAGTGCTCCCATCCTCATCATTTAGCCCCCGTTACTTCCGATTAATTAACTTTCGTACTGCTTAACATGGTCAGTTAATTTGGGTTTGGGGGTTCGTTCAATTCTTGGAACAAAGAACAACAGTTTCTTACCAGCAATCGCTTCAACTACCCCCACTAACGTCAAGGTGTAATTCCCAACACGCCAAGTGCGCCGCATAATAGTCGCCGCATAATGGTTGCCACAAAACCTTCACAACTCCGCAGATGTCTGGTTTCCGTGTTTATTTCAATAGTGTCAATCTGACGATTAATTTAAAAATTCCTTGTTAGAGTTTCATTTGTGGGGTCCAGTTATAAATATAAAACCAGCAGCCTATACCCCAGATCTTCAACATCAGAAATCATGTCCGAGATTCGTCAACAACTGTCCACACTGGAACATTCCGATTCCACCGTTAAAACCGTGCCTACTGACATGGAACCTAATGTCGGAAAAATTACTCTCCTGGGAGATGCCGATGAATATATCATTATTGGAAAGCAAAAGTTTGTCCGTCATGAGTTGATGGCTGCCTTTGGTGGTAGCTTAACTGTGGGGGCTCAACCATACCCAAAGATGTTGATCAATCCTGCTCCAATCGGTCTTGCTGCCTTTGCCTTGACCACCTTCATCTTGTCCATGTACAACGCCCAAGCTATGGGAGTCAAGGTACATAATGTGGTAGTGGGTTGTGCCTGCTTTTATGGTGGTATGGTTCAATTCCTCGCAGGTATTGGGGAATTCTTTGCCAACAACTCTTTTGGTGCCACCGCCTTAATCTCTTATGGTGCCTTCTGGATCTCCTTTGCCGCCATCAACGTCAATGCCTTTGGCATTGCCGCCGCCTATGAAGGCGAACCTGAAATGTTCGAAAATGCCATTGGATTCTATTTGCTAGGTTGGGCGCTTTTCACCTTTATGCTTGTTTTATTGACGTTCAAATCCACCGTGGCATTCTGTGCGTTGTTCCTGATGTTGTGCTTGACTTTCATTCTTTTGGCAGCCGGGGCTTTCACCGCAAAGGTTGGTGTTACTCGTGCCGGAGGTGTTACTGGTGTAATCACTGCGTTCTTGGGTTGGTATAACGCCTTTGCCGGTACTGCTACCAGACAAAACTCTTACCTTACTGCCCATGCTATTCCTTTACCTGGTAATGTTCTTAGATAGTAGGTATTGACGACTAATATTATTTATTAATGACTTTAACTTTAACTTTAACTTTGACACTGTAGCTAAACTTTGATACTGTAGCTTATTAACTTGCATTAATAGTACAGGTTATATCCTTCACCCTCTTTCTTGGATCACGTGACTATCCATTACAGGTTAAACCTTACAGGTTAAACTTCCACCCCAGTTGGTAATCATTACTTACAATGAAGCTCTTCTACTTCTTCTGGGTGATAACCGCTGCTGTTGCTTACTCAACTTCATCCAATCTTGAACAGGTATCAGATAAGACGTTTAAAGACGACGTTTTGGATGCTGGAAAGTACGTTTTTGTGGACTTCTATGCTGATTGGTGTCGCCACTGTAAGCTGTTGATGCCCACCATTGAGCGATTGGCAGATTTGTTTGAGCCATACAACGACCAGATCAAGTTTGTGAAGATCAACGGTGACAAGGATGGCAAAAAAATGGCCAAAAAATACGCATATCAAGGATACCCTACCATGAAGTTGTTTAATGGTAAGGTAGAGCCCATTGAATATGATGGCGGCAGAGACGTGGAATCGATTGGAAATTTCCTTCAGCAAGTCACCAAGATAAAATTGCCTGAAAAACACATCGAAAACAAAGAAGCACTTTATCGAGCCGTTGAAGAGTCTAACGAGTCGAAAATCCTAAAATTAAATGACTTTAATTTCGATAAAGAAGTGGTCAATGCTAATCACAAAACCGTGGTGTTGGTTTCGGCAACCTGGTGCTCTAATTGCGAAAAGTTCAAGCCTACTTTCGAGACTTTGGCCAATGAAGTATATCACAGTGATACCGATATTCTCAAGTTTGGAAAGCTTGAGTTGGATACAGAACCGGCCGAAAAAACTGCAGATAAACTCAACATTGAAAATCTCCCATCCATTCTCTTCTTTGATGGGTCTGGTGCCGAACCTCAATGGTTTAAAGGTGATCGCTCAATTGCCCTGGTGATGAGAGAAATCAATAAATTCTCCAACTTGCACAGGACTCAAGATGGAAGATTGTCCGAGCTTGCAGGAAGAATCGATAGTTTGGATCAATTCGTATCCAAGAATCTTTTCCAAAAAGGAACCGATAAAACCATGAATGGGGTGGAATTTTTACAATTAATTGGCGATCATGACAAGAGTTATGGAGGAGGATTGTTGAATTATTACCTGAAATTAGCCAACAAAATCATCAATGGTGAAGAGCATTTTTTTAATGTGGAATTAGCAAGATTGGATAAAATCTTGACCAATGATATTGATAAATTACAACCCAACTCCATCGATTCTATGCATAAACGTTTAAATATTCTTCGCTTCTTCAAAGAAGAATATTCTAAAATCCAATCTTAATTGATTGGAAAAGGCAAATTGTTACATAATGAAATAAAATATAGACATCATATTTAAATATCGCAAGTAAAGACTATTGGATGGTATTAGAAAATTCATTGTTAGTTATATTTATTTAAATATCTTCTTTATTGATTTTCATATTTAACCATCTAATTATCTATATATATATATATTTAATCATCTATATCTCTTATTACTAGCATATTTTTCCATATGATATTATTATGGGATGTGTTATATTACCTGTAGTTCAAGTAATGAAGTCTGCTTCAAATTCTAAAGAATTTGCAAAGTATGAGACAACAAGAACTACCACCATTTCATGAGTTTAGCTATCACCATTCAATGGATTCAAACTTCTGAACAAGACGGACTTTTTCAGGCCAAACCTTTCCATCATTGAGAATACACTCGTCTATGATTGGTTTTATGTTTCTCGGAGTACAACGGGCCAACCAAATGTTCTTTCCCGAGCTTCTCAAGTAGATGATTACATTAGCAGCAAACTTGTGTTGCCCAACATGGTTGGTGTAACTGATCTGTACTCCTCCAGGAGTAGTATCTCCGTGATCTCTCAACAATCCTTTTTGTCTGAGGTATAATTCCGATTCTTTCTTCATTATGGGAGCAGTGATACCACAACGTTTATCCCTAGTCTTGTGAGAGCAAAAGATGATATGGGCTCGATTGGAATCAAGGGCAAATTCCACCAGGGGAAATTGGGGGTATTTGAGTGGAGGTTCCTTGGTATGAGAAGCTCTAGCTTGGGAAAGATCAGGGATCAACTGGTCCAATACAGAGCCCACTTGATCGAGGTGAACATTCCGGATCCACACGAAGAATGGAAGTACCAACAAGTCTCCCCGTTTTTCTTCAATATACTCATCGTTGGTATGCAATGCATCCGACAGCAATGAAGACACTGTAACCTTTATAGGGCCCAACTCTGAGAACTTGGAGCTATTTTCTTCTCCCCATTTCCCCACGCTATTGGCCAAGGTTGCTGGCTCCGCCAAGGCATCGTGTGGCCAGTCTGTTTTGCCGGTAGATACCAACAAATGAACTCCATAGTCTTTGGTGAAGCCGAAGAGGTCGCCGTCTTCGATCTTCAACGACTTGGGAAAGGTGGTTTCACAGGTGGCACAATCGGAATCGCACGACGACACCTCGAATCCCCTGGCAACTATGGTGTCGCTGACGTCCTTGGAACCTCCTATCCAGCTAAGTAAGCCCATGTTATGGTATTGGAACTGTTTAAGTTACAGTCAAGATGTCATCTGGTGGTGCGTGTATGCAGGTGCATGGCAAAGATGCCCTGAACCAAGCCATAGTTTCGATTGTAGTGGCTGCAATGGAAGAAGTTTAACAAGTGAAAAATGAAAAATATGGAACATCTTAAAATGAATTAAACAACCACGAAAACATGCAACCAGTAAAGTAGAAGGAAAGAACTCAAAAAAAGCTTAGATGAAAGAAGTTTACATATAAAGTGATTTAACATATATTCCAAATAGGCAATAGGAAATGGCACCGACATAGCTATAATTGACGACATATTGATTGAAATATAGGGTAAATTGATAAATTGATAATTGGTAAGGTTTTAAATCAGTAAAATCGCGTCTATGGGTCAGTAATGTGATTACATGGGACATAGACAGGTAGGTTAGCTAATTAAGTGGGTGGTTTCTTTGCAGTTTCGAATGCCCAGTTTTGCAGTTCCACAGTTTCGCAGTTTCGCAGTTTCCTTCTACTCTTCTGCATCTTCACAAGTCTGATTCTCAGCAGATTTACCGAGACAATCGCATCGTCAACTAACAATCTACAACTGACAATAGCGACCAGTAGAGAATGTTCCAAACACCGGGCTTCTAGACGTCTAGACATCTAGGTTTCTATACTTCTACTTCTAGACCCTGATTCTGAGTCATTGGTGGAAGCCACATCACCAATAGATTTGGTAAGCATTACTGCGAGTTTCGGCTAAGTACCAAGTCCCCATTTTTAACCCCCATTTTTAACCTCCCTATAAGTAGTGAGAGTGTTAAATATGAAATGACTACTGATGTGCGGCACCAGCTGCATCCCCTTACATCCATCACTCATAGTAATATGACACCATTCGGGCTGGAATACCATGACTCGCTCAATAGTAAGACAAGAGCTACCGTTACCAGTCAACTAAACAGTCTCCATTGGGAGCTTTCTTCGGTAAATCATACTCCTAGACAGTAGAAATGACCGTTGGCTGGCATCCCTACTGCCGCATTAGTCTCAGTAGCCTCAAACCTCCCTCTCATCAACCTCCCTCTCATCAACCTCCCTCTCATCAACCTCCCTCTCATGAGCCTCCACCTCATTAACCTCATTAATTCAGTTACAAGCCATGTCTGGGGCACAACATGGCTAGGAATGGCCAGGCATGGCTAGGAATGGCGAGAGTTGTGAGACATGGCGGTGCACTATTAGGCTCGCCACAAGCATTTAGGGTTGTAAAGTGCTACAGGGGTGCGCAGTGCCACAGGGATAGGGAGGTTTAGGTGGCGAGTGTCTCACTACGAATAATGGTGCCATAATCTCCCGCAACGAATCGGTATAATTCGTAACGAATGGGTATAATCTCACGCTATGAAATGGCTAGCGATGGCCACGGGTGGTTAGGTTGGTACCAGTGGCTAATGGATTTACTATCGGCCAAGGCGAGTGACACACCAGTTTAAGCAGCGACAACTTCTGGGATGAAGGTATTTGAACTTATGAAGGGGTTTGAAGGGGTTTGGTAGAACTAAAGGTATTTGAACCTATGAAGGTATGAAAGGATTTGATAAGCTGAATGTGAGTGGTATCGCTTGGGTTCGGTGGGCTGGTGAGAAATAACCACCACTACCTCTGGAGTGGATTTTCTTGCGTCTGCAATTGAGAACTATAACTGTGGTAAACTTTATAACGTGGTGGTAAAAAGTATACCGAACGGGACTGTGATACGCTAACTCCCAGGTTCATTTTGAGGTTACGCCGGATGTTACTAAGAAGTCCATAAGATCATCACCCAATATCAAGGATAATAGACGGTATCCATGTGAAATATCTTGCTGGTATTAATGCCCTTCAATGGTGTTTCAGTATTCCTACGCGTGGCCTAAACAGGCAAAATATTTAGCGATAGCGGTGACGATTGCCCCCACGCGTACGCATTACGCGTATTGAGGGCCACAACGTTAGGTGGCTACACCGTTTATGGTTTATTATCCAAACTAAGAAATTTGAAACCATCTTTGAAACGTATAATTACATATCTTGATCTTACCAGCAAAGATCCAGTCAAACTCCCAATTCACCAGTAGATTTTGGGCATCCTAGTGAATTTTGGAAAATGTCCCCCACCCTTTACAGTTAACTATGATTGTTTAACTGATAGCTTATTGTTCACGTACAACATGACCTGGGTCAATGTTAATTACCACAGAAACGCCACTACCACCGCACATCACTGTAATGGGACTATGGCAGGATTTTAGTGGGACTATGTCTGGATAAGTGGGATGATGGCAGTACCATCTTACCCCTCATTCCTCCACCTCCATTCGCTAACGGTGGGGGATAACCGTTACATGCACCTAGCCTCCCCAGAATTAGGCTCGCTTGGTGAGCTGGGGTACAGCGAAATGAATAGATATGATCAAATAGTGAGAGTTTACGGGAAAAAAAATCTACATACCATTTGGCGATACTTTCCCACCAATTAACAATAAGTTAACTAGCTAATTTCCCCATCAATACTATTGTTAGCAGAACAATCGGTGGTGGTAAACAATTCTCTCATCTCAGTCGCACAGGAGCACTGGCCCAAGAAGTGTCGCTAGACCTCGGCGGCGTGGTGGCCGGTTGCGAAGTGAAGTGAATAGTCAAGTGCTAGCGATGGGATGAGGAATGAGGTTCGCCAATGATGCCGCCTTAATCCAATGAGAGGGTTAAAAAATGACCAATTGTGGTCATGACCATCAAAATCACCACATCCTCTCAAATCTACAGCTTAATTTGCACCTTCCACTTTGTGCTTCATTCAGTAGTGAAATAAATGGCTATAGTACTCACCAGAAATAGCCACAAGATCTACATAGAAGCCAGCGAGACAGTCCAGAAAATACCACCAGAAATGTCACCCATAAACAATAGACAATAGAACTAGTAAATTTAATAGAATTGATAGAATTAGAATTGATAGAATTTATAAATTTGATGGTTGATAGAATTAATAGAATCATAGAATCATAGAATAATAGAATTAATAGAATCGATAGAATTATTTACCATAGTAGCAATTACCAACTTACTTACCAATATACCCTTGGAAGAGGACAAGTCCCAATGTGTCCACAAAATCATTCATCCGCAATATCATTTATACTAATTTATCTCTACAGGATTATTCATTATCTTTAAGTTGTCACTAAATTCTATTACTGGGACTATACTCTACCAGAATTAGACTATCAATAGTACGAGAATTAGACCCTACCAAGTGGACGGATCTCGGTAAACTCTCCCCAATTCCATTCTTCCGTCTCCCCACCAGCCCACCTTCTTAACTAATTAATCCATTCCAATTAATTTGTTGCAATAATTTATCCAACCAATTTATTTAATTTAATCCAACCTTTATTTAAGTTATTTAATTGTAATTAGCCACATTGTAATTAAACGCATTTATTCCACTTTAGAGCTCTGATAATTTCTATCTTCTCCCTCGCCAGCCATGGCACCTCCGCCTCATCCCTTGCCTAGACCCTGCACGGTCAGCTGACGTCGCGGTAATTTCCCCCTCGTCTCCTCAGCCTTTCCGTGCCACACACACCTCCTACCGCAAGGAGAAAAAGAATGTTTACAAGCACAAAGTGTTCATTCTTCAACCTTCCAATACCATCCAGTTTTAGTGGCGTTTAACTAGCCTTTCAACCAGTAACATTTCACTGTTCTGTGTATCCACTAGCGTCACCTGCCATCCAGAGTTTGATCTGGCTGTTTTTCCCGGAAAAAATACCTTGTTTCCAGCCCATTTCCCATTTCCCACTTCCCATTTATCATCTTGGTCCATCAACTTTATCTCCATGATATGAATGCCACTATGATTATGGTTGAACCCAAGACTCATCCGGAGCTATTGGCCTATCCAGATTCTGACCCTACCACTACTACTTCATCCACATCCAGAATTCTTTCTTCTTCCCTTAAGCATGCGGCTGGTTCCACCATAATGTCTACCAGTAGCGCCAGCCTTTGTCAATTCGATACAGCATCCGATCTTCATCCCCTTCAGGCATCTCCCAACCACCAGTCGAATCTGACCAATAACGCCCCTTCCACCCCTACTTCGTTCAAGGTGTCCCGTTCCGATGCGTCTGTTCTCACCAATGATACATCGCCGTCTTCAGTAGATGAACGAATCCAACACATGTCTGCCACCACCCTCGAAATTCGAAACTCCATGGACAACGAGGTTCATAAGTTTGCCAGTGGTGCCAACTCCATCCCTATCGAAGATGATCCATTACGTTTGAATACTTCAAACGACCACACCACCCCTATCCTTAGTCCCCATAGTGAAGTGGAAAACACATCGGAAAAAGCTTCCGCCCTTTATCCATCTAGCACTCGCAGACACACAGCACCATACCCTTCCGAAAGTGGGAGTTACTTTAGTCATTTGCGTGATTCCTTTGAAATTCCCACCAGACACTCATTTCAAGTCTCACGCCCCGCTGCTCCAATCGCTCGGAGCACCTTTCCAGCATACAAAACCAATAGTGAACCTTCCATCATGAAACCTGATACAACCAACTCCGAGATCTTACGTATGAGAAATTCTATTCTCATCAAGAGAAATCTTAAGAAGAAGAGAAAGGAGTTTCTCGAAGATGAAAGAGTTTTGGTTGGAAATAAAATCAGTGAAGGCCATGAAAACTTTGTTATGGCTTATAATATGTTAACAGGTATTAGAGTTGCCGTATCGAGATGTTCAGGTGTGATGATGAAGCTTACAGAAGAAGATTTCACAAAAACCAAAAAGTTATCTTTCAAAATGGATGGAAGTGAATTGACTCCATCCTCAAAATACGATTTCAAATTCAAAGATTACTGTCCCGAAGTTTTCAGAGAGTTGAGAGCAAGCTTCGGATTAGACCCAGCTGATTACTTGGTCTCGATCACAGGAAAATATATTCTATCAGAATTAGGCTCACCAGGTAAAAGTGGGTCGTTCTTCTATTTCTCCAGGGATTACAGATTTATCATTAAAACAGTTCATCATTCAGAGCACAAACAATTACGAAAGATTCTCAAAGAATATTACAATCATGTCAAGGAATATCCCAACACTTTAATATCTCAATTCTATGGGTTGCATAGGGTTAAGATGCCTACTAAATTTGGGGTTAAAAAGGTTCATTTCATCGTGATGAATAACCTATTTCCGCCTCATCGTGATATCCATGTTAAATATGATTTGAAAGGATCAACCTTTGGAAGAATAACCAAGATCACTCCTGAAATTGAAAAAGATATTTCACAAGTCACTTTGAAGGATTTAAATTGGCTTGAAAGGAAAAATCCAATCAAATTTGGTGCACATAAAAGGAAACTATTTTTTGATCAACTTGAAGCCGATGTAAAACTTTTAAAGAAGATTAATGTTATGGATTATTCATTATTATTAGGAGTTCATGATGTGAAAAAAGGAAACAATGCTGATCTAGCACAGAAATTATCAGTGTTTGATCCTAAATCATCGGAAAAATCCGAATTGATCAAAACCAATCCTAGAGATATCGATAGAGCAAATGATTTGCCAAGTAACGTATTTCCTGGCAGGTCCAAATATGTATTTTATGGTCACGATGGTGGTATTCGTGCCACCAATGAAGATAATGAACCTTTATCGGAAATTTATTACTTGGGAATCATAGATTGTCTCACTCATTATGGTATGAAGAAAAGGCTAGAAACTTTCTTCCGTACCATCAGCCATCCAAGAAGCACAATTTCAGCAGTTCCAGCTCAAGAATACGGTAATCGATTTTTAAACTTCATCAAAAAGGGAACTGCTAGCATTAAACGCAAAACCTTATAAAAGTCCCATGCAGATTAACCAATGAAACAAAAAATTGTTTGACTCTTTTGGTTGTTATCATTATTTTGTTCTTTTCATTATTTTGTCATGTTCTCATATTTTTAATTCATTTGACTCATCTTGTTCTATACTTTGATCTAAAAGATCTAAAGATCCAATATCTATTTACCCCTAAAACTTCTTACTGACCAAAATTCTCTCGTTGTTAAATTCAAAACTAATGGGGTGTCAGAATAAATATCATTCGCATTTTCCACTGTAAATATTGTAACTTCACCAAACAAACCACTTTAATTCACCAAACAAGCCACCTTAATTTCACCAAATAAATCATTCTAATTTCTCCAAACAAACCACTTTAATTACGATGATAATTTTAGGATTCATACCAAAAATCGAACATTTCACATCAATAGAAAACTCTTATAAAAGCATGAAAAATTCTTTTTCTTTCTCTCATATTTACAGTGAGACGAATTGCTTTTTTATCGATCTGCTTTTTGTCGAATTGCTTCTCGTCCATCTGCTGTTTTGTCGATTTCCTTTTTGTCGATTTGCTTTTTGACATATTGATAAAAAATGGTAAATGCTCCAGGAGGGGTTTGAACCCACGACCGTCGCGTTCCTCACACGACCGTGACTTTGGTATAACCAATCGTCGTAAAACGGCTATAAGCACGAAGCGCTAACCTCTGCGCCACTGGAGCATCGAAATCCAAAGATATCAATTTCATTTACCGGGAATCGAACCCTGGCATCAATCGCGGGATGCAAGATCAGAGCAATTGAGCCATCAGCCCTATTCTAAGTCTAAAGTCCAAAAAATAGGGCCACACCCAGTATTGAACCTGAAAGAAAATAACCCGGTTTTTTTTATAGTTTAGGGCCATAATTAAACCTTTAGAATGATATAATATGATTTATCGACTATTAAAGTAATAGAAAAGCTCAGTTTTCAAATTAAATATCGATTGTTTGGCCCTTAAACAATAAATAGTCTGGTGCGAATATCCATTGATGCTTCATATCAGAACTAAATGATTTAACCATTTACCAAATCAAATTTATGGATCAATTGTTTGACAATAATTTCTTATTTCTTGAGTAATTGAATAATTTGACAGAAAAGGAAGTAAACCCCCAAACTTAAGGAATATGATGTAAATGAATAGGGTGAATATTTTGGGCCACTTTTCTAGTATATCCATGAATAATTTCCATAAGTATTCACTGGTTAATTGAAGAGAGTTAATCATATAAAAATTGAATATGAAATCAATCTAAGAAGGGTAGAATATGAATTGACCCCATATGAGAATTTGTAGAAGACTAGAAAACTAATAATCAGCAACTCGCTTAATTTGATTCATTAAGTGAGCATATTACTAAGAATATTTCTAAGTAAACTAACATACTACATACTATTCACACCATTATAATCAAAGTTTCCATAAAGTAGTTAACCTAAGATTATTGCACCATTCGAATTAATAAAATTGAAGCTAAACGTTTCGAAATTTTGATAATTTGATCAATTTGATTCAAAAAAGTAATCGAATTTAAACTTTGAAATTACTCAATTCCCAAGCCTTTAGTGGCTTAGTAATTTAATGATTCTACCATCCTTAATTACATAAGTTTCTAAAGAAAAGGGAAGCTTAATTGAATCCTATTGAAAATTACCTGGAAGTTATAGGATATTACCTCAAATTGAAGGAGTCATATAAATCAATTCTTGAGTTGATAAAATTGAACAAAACAAGACCCCATAGGAATTCAACAACAAAAACACTTAAATTAAAAATCACAAATCACCAGTTTATAGTCTATATGATGAATCATTAATCACCACCTCAACCATGATTGATTTAAACCACCACCAAGCGCATCTAATATTTGACATGATAACAGTATAGCATAAAGAATCTAATTTCAGGTTTGGTTGCAGGTTTTAATTTTGCGGGTAAAAAGGGATTAAAATATCAACAAGGCCAAAACTTCAAACTGTCGATTTTAAGAGAAAGAAGCTATGGAATGAAGGATAATTCGCATTATTTCAGAAAGTATGGAAGGTTTAACAAAATTTAGAGTGTAATTAAATGTGTAGCTAAAAGTGTAGTTTAACAGTGGCTCCATAATAGATTAAAACCTCTCAATAATTATTACAATTATATCACCATTGAGGGGTGTTAGGATGAACCCGGAATCATCCAGTTTCCGGCCGCAACCATTAGTGGAATTAAATCAAGGAGATTGGATCATCAACCAGTGGGGAATCTCCAGAGAGAACCACATTTCCCCCGCTGATATTTGCTTAGATTTTCAATTGTATAGGCTTGAACTATTCAATAGAACAAATTAATAGTAGTGAATATATTTATAATTCTGTTGAGAGTTGATGGTGATGGTGGGAATTGGAGGAGGATGAGGATTAGGAGGAGGAGATTGTGGTGGTGGATCTTGAAATGCAATTGGTGAAGTGCTGATGGATTTGAAGTACTTCAATCATTTTGGTCAAGGAACGGTGAAATATCCAGGGAAATCAGTTTTCGTAATTCAAACGAATATGCAGTTTTCTCTCTCCTGATTATTTCAAATTTAAATCAAATCAAAACACCGTAGCCGAAGCAAAAGCCCAAGAATCTCAATTTCAAGTGAAATTCCTCAACTTCCTTAACATCCCGAATATGCACCTGGCCCAATTTACCATCACCGAGCCAAATCCACGTTTTCACTAGTTGTGGTCTCTGTATGGTCAACTGTTACCGGGTTCCCAAATCCTAATTGTCCAGCACATTCCGGTGCTAACTCTTCCAGAACTTATCCCTTGCGGAGGGAAAATGTTCATTCCATACCATTCTGGTTTGGTACATCACTAATTCTAAGTTGTAGCATCCCTGCCTCGGTATGCAAGGCAAAATCTGGCAGATTATGAGGACGTTTGATCGGATACAATGATAGTGCCGACCCGAGGCTTTAACGGGCATGTTTTGAAGCGATACCGGTACCGGAAGCTGCACCGAATGAATCTAATGCGCAATGGACTCATTATGAAATAGATTACTACATCTACCACAGTTGCTGGAGATAACCACTATACGGCAAAGCAATCGGCAAAGCAATCGGCTAATAACTTGAAGGAAACAAGGGTTCCAGGAGTGTTTCCAGGAACCCCTCGAACTACCATGCGACCTAAAATCCCCTCCCTTATTCGGCCCGTTCCCAGCGCATCATTGATTGTTATCAACCTATGTCAAATTATGCACATGCATGCACGTTGCTGCACCTAGGGTTATATAGCCGTATCATTTATCATGACAAACAATACGAGTACCATGTGCTATTCCCAGCGAACAGTGGTGGCAGAGGCTAGAACTCTTGCTGGGGCCACAGTGACTCTGCAGTAGAAGTAAAATACCCCAACATTATTTGGTTCAGTAGTGAATGTTTCTGGTTTCTGGATCCTCAGGCGATGTCCAAGTCAGCCTCAACGTCATTCTGTCTAAATTCTGGGGTTTAACTATACTTTCTGACGTGCAGAACTTTAGGCACCTAATTCACGTCAAGGAAGCATTAATTCTGGGCATTACTTCAACTGTGGAAACAGATCAGATTGACAGCCAATTCATCGGATCACCCCTAAGGTGGATGGTGTTAGCCACCCCTTTTCATCTATTGTTTCGGTTTGTCATCAAATTGGATAACTTACTTCCCAACTCAATGGATATTTTTCGGGTACACATACCTAGTGGATTGGACGGGATTTTGTCCTCTGAGGAAGCTGCAAATTTCGGAATGATACAGCTGCACAGGTGTTTCGATTGCGGAGCTCCGCAACCATATTCCTACAGGGCACATACACGATCTAGCCACAGTGATTGGTGAATCAGGTTAGAAGGTTTGAAGCTTTAAAGCTTTGAAGCATTGGAGGTTTAAGCTTAGCAGATTAGGAGGATTCTATTGTTGATTGTGAAAATCGCCGATGGCCGTTCCATGGTCCTTATTGTTGAATGTTTGGTGCTTACTGTGGGTAATGGATCCCTTTCCAGGTAACCAGGCTGATGGCTCGTAAGCGAAAACATACGAGTGATCAACAAAGTGTGATTCTATTTGAAATTTACTGGGGCTGATCATTTGTAAATATTCACAAAAAGTATGGAGTTGTTTCAGCTTCCGATCCAGATTTCGATTGAGCTAGGATGGTTCCAAAATTGGGGATTGAGTTGCGGGGTTCAATCCAGTTAGGAATCCACAGGAGTCAAGCTGGTTGAAGTTTTGGCTTACTCCCGCGATAGTCAACAATAACCAGGCGCAAATAGGTGGCTGCAACCATTCTAAGCACAGGGCTTGAATTCAATAACCCAAGCTGCCACCGCTGTGTATACGGCTCTATTGTTACATGAACCGGGACCGGAATCTGTCAAATGTGTCAAGAGTGCATGCAGGACGCATGCATGATTTTTGCAGTTTTGGAATTCTGGCAGATACCTTAGCAGAATCCAGGTACATGGCCCTTTGACTTCACGGCATCAACCTTGATTATGTGTGGATTGCAGCCATTGACCAACCCTAATTACAACTCCATATATTCTAAAAAAAAAACTATAAATACCTCCAAATATCCTGATAATTTGAATCATCACCAAGCTTTCAATCTTCATTGCAACATGGTTTCTATCTCCCTCTTCACCAAGCAAACTTTTGCTTTACTCGCCTGTGCCTTAATGGTCAATGGTCTTGCCATTCCGGATGTTGCTTCTTCTGATGCTGCTATCGTTGACAAAAGATCTGCTGGTTTCATTAAGTTGGACTTTGAAGTGACCAGAAAGACCGTCAACGACACAGCAACCATTGTTGCTCACAAAAGAGACACCCCCAATGCTCCTTTACAGAATCACTTTGCTTACTACACGGTTAACTTGGAATTTGGATCTCAAAAGCAATCCATTCCTGTTGATATTGACACTGGTAGTGCTGATTTATGGGTCCCAGACACCAGAAGTGGAAAGGGTGGTTTCGACTCCAGTCAATCTTCTACTTACAGAGACACTGGTGAACCATTCCAAATCGGTTACCTTGACCAATCCAGCTCCACTGGAACCTGGGTCCATGATGATGTTGGAATTGCCAATGGCCCAACTTTAAAGAACTTCCAATTTGCTGATGTTACTCAAACTTCAGTAAAACAAGGTGGTATTTTGGGAATCAACTATATTTCTGGTGAATCTACTCAAGAGCCTTACCATAACTTCCCTCAAGCCTTGAAAGATGCTGGTGCCATTAACAAGGTTGCTTATTCAATTTACTTGAATGATATTAAAGCTGATTCTGGTTCAGTTATCTTTGGAGGTATTGACCATGCCAAATATGATGGACAATTAGAAACTCGTCCTATCACCAGTCAAGGAGAAGTTTCTGTCACTTTAGGTTCGGTGGTTGACCCCAGTGGTAACGAAGCCGATGCTGGTTTCGATGTTATTCTTGACACTGGAACTTCTCTTACTTTCCTCCCAGATGGAATTGTTAGACAATTTATTCTGGGTATTGATGGTGCTGATATAAAGTCCAATGGTGAAGTCACTTTACCCACTTGTGATATTCCAAGTGACCAATCTGTTAAGTTCAAGTTCGGTGGTACTACCATCAATATTCCATTTTCTGAGTTGCTTTTCCCAAATGGAGATGGTACTTGCGATTTCGGTATTTTTAGTAATGCTGGATCTAGCGGTAACAATCTTTTAGGTGATACTTTCTTGAGAAGCGCTTACCTCGTTGTTGATCTTGAAGACAACAACATTCAAATCGCTCAAGCCAAGTACACCAGTGACTCTAACATTCAAGCAATCTAATGAATTGATTGAAAGTTTATAATTTAGTTGAATTTAGTTGAAATTAGTTGAAATTTAGTTAAAAATCCACCTTGATGGTGTGAAAATGAATAACCAAATTAAGTATGAAATCTAGTAGAGCATCATAGAAATGAAATTACACTAACTGATAGGTTTATTGAAAACATATTAGTATCTACTTGAAATAATTTATGGAATCAAACGTAGCATCAGCATCTATCAAAATCCTATCAATAGTATCGATTAAACTAATAGTATACTTAATCATAATAAAGATTTTATCAAATTATTGATAGACATTCAAGATCAATATTACTTCATTGAAATACTGAATTGAAGAAATTAAAGAATGCGTTTCTTCTCAAAAAATTGGCTAAACTACCAAGTTAGTGATCATAATATTGATTATAACATCCATTATGTTACAGTAATTCAACTTCTCAACTTCAATAGGTTATATTTCAGTTTCACAACTTCAATGAGTTTATAATTCAATTTACATATGAGATAAAATATATCTGAGGTTGATATCCTTACTTGTTCACTAATTAGATCATATTAAATGTTTGAAGTCAAGCTAACAATCTCCTATTTAATATTTGTATAAGTAAGAGAGATAGTCCCTGATATTAAGGTTTGACTGATAAAAAATATGATTTTGAGACTTGATATTATTTTAAACTAATACTTAATTTAATCAATTACCCTCTAACTTTGATCCATGCTAAAAAGTGGTAGAATATTTGGAACAAAGTTGAAAAATAAAATTGGATTAGAATTATTTTTTGATTAGAGTTTTTGGCTCTGACGATTCAAATTTAATTAAGAAAGAACGAAAACAACATTATCCATTGATATGGAGCAATTGTTGTGAAACTACTCAATAATGAACTTTAGTGAACTTTAGTACCAACGAACTATACCATATTTCAATGTTATTATGAGCGTTTCTATCACTATAACAATTAATTGGTGGCCTTCTTGTTATCAATATTCAATTTATAATTTTAGCTTGATTGTAATATTAATTTTTCATACCCTAACTCTATTCCAAATTTAGCTCTTGCTACTTATCCGCTCAATGGAAATGCTCAATGTCCCCTTAAACCAACTCAAATAACCAAACTCAAATAACCAAAACTCAAATAACCAAAATCAAATAACCAAAATCAAATGACCAAAATCAAATAAGCAATAAAGCAATAGATCAAATAACCATTAAATAATTCAAATCAATTAAAATGGAACCTTGATTGTACTCATAGGTTGCTTCTTATTAGTAGATGGAACCTGGTGATTACATAATCAAGATATTCCACAGGTTAAGAGGTTGGTGCACGAAGAACATTCCCTTTTCTAAACTTTTGCAGCATCACAGAAAGTAAGTTTTCCGATCAAGAAGTCATAGAATCTAATAGAAGGTCAAAGAAGGTTATGCAAAACAATAATTCATCATTGTTGAAGTAGCCACAACTCAACCATATCGAATTTAGCTGTCAAACTCAATTAATCACCATTTCCTCCTCCTCCTCCTCCTCCTCCTCCTCCTCCTCCTCCTCCTTCTCCTACAAATTAGGCACTAATATCATCATTTTCTTGATTTTCCAATAAATTTTTAGTGGTTTATGATTACCCCAAAGAACCGCCATTATTTTTTTGAATCGTTATCCTTCAAATCATTGTCATGTTACCCAATACTTAATCGTTTGGATAGACTAATGCTTGACCAACCTATTGAAGTGGTAAGCACACTACCATATTATAAACATTTTGATTCTTCTTCAATTGCATAATATCTGATTGTATTTCTTCGTAATCAGTTTCCACATGGTTTTGGTGGAAGAATCTCCAGAAAATTCCAGAAAACTTCATAAAACTTCATAAAACTTCATAAAGCAGATACTCTACCACTTACAATTTCAAAGTACATCCCAGGGAGTGCTACAAAAATTAAAGATTGAATAATTTTCAAATCACAATTGGTTCAACATTCCGACCTTTTCAATACCCCTAATCGTCATAAAAACTTCTTAGCTCCCAATTGATCCAAGTATTGCCATCAATTACCAGATACTTCTGACCTATAATAGAGTAGACAAATGGCACGTGACACGGTATTCTCAGTTGATAATTATGGTTGAAAATATTAACTAGAACAACCCAATGATATCCAAAAAAGCGCCTTCTTCGGCCTTAAAGTTCCTAAACGGAAGGAGATTCATCTCAATATCACACCAACCAGAAAGTACTGGTGGAAAGTCCGATGTTTCCCTGGAGAATGCTGAAGAGAACATAAAAAATGCTGAGCAATTAACAAGCAACGAGACCTTAGAAACCGCCAAATTCAAGGCATTGGGAACTCCGCCGGCCGTTCTCAGCATCTCATCCCCAGCATCAGTGCCAGTATACGTCAGAAGAGGAGGTTTGTTGTCAATATATGGCCTTAGTGGGTCATCAGTATCCTCAGTGAGAAGCACCTTAGAATTCATTTCTCCCATTAAGAGATTGATTTATGGAGGTTATGCATCGAGTTATCAAAAATTGATATCCACCGCCCCATTTTCCATATTGGTTTCATCTTCAACCAACAAATTCTCAATTTTCAAGTCTTCCAACAATAAATCGTTTGTGAACTTAATTTTGGATGGTTCCAATGATTGGGCAATTCTTAATAAAGATGCTTTACAAGTTTATACCGGAAACTCATTGATTATTGGCCTTTATCAATTACCTCGTGTGATTTCAAGAAGATTCGTCAAGGAATTGGGATTAAGAGGAACTCAATACACAGGTCTCTTCAAATGGAATCATTCTGGTTATACCTTGTTGAGTGGTCGTGGTCAAGCAGGAATAATCGGAAACGGTTCTATCTACAATATCAACTTGGGGGAAGGTGAAGAGCTATTGTTGAATAAGAAGAACCTTTTGGGTGTGACAGTAAATGGTCCTTATGACTTGCCCAATTTCGTTCAAAAATACTCATTTCCTGTGGCTGAAGCTTCAGAACCACCAACCACCAACATAAGCATTTCTAAAATTCATAATAGACCTGTCTCAGTGATGCAAAAAGCACAATTATATTTTAGAGCAATTGGTGGATATTTCACTAAAGTGGGACAATGGTTCCGTTTTGGAAAAGGGTACACTTATAATTTCCTAGTTGGAAATGAAGACTTTGTCAAGATCATTGGACCTAGAAGCTTATTAATCCAATCAAGTACTGGCCAATCTCATGTTACCAGTGGTCGTAAAAAGCCCAAAACCTCAACCATTAAACCCGATGAATTACCTGCCACTCCAACTAGAAATTCTGCTGATTACTTGAATTATGTCACAGTTCAACCAGGAAAAGGGGTTGTATTTGAAAGTACTCCAGACTTTAAGGAAACCGTTAAAGATTTGAGTAAAAAGGACTTGAGTAAGAAATGAATTATTTATTGTACATTAATAAAGAATGAAAGATATGAGAACTACATGTACATTTGGTATATTAATTAATTTGAATTTAATTTCCCAGTAGTTAGACATAAAAAAAACACACTATAAATACACGTATTGAAGAACTGAATATCAACAAGCAATGCGATTGCATTCTTGGAATTTTCACTGGGGGTTTAATCCCGATTTTCACCTTATTATCACATTGAATGAGGTGAATTTGGTTGGGATTTATTCATTAACCTAATGGTCATCAATTAGGCTAATAAATAAGGTCGTTAATCATTATCATATCAAGAATGGGAAACATCATGTGGTTAATTGTTAAAATTTGAGTATCACTTCATTAAAATTGACATATTCGATAAGTAGATTGGAGGAGACTTTGATGGCTCAATATGATCGGTGTGATCTATCGTCTTTATGATTACTCCTGTCTTGAACCTTTTGAGGTGGAGGTTCAGTTGAGTCTTTAAAATCTTCCTGTGTAAAAGTATGGCGGCCAGTAAACAGGGCTGGTGACTTGTTCTGTTGACCAACGGATGAATGTAGATATGGATCCAGGCCGGTTACTGAGTTATTTGAATTTTTCCAGTAATCGTTAATTTGACTTGGACCGGGAAGCTTGAATCCATAAGTACTAATAGGCAGGTTTGTACCTTCTATTCTGTTGATAATAGGTGGTAGTTTTGTCAGAGAATTATCAGTATTACTTAATGATTCTCCGATAGATGATAGTGGACCCAGCTGGTTATAGAGATCGCCCATTTTCAGCATGAAACTTGGCATAGAAGGTTTGGAGCCGTTGGAATCTTGTTGCCGCTGTTGAAGGTCATGTTGCTGAACGTTTGATGTACTCAACAGATTCGCTCTGGGTATTGATGAAATCAGTGGCAACTTAGAAGGCTGAGGCTGAGATTGACTTGAACTTTGATGAGATTGACTTGGAACTTGATGTTGAGGTGGGGAGTTCCAAGCATTGGATGGAGGGCGTACAGGCTCGGTGAGATTGTACAACATCGACTGTGTGGGGTATTGATAGTACTGAGGATTATGGATGGAAGGTTGTGTTTGTTGTGGGATCACATATTCTGGAGGAATATGGTTTTCATCATACGAGTTACCACCACCAAATGCTCTCTTACTTTGATCTTCAGCATAGTCTTTGATGTTTTGATTGATCTGCAGTTTATTTGAACTTTTGAGAATCTGCTCAACCTTTCTATCCTTATCAGATTTCCAAGCAGCCATAGCCTCTTTCTTAGGATCGAAGACTGAAACTTGAGAGTCCTTGGGTCTGAAGGTTCCTGCACTGTTGGAGCCTGAAGTATTCAGTGAATCATGTAAACTGCTATTGGAGAATACGTTCACAGAGCCATCAGATTGCATGTTACTGGATGAGATGGTACCAGCAACAGAAGCAGAACCATTGGATACAGCTGAATTGGAACTTGGGTTGGTATTGGAATTGGACCCCGAATCATTTCCTGAGGACGAATCTGTAGGGACAGAGATGGTGGAGTCGTCAGATTTAGACCCCAAAGAGGTTTGGGAATTTCTTTCATAAATTCGGGGAGCTTCTGATGCAGAGTCCACTGACTCAGGGGAATCATGAGTACCACGTTCATGCAATATATTAGTATGAGAGGTGGGGTTGGAAGATGCAGAGAGGGGCAATGGAACAGGGTCGCTTGGCTTAAGGGCATGCTGGAAGAGGTTATTCTTGTAACTGGTCACAGGAGCTCCATTTGAGGGCTGTTGGTTGTTGTAAGTAGAATTGGACTTATTCATCTTACGCTTGAGTACCTTCAACCGTTCCGAAGGTAAAAACGCTGGTTCTTCCGGCATTGGATGGACCTGTTCTTGTTCTGTACTAAGACGGCGAGCAATGTCATTAGAAATGGAATTGTTACGGGAGTCAAGGTGTTGAGCCAAATGGTGATCTTTTCCAGGCTCAGATGTGTATGGTAAAGCATAGCCCTGGTCAGCCACTGGAGTGGTGGTGGAGTTGGTAGTGATGGGCCCTGTACTAGGGCTCGCGATGGTTGTGGCGGAGTATGGTTGTGGCACCGAGGTAGCCGTGGGAATGCTAGGGGGAATGCTGGGGGAAATCATTGGGGGGGAGGCCGCGCTAGTACCAACAGGAAGACTCACGATCAGTGAGTACTTGGAAATAACCTTATTGATGGCGCGAAACAAGTCACTCCATTTAAACACTTTAAGATCTTGTTCGATGTTTCTAGGCCGGGGATCTTCCATAGACATCAACACCTTAAAGAATCGTTCATATTGTTTGTTTGAACGACTGATGGTGTTGGGTTTAAGCGACTGGAGGTTCCTGCGGATTCTATTTTTTTCTTCGATCGAAAATGACTCCTGAACCAAATATTCAAGGATCAAGATGATATCCACCAGAGTGACGATATGAAGGTCTTTTTCTTTCCAGAAAATACATGAGATGATGGGCGCTGTATGTTCATATTCTTCCTTAGTGATCCGATCAAATTGGACGTAATAATCCGTGGGAGAAATGCGGATGAAGTTGAATTTGACTAATCTTCTTTGGTTGGCCTGTTCTTCCAAAGTCCAGTCTTCCGTCATAGCAGACAGATCTTTCTCAAAGATAAGCTTGACAGGAGTATTGATGAGGGAAAGGTTCTTTCGAATATATTTGGGGTCAAGGGAGGAGGTTCTCACAAGGTTGGCCTTAGGGCGACTAGCCGATGTGGGTACCACTGGCACCAGAGGCACCAGAGGCACCAGAGCTACCAGAGGCAGACTCGGTGACACACCATGAGGTAAAGCTGGATGTGACGACGGCTTCACAGACTGAGAATTTGTCACTTCATGGCCGTCAAGCTCCCCCTTGATGGAATTTTGTGGGTCAAATTTGGCTTTCATGAAAAGCCTTGATGGCAGTGGGTGATGATGAGCAAGACAAGTAGATACTCTATTTGAAGGAGATGGACGAGTTGTTACTGAGTTAAGGATCACAGTAAGGTCAAATTTGAATCAAATTGATGGTTGATAAATTGCAAGATGGAACTGATATCGATAATCGGAATCGGTTGTGGCCAGTTATATCAGGAATAGAATGGCAGGTATGATTAACTTGCCACGAATCGTGGCAGAAGCAAAACACAAAAAAAAAAGCAATTGGGTTATATGCGACTCGCCACGATCATTGGTGTCCGGGCTCAAATCCCGCAACCAGAGACGCCTGGGTAGCGACGCCTGGGTAGCGACGCAATTTCATGCATCTGATTAGGGACTAGCTGGGTTAATGGATGAATGGATAGTTGCTTCAGGCTTGGGGCTTCAATAAGGGGGTTAAATGAATTGCTATTTCTACTATGTGGGGGGTGAGGGCTACTATGTGGGGGGGGAAGAATTTAACTTTTACTTGGGTTAGCCACGAAAGGGGGTTCACGGTGTCTGAGACTGGTGTGATGTTTTAGTGTTTTAGTGTTTTGGTGTTTTGGAATTTCGGTATTCCGGCCTTAGCGCCTTAGGCCGGAGGTGGCGAGAAATAACTTGTGGCCATGTCTACCTGACGCTGACATTGAATAAATTATTTTTTCGTCATGCACCTTATGACTGATTGTTCTATGGAAAGAGCTGAAGCATATGATCTTAGGCTTAATTACTCGAGAGGTGTGTTATTGTTACAAAGTCCATACGCTAATCATTATCATGATATCATAATATCAGTATAGAGGTTGAGGTAATCAAATGGGTAAAAAAAACTAAAGGATTCTCACTGCGACTAGCCCAGAGCTAATATTCGCTTGCTTGAAAAATGGCTCATGGGTGCATAATTACATCCTAATTGAGAATATTGTACAGTTACGTCATAGGTTGTGGGGATATATTGTGGGTAGTTTTGATTTTCTTTCGTAATTGCCCTGTCTTTTCAGTGCTTCCGGGGATAACTGACGGGGACTGTTTGAGAATATTCTTGGCTATAATCCCAAATTGGATGTTTAAGTTGATTAAGTTGAAGTTAGTGGGGCATGACTTGCTTGACATCTCACTGATGTATTAACCACTATTTGTGGCTAGAACCAAATTGGACAAAGGGCACCTAACCAGTATCATCGACGTCATTGCACCCACCACCACAACTTATGTGACACATGTGACGAATGGTCACGTGCAACAAGAACATGATTTGTTTATGTTTCAAACCTCACCGCCACAAGGCTGATTACTCTCCACTTCACCCAGAATTCAAATGTCGTCCGCGACATTCTGATAAATCACGACATTGTACCGAGTGCCCTACTCTAGCCACGACATGAACAAAGTGGATAACTTTACACAAACATACGGCTGAACGGAGAACAAGTGACCCCGAACAAATTCCAAGAAACAAAATCCAACCGACCCCAAGTAAAGCATCTGAAGTATCTAACAACAAATTGAACTATGTGAGCTATGTGAACTATGTGAACTTTCTGAACTATGTGAGCTATCTAAACTATGTGAGATTTGGCGTGAAGCTCCATTATAGTGTCCAAATCGGCCATAGGAATGGGTAAATTGTTTAATTTTCTAACCAGCAGTGTCTACAATTATCAGCCACTATGTGTGTCTCTACCTCAGAAGGTAATTGTCTTCCTGTATATAAGCATGTATATCTTCTGATAAGCATCTGAAACATCGTAGTGTTCTAGCCGTATCCAAGAGTAGTTTGTACACATGGTATGCTTTTGATTCACACTTATATTAGTCACATAGGAGTTTACGATTAAACATCAGACATTTTAGAACATATGAACTGTGACTTTCCAATGAATTGTTGAAGGTTTTGGATAAGTGGAGATAGCCAAAGAGATCTCTAAAGGCACCTATAAGGTGTGTACGAACAATTAGTACCCTTGAATTACTACACTTAACTGAATTCAAGGAATTGCAGGGACTCGTGGAAACAAAGGTATACCCCCTTCTTCAAGCCGGTAAAGAGGCTAATATGGAGAATCCTTTATGGAGTATTGGTTGCAAATAATAAACTCTGGGATCTTGGCTTTATTTGAAGAGTTCCATCTATTTAAATAGATTTTAATAAGCAATTATAGTGTTTCATATCTTCAGAAATAGTATAAATTGAACAATAAGGCTGGAAAGTCAGTGTTATCAATGTTATCAATGCTATCAATGTTATCAACTTGGGGATTTCAAATGGAGAAGATCAAATGGAGAAGGTAAAAGGAAAGACCGATCCAATCAGTATACACAATACATAAACTGTCATTCAATTGTATTCTAGTTCATAAAGTGATGTAAGACGTCAGCTGTTGTATCCAATACAATCCGATAATTGTAAATATTAATCATTTAAAATAGCTGGTATATATACCATAATTATTAACACCTCTATGAACTAATTAATTACCTTTTTACTATCTTTAAATGACATCTTAATCTGGTATATAAATAATTAGTTTTAGCTGAACCTATATAATTAATAGATATTTTTATATATTGAATAAAATATAAGCTATAGAGATTACTCAGTCGTCTCATCCCAATATGGCTTGAATTATGTTATTTTAATAGTGGTAAAACTATGTTATTCTAAGGAAAACCTTTGAGTTGAGTTGTGTCCTGTATAAACCCATACTGCCTATACCAACACTAACTAGCGGCTACCCGATTAGATGACAGTATCCCCACGTGACACCATTACCGTCAACAAATTTGCGCCTCTTATCACCAACAACCAATTCATCTATCATCCATCATGGCCGAAAAGGATGAAGCCGTCTTCCGTACGTATTGACCGGCACGTGCCACACCATATCCGTCCACCAGTAACGTTTTACTAACCTTAAGGCTCTGCGGAGATGTCTTTGGTACAATTGTACCTTCCCACCGAAGTTTCGAGAGAAATTATCTACAAGGTTGGAGAATTGAATTCGGTTCAATTCAGAGATTTGAACTCCAAAGTGAGTGATTTCCAAAGATCTTTCGTCAAAGAATTGAGACAATTGGATAACGTTGAAAGACAATTCAACTTCTTCAAGAGAGAACTCGATGAAAGAGGTATTGAGATTCATACTTACCCTTTTGAACTTCAATCTGTTGTTCCACAATCAGTCATCGACGACCAGATTGAAGACGGCCAATTGTTGGAAGATAGGGTCAGTGAGTTGATTGCCTCTACTCAAACCTTGGCTGAGAGACAAACTGACCTTGAGCAAACCAAGGCAACCATCTTGGGAGTGGACAGGTTTTTCAGCCTTCATTCCGATGCTTCCAATACTCGTGAGTCTGAAGAAGATGCATTGCTTTCGCAATTGGAGTCTCAAGGAGGTTCCGAATCTCGTTCTTCTTCCTTCATCTCTGGTGTCATTAGCCGTGAAAAGGTCAACACCTTACAACAAATTCTTTGGAGAGCTTTGAGAGGTAACTTGTACTTCCACAGTGAAGAATTGGCTGAGCCAGTCTATGATGCTCAAACCAAGGAAAAAATCACCAAAAATTCCTTTATCATTTTCTCTCATGGTTCCATCATTAATGAACGTATTAGAAAGATTTGTGAATCCTTAGATGCTGACCTTTACAGGGTTGATTCAACCGCCGACCTCAGAGCAGAACAATTGAAGGAAGTCAAATCCAAATTATCAGATTTGGCTGATATTCTGGAACGTTCTCAAACTGCATTGACTTCTGAATTGATCGCTATTTCCAAAGATTTAGCCAAATGGTGGGAAATTGTGGCTAGAGAAAAGGCTGTTTATCAAACCATGAACCGTTGTGACTACGATGGTTCTAGACAAACCTTGATTGCTGAAGGTTGGGTTCCTTCTGATGAAGTTGAAGAATTAACTGCCACAGTTAAAGGAGCAACTTCTCAATCCATTCCAACCATTGTTAACATTTTAGAGACTACCAGAACCCCTCCTACTTTCCATCGTACCAACAAATTTACTGGTGCTTTCCAAAGTATTTGTGATGCTTATGGTATTGCTACTTACAGAGAAGTTAATCCAGGTTTACCAACCATTATTACATTCCCATTTATGTTCGCCATTATGTTCGGTGATTTAGGTCATGGTTTCATCTTGACATTGGCTGCTGGTTTCTTAGTCTTAAATGAAAAGAAACTTGGTGCCATGAAACGTGATGAGATTTTTGATATGGCATACACTGGTCGTTACATTTTATTACTTATGGGTATCTTCTCTATGTACACTGGTCTTTTGTACAATGATGTCTTCTCAAAGTCAATGACCCTCTTTACTTCAGGATGGGAGTGGCCAGAACACTTCAAGGCTGGTGAAACCGTTGTTGGTAAATCTGTTGGTACTTACATTTTTGGATTAGATTCGGCCTGGCACGGATCTGAAAATGCTTTACTTTTCTCCAATTCTTACAAAATGAAATTGTCTATTTTAATGGGTTATGTTCATATGACTTATTCGTTCCTTTTCTCATTGGTCAATTATGTTCATTTTGAAAGTTTTGTTGATATTGTGGGTAATTTCATTCCTGGATTGATTTTCATGCAAGGTATCTTCGGATACTTATCATTATGTATTGTTTACAAATGGACTGTCGATTGGTTCGGAACTGGTAAACAACCACCAGGCTTGTTGAATATGTTGATTTCCATGTTTTTATCACCAGGTACAGTTGCAGAACCATTATATGCTGGACAATCTTCAATTCAAGTGTTCCTTTTAATAATTGCATTGATCTGTGTTCCATGGTTGTTACTTTTCAAGCCATTGTATCTTAAGAGACAAATGGATAAGGAGGCTAAAGAGCATGAATATCAACAATTGAGTAATGATGAACATTCCTCTGAAGAAGGTGATGAACAAGAGCACGTCGATGATGATGATGAAGAACACGGTGAACACAATTTCGGTGATATCATGATTCATCAAGTTATTCATACCATTGAATTTTGTTTGAATTGTGTATCTCACACTGCATCTTATTTGAGATTGTGGGCCTTGTCATTAGCTCATGCTCAATTGTCCACCGTTTTATGGACTATGACCATTGGTAATGCTTTTGGTACAACTGGTTTGACGGGTGTGATTATGACGGTGGCCTTATTTGCCATGTGGATCTCATTGACCGTATGTATCTTAGTTGTTATGGAAGGTACCTCTGCCATGTTGCATTCCTTGAGATTGCATTGGGTTGAATCCATGTCTAAGTTCTTTGAAGGTGAAGGTACTCTTTTCGAACCTTTTGGATTCAAGAATTTATTGGCTGATGTATTGTAATCACCATCATCACCATCATCACCATCATCACCACTACCACCATCTTAAAACAGAATCAATTGTTTAAAATACACTATTTTATCTAACAATTCATACATTGTTCAAATACATTAATATTTAACCCCTGTAGTTCGACCACGAACCATTGCACCGAATCCCAAATTATCAAAGTAAATCCCAAATTATCCCTAAGTAATTCCACCAGTAATAGTAAAATCGAAGGAATTATAAACAATTTATGAACCCACCACATCTTTTTAAATTATCTTATTCTAATAAGACTCCCTGTAACTTCATCTCCATAATCACTACTGGTACACCTCGTCGATTGATCTGAATGATGAATAAAATTCTGAGAAATACCTACGAATTTAGCTGAAGTTGTAGCAATTATTACAGGTATAGTTTCATCAAGATTTCATTTATAATATAAGGTACAAGTAATTGTTTCTCACAGGGTGGTTCTCACAAGGGTGCCATTCTCATACTTATTGGAAGTTTCTCGCACAGTGTTTTTTCCCATTTCGTAGTGTAGTAATTCTCACTCACTTTAAATTTCAACTCATCGCATTATACTGAGAAGAGATCCACACTAAATATGTCGATTCCTCTCTCTTTGATCATCAAAGAGCTCGAATCAGCTCCTGATTCCATTCTCAGTATCCTCAGGGTGCTTCATTACGACAAATCACTTCTTCTTAACATCTCCAAACCAGAAACTAACCACCTCATCTCAAGAACATTGAATTTAACCAAATCTCCAGATGTATACTCCAAATGGTGTGGAACCAATGTTATTCGGGTTTTGGCAGAAAACTACAACATCTTGTCCAGTCATGGAATCAATTTGCTTGAACAATTAGTGTCTAATTTGGAGAAATTTAGCCACACTGTGGACATCAAACTTTTCACCAGTACGGTAGATACCATCAATTTCATCTGTCAACAAATCAGAGGAAAACCTACTCTTACTAGAGAAATCTTGACTCCTAAACTTCCATTAATCATTGGAAATTACCTTGAAAAGCTTCACTTTAAGCCTAAATTAATGATTGATTCGTTGTTCGTATTAGTGAAATTTCATCCTACCACATTCAGACCATATGGTAACAAACTTGGGGCCAAATTGATCGGATATTTAAATAGAAATGACTTTGTTTCTTTCCCTAGCTCCTTGAAAGAATCCATCTATAAAACTTTGGCCATATTACCATCTATTGAGAAGACCGAACCAGAACTGAAATGGGAAAATAATGTTAAACATCTTGTTAGAGAGATTGTCTCCATTATGAATATCTACCACGAGTTCTTGAACATGGCTGATGATACTGATATCAAGAGATTACTTTTAAGTTTGAGTTCTAATGATGATACCCAAAAACTTCTTAGTCCATTGAATTTAGATATTAATGTCCCACAATCATTACTTGAAATCTCCAATAAGGTGGAGATCCTTGTTGAGCTTCTTAGCACTTACCTCAAGGTTGAAACCTCGTTTAGTGTTAGGGTTCCTCTTGGTCTTGTCATTACATTGAATGAGTTCATTTGTTCCATCAACCTTAGATTTCTTCAATTCAAATATGATGCTAGAGATGAAGTATTGATGGCCATTGTTAAGGCTACCATCTTGCAAAACCAGCACAATTCCGTCAGGTTAATGAATCAATTGGCCATAATTTATAAGGGTAATGTTTTACCTCATTTGAACACTATCTTATCATTCTTGGAAGTATTAATTCCTTTCAACAATAAGAAGATTGACTACAACGACTTGTTAATTAATGAAACCTTTGTCATTTCGTTGTTGCAATGTATCGAATCATACTTGAATTTGGTGGGTGAATTTGGTGATGCTTCTCAATTGTTAAGATTCGTCGATGCTGCGTTGTTATTGGTAGAACCAAGACTTGATTCTTCCTTGACTCCTACCATCACCAAGAAGACCGAACAAGGACAACCACAAGGTAAAAAGAACAAAAAGAAGAAGAATACCAACTCGGTGGCCATGTCGGATTTATTATCACATCAGCACTTATTCGTTGAGTCGATCAATAAATCCACTATCACTGCTGTTAGAAGCTTTTTGAACACCATCATTACCAAAGTAAAGTTACCGCCAACTCAACATTATAAGATCATGAGATATCTCATTTTAGAAGCGGTCCAATCCAAATATTATAGTTATGAGAAGACGGTGGCTCCAGAATTAAGAACTTTATTGATCAATAGTATTTTGTATCCAGGGTTTGAAAAAGTATCTTTATTACCAATTATCATCCAGTTAATGCCTCAAGATCCACTTTTAAGTGTATTCACTAATCCCAGATTTCCACCATTGCCTGTTTATTTGAAGAAAGCTGAGTATGCTGAACCCACTGAACTTAAGGGCTTTGAAGATGAAGATGAAGATGAAATTGACCAAAATGATGGAAGTTTAAAGAGAAATGGAGACGGAGAATCTGAGGAAACCAACTCAAAGCGTAGAAAGACAGCTGGTGACGTTGGTGAAGCTGGCGAAGCTGGTGAAGTTTCTGGACTGTCTGACTTTGTTCTTCCTAAACCTGAAGATATTATTATTCCAGATGAAGCCCAGATGTTGGTAGCTAAAGATCAAGTAACTGAATCAGTGACCGAGGTTGTTTCATTTCCTCAGCAAGAGACAATAGAAGAAACATATGAAGTGACCTTGAAATTGGACACTCCTATTTCTTCATCGGAAACTCCTGTTCCAGTCACTTTGACCGAAGCTTCTGCTCCATTAGATGTTGCAGGCGAAGACTCTGACTTCGAGATGCCAGAAATAGACGTGGGAGGCGATTCTGAAGATGATGAATAGGTTTGATTAATCCTAACATAAATATTCACCCCTTGTGTAATTCACATATTTCGTAAGAGATGTACTGTAGTCAAGTAATTTGGATTATTGAAGCTTTCAAATGATCACGAAGAATCATTCTTCCATTCTGGCGTTCTTGGGTTCTGGCATTCTGGCATTCTTGGTTCAGCTATAGTAATTGATAATTCTCTAAACCCTGGATTAAACTCTCAGATCCGAACTTCAAATTAAAGATTAAATCCTTTATGAACTCATTGGTTCTATAAAAGCATTAATTTCTCTTCATGATTGTTGAACCAATTGGTCCATTGATTATCAACCAGATCATCAATACGCGTAAAAACATCACCACTTTTAACAAACTTGTACCACAACAACTCATACTTTCACCCGAGGTAACGCCCCAATCAACCACCCTAACTAAACTAACGGTGACCCGGTTAGATCAACATGACCGACAAGGTTCAATTACTTCTAATGGAAGACTTATCACCCCATAAAATCGCATTATTGATTCTCATTGATGCTTATTGCAACAATCGAATTCCCACCACAAGACTCAGATCAACGCTTTGTGTGCTCATCCAGCTCATCAATCACAACTTCAAATATGGTACCAATGAAGAGTTGATAGTGATTCCTTCTCTAGGGGATCTTTGCTCAAGTTTACACTCGAAAATCACCCAGGACTGTCCCAATCAACAAGCTCAACAAGCCCAATCCGATTCAAATCAAATACAACGAATACTTCTAGACACCATGTGGCAAATCAATTCTGTGGAGGAAATGGACTCTACCATGGGTTCATTGTCCAATGCCATTGTGGGCCCTTCTGAAGTCTATACCGATACAAAGTCCCCTGTGAAACAAGTGTCCTCCAGGTCCATTCTAGGCATATTTATCTATAAAGTGGTAACATCATTTAAGCTCTTGAAGTTTGACGAGAGTTTTCTCTTATTCGAAGCTTTATTAGATTATAGAGAGTCTTCCAGGCTGCAATATCTCAAGCTTGGTGGGATTATTCAACCCAAGGAAGAACAAGCAGATAAAGAAAATAATAAGTACATCAAAGACATAGAAGAAGAACAAACCAATGATGATGAACTATTTTCTCAACTCAACAAGCAACTTGAAGATAATTTGGACTGTAATATCCTTCAATCAGGTGTAATTAATAACTCCACCTCCAACATCTCTACAAAATTGATACCGGTTCCTAAACATGACTTACAAATTATACTAGACAAGCAAATCACCTTACTAGAAACATATGGTACTCCAACCCCCAAAGCATTAAAAGATATAATGACTATGATGACCTCCCCCCATTCAAATATTTGTCTGATACAGAATATTACCTTCAACAATCTTCCTTCATATTACTACATCAAGTACTTGGAGAGTTTGCATAAATCCGATTATAATGGCTCTTTTGAAGCATTACACCAATATTTTGATTATATGGTTTCCAACAACTCCAAATATTTCTATCACTTTGCATTGATTTCTAGAGCTTCACTACATCAATATTTTGGCGAGGATGAAAAAGCCATTGATTCTATTGTGGAAGCCATATCAGTGGCAAGAGAGAATAAAGATAACTCTACCTTGACATATATTTTATCATGGTTATTCAATTTTATTAAGAATAAACCTGAATTATGGAAACGACAAAGTTTTTATAATAATAATGATGAATCTCAGTTACTAAATTTTCTCATTCAGAAATCTCAATCTGTTTCCTTACTGTTACATTCCATGAGTTACAATTTTGCTACTCTTCAAATTTTGAATAGGAAAGATTTGATGACAAATACCGATGACAAATCAGCCTATCCATATTTTGAGACTACCCTCAAAGCACTTTACATTTCTATCAATGATCATAAGTCATCATTTATTAAATCAACTGAGCTCAATTCATCAATTTGGAGTAAGGTTGGTAATCCAATTTTGAGCGAAGCATACAATGAGATTTCAAGTGATTCCACAGACAAAAGAAATGATCTTCTTTCTATTCAAATTCGATCAGATTATTTTAGCTTCAACCGTGGTGAAACAGAGATAGCATTACAAAATTTGGAGAAATTAAAGATGGAAGTGATATCCATCGATTACTCACTTTACAATTCCATCCAAATACGAAGTTTAATACTTACTATTAAATTAAACATCAATAAGGGAAGATATGGTATATGTTACGAAATAATAAAAACCATACAAGATAATGATATCAAGGAATTAGAAATGAAACAAGAATTGATGTTACTACGGATTGAAGTTGAAACTTGTCTCGAAAATTATGTCACCGCATTGAAGATGATTTCAGAAGTGTTGACTATGGATTGGACTGATTTATCGATGAACGTCAAGTTAAATCTTATGAAATGTAAAATATTTAATACCACAGGAAACTATACTAAAGGACTTACATTAATAATCCATCAACTTCTCAAAGCAAAACAATTGGGATTTCAATGTTTATTGGTGGAAGGATTCATGATTTTTATTAGTACAATGAATAACTTGAACCATTACCAAGAAGCTCATGAATTATTGAATGAAATGTTCCCATTAATCATATCAATTGGGAATAAAGATTTGAGATCTGAAGGCTATTATGAATTGGCTAGGTGTTGTTTTGAGAAATTCAAAGCTACAGGAACTAGTAAATTATTCAACATGAGTCTTCGATATTTGAATCTTTGTATTGTTGGATTCAAAGGGCTGTCACACCATGTGATGCTTACAAAATGTTTTAAATTGGAGAAGCAAATTGCTGAATTTAAACAAGATGAGAAACTTGATAAACATGCTACAAAATCAATTGAAAAATTACTTATTAAAACCAAGGATGAGAATGCATATGGATTTGTCAGATAAACCAACTTGAAATTGACAACTTGAAATATTGACAACTTGAAATATTGACCAATTGACCAATTGACCAAATTAACAAAGTTAACAAACACATAACGTATATATAATTTCTACTTGGACTTTTCTTCTGCATCCAAGGTGGCTAAAATAAGTGCAGCACTCTTTAATTGAATGACATTGGCCACTTGTTTAAAGAACCAAATTGGAGCACTTAACCATGCCAATACCGTACCCAACCAAAAGAAGTTGTAGTAATGTAAATAAAGTGCCACATAAAACAATTCATTCACAAGACACACAAGGAATAAAAAATTTCTATTATTGTAATATAATGACAAGATTCGAGATTGTTTTGAATCCACATTTTTATGGCTGCTAGATCCATTAGAAAGCATAGCATACATATGAATGTAATGACTGGCTAAATCCAAAGAAATCAAGATTTGCCAGGCAATGGCAAATGATGGATAGATCAATCCCAAATAAACAATCAATGAAGACGTGGCACATCTATCGGTGACCATATCCAACACTGCTCCGAAACGAGTTCCCTGGTTGTATTTACGGGCAGCCCAGCCATCAAATGCATCCAAGAATCCGGAAATTCCATAAAGGATCAAAGTATAGATGGGATGGTTCTTCATACAACCAAACGAAAGAATGGCAGTAACTACTCGAACATAACCGATCAAGTTTGGAATATACAAGAAGATGTCATGGGGAGTGATTTTGGAAGGTGAAGGTGATGGAGTTGAGATTTTGGACTTGGAAGAGGGAGCATCGGGGGAGATGCCCAAACCCATTGAGTTGGACATGATGATGATCAATAAATGTAGAGATGAAAAAGTTGATAAAGGAGACTTCACGTGAAGTGCGTAGCGAGGGAAGGGAGAAGGGAGAAACGGATCGGATGGTACGGAAGATTGGAGATGGTAGGAGAAATAATTTACTGATAGAGAGAGAGGGAGATGGAGGGAGAGGGAGAGGGGGAGATGGAGGGGGAGAGGGAGAGGGAGAGGGAGAGTTTCATAGTGATGGTGGGAGTGGTGGTTTAGTTAGGGAGAGGTTGGTTTCAGTAAATGATGGAGGTGAGGGAGTGAGGAGGTTGGGCTTTTGAGATGAAACAAGTGTTTCACGGACCACCAATGGGTGAAAATGGCTACACTGGTAGTAGTACGGCGATGTACGGGAATGTACCGCCAGATACGGCCATGTTTAGAGAGAAATTAGTGACTTGTTGGAGAAATAGTGAATATTCATAGAGAATTAGTAACTAGTGAGGTACCGCGGGGATAGTCATCATTGCTATTTGGAACGACAAATGAAATTTGATATTCTTTGCCTGGATTTGTTTGGACGATTGGATGATTTTGGAAGTGAATTCAATTATCAACGAAACATCTCGTCAGTTTATTGTAATTAAGTATGTAGCTCAAAACTGACTGGTACTGTCAGATAAGTGGACGCGTAGGCTACAGTGCGGCGGTATTCGCCGAGGTCTCGCCGAGGTGGAAATGGTAGGTGGAAATGGTGAAATGGTGTCACCAGTGAAACTGGATAGTTTCCAACATTAAACATAGTTTCCAACATTAGAGATAAAACGGATTTCAGATCCAAGTCAATTTCATGTAGGAGTTGCTTTTATTGCGTTAAGCCAATTAGTACTGTTTTCTACTTTAGTAAGGTAACAAATAAGAATAAACCCATAGATGATAAATCATTACTGACCTCTTAAGACCACTAGTAAATTACATCAAGTCATAATAATATTACTAATAATATTAATAATAATAGTTATAACGTACCTATAAGGTGTATAGCTCATACAAATGAAGGGCATTTATCATTTATCATTTATCATATGACACCTATTGCTCTTATTTAGAGTAATTATAAAATTAATAGCTCCTAATCTGGAGATTGTTGTTAAATACAAGCAACATTACATAAAGGCTATACTGATATTCACAGAAACCCAGTTATCGGCAAACTAGATTTCCTTCATACTAAATATCAATATGATTTCTTAGAAAATATTCTGTATAAAATAAAGAATAAAGATGAACTAATATAATATTTTTGATAATAGTATAGGTGGTTTAATAAATGTGTTGAAGTCTTCCGTAGGTGGCCATTCACCATTCTTTAATCATCCTCTTATTCTCTTAACCTTTCTCTGGGAATCTTTGTTCAAGTTAGAATGGGATGATAGGACGTTTTGGTAGAGTTCAATCTATAGTTCTAGAAGCATGGAAGGCTCGATGGAACAATTGGTAGAATGGTTCGCACTTCTATACCATATAACCGAAACCTTAAATGACCCATGTTAGTGCCTTCCCCAATAGGGAACTACTAAACTCCCCAATAAGAGATGATCATTTTCAATAAAATATTAACTAATATAAGTAATTAATAAAGCTTTGTTAGCTTCAATAATAGGTTCTATAGATTGTTATGGTTGTTATGGTTATTTTACATTTAACTTATTAGTTACCATGTTAAATGGATCTGGAAGTAAATGTGATATCCACAACATTTAGATATATTGGATAAATCCAAAGTAGACAAAGATAATTATGATAGGATCAATCAACCTTTCCTTTAGTTACTGATTTATATTTGATAGGTCCCGATGAATTTGACATGTTTTCCAGTTTTTTCATAAACTCGCAAAAAGTGTAAAATAATAATATCATCAAGTTTGATATAAATGGATGAAAAGTTAGAAAGAACATTCAAGACAAAGTTAGAAATATTCAATTAAAGACCACTAGTCATTTCCTCAAAAAGTTGCATATGCAAAAGATTACCAATGAACTACTGACTACGGAGATATCATTAAAAACGTAAGACTAAATTAATAACATTTTGAATCTCATGATAATATTACAGTTCAATCAAATGCTTAATTTGATCTACAAATCTCGCAAATATTCAGCAAACCTAAATTATCATAATACTTCTCCAATTACGTTTAACCAAAGAAAAGCATCGTTCCACTTCATCCATAAAACAGTCAATTTTCAGTTGAAACACCTAATAAAGTTACGTTAGATCGAAAACCGGTTTTGTTCCTGTAATTCTGTTGTTTCCGTAGTTTCTTGTTGGTGAGGCTCTTGGTGGTGTGAAAGAATGTCGCATGTCGCACCAATCCAATGATATGTCGCGTTGTTCAACTGTTCTTCACCATCACCAACATGTCTGAGTTTCTTAACTACAGAGTGGATTTGACCCTCAAAGATGGCTCAAAAACCTCTGGAGTGATTACCCACGTGGACAGTCAGACGATTCACTTTAGAGAAGCCACTCAATCCAATTTTCCGGGCCAAACCTTCCCAAATATCCAAATCAACAGCGTTCAAATTGCTGATTTGAAAGTGGTTCAATTACCACCCGATTACTATAAAAACAACCGAGGAAAGAAATCCAAGGCGGATGCCGCCGCCAAACTCGACAACGCTATCATTTTCTCCAAGTCTTCCACTCCAAGTGTCAAGGATGATCGCAGAGATGATCGCAATCAATTGACTCCAAGAACAAGAACTTCCAAGAAATCTGGAAGACAATCACCTACTGGCTCCGTGGACCCCAATTGGGGCAACAGAAGCGATGTCAATGATATCAAATCTTCAACAGAATTCGATTTCGCTGCAAATCTTGCCATGTTCGATAAGAAATCAGTATTTGCCGACTTTCAACGTAAAGACACCGTTAGTCCAAGTGATCGACTTGTGGGTCACAACAAAGTAGAAAACATCAAGCAGCCCAAAGCCAAGAAAGAGAAGTTTGACAATGATGAGATGGTTTTGGACTCAAAGAGAACAGACAATTGGGACAACATTGGTTCTAACTCAAAAGTGGACTTGGCCAAGCACAAGGCCAGCCACTCCTCAACTCCGGTCGGGAAAGATTCCACAAACAACCAGAATCTTAGATTGGTTCAAGCTGGTACCCAATTGCCCGTGGCGTTGTCATCCCCAGTCCAATTACTCGAGATTGAACGCTTATCCACAGAAATGGGTATTGGTTCGTACATCATGACCGAGGTCTTAGCTACAAACCTCTCACAAATGATTAGCACCCAGATATTGGGAGGATCCAGCAGATTAAGCAAGTCAAACCACAACTTGCCCCCATTAGTACTTTTGTTGATTGGAAGTAGTAGATGCGGTTCAAGAGCTTTTGCTACTGGCCGTCACTTGACCAATCATGGAGTAAGAGTATTGGCACATGTTATCAACAGCGAAGATCTAGATGAAGAATTGTCTAACCAATGGAAGCTCTTTGAAAATTGTGGAGGAAAAGTGGTTACATCTAGTGTGGAAGAGTTATTGTCGATTATTAATCACCAATTAGATACCCCAGTTGAATTAATTATCGATGGCTTACAAGGATACGACGATCATTTAGAAGACATTTTCTTCCAGGAAGAGGACCGAAAATCCTTAGAAACTCTCATCAATTGGGCCAACGAACCAATGCAACAGTCTAAGATCTTATCGTTAGATATTCCCTCGGGAATCGACGGTGGATCGGGAACACTTCTGGACTTTTCCTTGAAATTGAATTGCAGATGGTGTGTCTCGATGGGCTTGCCTATTACAGGTCTCTTACATGCGTACAAGAATGGCCATTTGGAGGTTGGTGAGGTGCTCCACTACTTAATTGATATTGGTATCCCCAACAAAGTATACTCATCCAAGGGAAATTTGCGCAAGTTCGACCATTTCTGGCACGGCGCCGAAACCAGCATCAAACTCGAGGTCCGTAGCGATTGAATCCTGCATTAATGTACAATAGATTTTCAACAATGTTTTATATAGGCTGAAAGTGTGTAAGTATCAGACCGCGCGCGTAAACAACGGTCTGCAAAATTGTTTTGTTTTCAAGCTGTAGTCCATCATCACAGTTAAGAACATCCTCAACCACGCCATATTAACGGTTTGGACGGTCGTGATTGTAAAGTCTCATGTCACTCTTTGGCTCAAACAACGCGTCTTCCAATAATTGGAATTCATCCACTGGATTTGGCAGATCGGCTTCTTTTAGCGGTCCTTCTGGTGGGTCTATGTTTGGAAAGCCTGCCACCACTGGTGCTGCCACTGGCGGCATGTTTGGTCAGAACTCCAATGCCAATGCATCAAGCACCACCGGATCTGGTGGATTGTTTGGAAACTCTGGAGGTGCCTCAAGTGGAGGTGCTTCAACTGGGGGTGGATTATTTGGTAACAACAACAACAACAACAATAACTCAACATCGACTGGTGGTTTGTTCGGCAACTCGGCAAACAAGCCTGCTACCGGCGTCATAGGATCTGGTGGATTATTTGGGAATAGCAATACTGCTCCTGGTGGATCATTGGGCAATTCTGCATCGACCAATTCCAATACAGGTGGATTATTTGGGAACTCATCTACTACAAATACATCTGGTGGTCTTTTTGGAAATTCCAAGCCTAATGCCCCCATCGGTGGTGGATTATTTGGCAATTTAGCTAACAACAACAACAATGCCAACAACGCTTCAGGTGGACTCTTTGGCTCAAGTAATAACTCAACTATCAATCCGTTAACTAATTCCACTTCAGGTGGACTTTTAGGGAATAAGCCTGCAATGGGTGGGTTGTTGAACTCCTCATCTTCAGGCGCTACGGGTGGATTATTTGGAAACTCCAATACCAATAATACCAATAGTTCAGGTGGCTTGTTCGGGGGCTTGAATTCCACTAACCAACAATCAGGAGGCTTATTAAATTCTTCTAACATAACTGGTTCTGGTGGGCTTTTTGGTGCAAATCAATCTTCATCCTTGTATGGAAACAATAATTCCATAAACTCATTGGGAGCTCAGAATAGTCAGAACGTCATCCAACCCAGTATTACCTCAAATCCATATAGTTACGATCAAGTATTTACCAAGTTACAACCTGGGTCGGCTATGCCTCAATCGATCACATCAAGTTTACTTCCCGGAAAAAATTCCATGGATGCATCAGAGAAGAAAAGAAAGCATTCTAACTTAGAGAAAACTACCGAAAAACCTCAATCATCACTCTTGAGCAAACTCGGCCAAACCTTCAAAGTTTTAAGAAATCCAACCGCAGCAAACTTCAATTCAATTAAGGGGTTATTCACACCATCAAATTATCTTAAAACTACATCTCAACAGCAATTACTTCCCAGAGCAAAACCTTTAATTTCGCATAGAAACAACAGCACCAAATCTTTACGTTTGACATATGTTGATAGAGGAAACGGAAACATCAAAAAGTTAGTGATCAAATCCAAGCCCTTGAAGTTCCATTTGATTAATGCTGATAAAGTACTTAACACAAAAAGAAGAAGAATATTAACCGAAGATGTACAAGCAAAAAACTTCCTTGAAGATGATTCTGAAGATGATTCTGAGGATTTCTCCCACCCATCAAAACCAAATGATAAAAAATATTCATATAGCATAGAATCATCTAAGGAAAAATCTCAAGAACAAAAGATCTTTTCTGGTGAAAGTGTCAAAACTAGTGACATTGTTGATGATTTGGATTCCATTGAAGCAAATGATGGTTATTGGTGTTCTCCGACTATCAGAGATATCCTTAAATTTTCAGAGGATGAGTTAGCCAATGTGGAAAATTTCTTGATTGGCAGGAAAGGAGTTGGTCAAATTTCATACGACTTTCCCGTTGATTTATCTAAAGTTGTGCAAGCTGCTGACGAAAAAGGTGTTACACTTAACAAGCATTTGTTCAAGGAAATAGTTCAAATAGAGAAGAAGGTTGTGATAACACATGAAAAGGATTCCATTGGCTTTGGTCTTAATGTTCCAGCTACTATCACTTTAGAGGGAATCAAGCCAACAAAGGGAAGATCTACAGCAGAGTACATTAAGTTTTTGCAACATCAAGTTGGTTCCGAATTTGTCACTTACGATCCTATTACTTTTGTTTGGGTTTTCAAAGTTAAGCATTTTAGTGTATGGGGGTTGGTCGACGAATTTGAGACTACCGATCAAGATGAATATGAAAACTTGTTATTAAAGAAGAGAAAGCAAGATGAGAAAGAACATGAATCCTTTTCAGAATATTCAAGAGTTTATGAAAATGGAAAGTTTGATCAAGAGATCAAAAAACAGAAGCTCACATTGTATACCAAGAGAGTTCCTGGAAGCTGGTCATCCGAATCAAGACCTCAAGAAAACCCATTACTCATAAAGAAGAATTTAGTTGAAAGTGAGATCAAAAGTCAAGTTGACTTTTTCAAAGATGAACAAAAGGTTGAAGAATTGAATGCTCATGTGAGTGACATTACGATATATTCTAATTTCTCTGATAGCTCTATTACTCCTGATCTTTCAGATGAAGATGCTCCAGTTCAAGAAACAAGAAACTTTGATTATTTGAAACAAATGGTTAGTGTTCTTCCTGGAAATACTAACTTATTTGACATTGTTGATGAGAAGGCCTATGAGCCAGAGATTACTAATGATGCTATGTTCGATAACATTCAAGGTAAGCATAATGTACCTGTATCAAAAGATTGGCTCGTTCAATTGGAGTTGGCTAATGACATCAACTCCTCATTGAACCCATTGATATATGAGGTAAAACCAAGAAATCAGATTTCTATCTCTAATATTGACGAAATGGTTTTCTCTGAGTTCAACAAGGAATCTTTAAGAAAAGCTGAATCTACCCCCACAAAAATGGCAAATATTTCTGAACAACAAGAAGACTCCAGTGGTACTACAATTTATCTTAATAACTTCCCTTCAATCATTAGTCATATTCAATCAAACTCTACCATCGTTTCAAGGGACAATGAATATCCTTTGGTGGAAGCATCTGGCCAAATATTATTCAATGATCTTGTATCTAATGAACCATCCAAAGAGGAGGAATCAATCGTCAAGCTTTTATCCGCATTCTTTGATCTGCATGTAAATAGTCCTGACTTTGATGGCTTGATCGACGATGCATTGATTGATAGATTAGCCGTGTTGAAAAATAAACAGGCATTTGGGGAATGGCTTAAGGCATATGCTAAAGATGAGATCGAGAAGCTTTCTGTGACTTATAACAATAATTCTCTTGATAGCATTTTTCTCCAACTTTGTGCTGGTAATTTGCAAACGGCAATTGAATATGCCGTGAGATCAAACAATGACCATCTTGCAGTGATCTTAACATTAGCTGATTCTGATGATGAAACAGTCAGATCTTTGGCATCACTTCAATTGAAATCATGGAAGGAAACTTCATCGTTATCAAATATTCCAAGTGCAATCATCAAGATTTATCAGATTTTGTCAGGAGAGATCCAAGATGTTTTGAATGACTTACCATGGATCTTAGCACTTTCAATACAAATATTCTATGGTGATAATTCGTTATCTTTGCCGCAATTGATTCATAAATTCTTGGACTCAAACTCGAAATTATCCAGTCCTATTATCGAAGTGTTCAAAATCTATGACAATGTTCAATCTGGTAATAAGGATTTGGCAGAATCATTAATTTCTTCCAGTGAATTAAACCATAAAATCAAATGGCTCATTTGCAAGGTTATAGGAGAGAAGAATGGCATTGATGGTAACACTTATGATGAATTATCCCTTGATCTTGGAGATGACTTAGCAAAGTCTGGATTATGGAAGGAAGCTATTTTTGTCTATGCCAACATTTCCGATTCCAAGACTTCATCGCATATGATCAGAAATCTTATAATATCGAAGATCAAATTAATTAAAGACGAAGTAAGAGGAATTGATGAAGAAGACAATCTTGTTTCAATGTATAAAGTTCCTCGTGATGTTATCAATGAAGCAGTTGCCATTGAAAAGGCTTTAATTGGCGATTATTGGAGTCAAGCTTGGGCATTGGTTAGAGCTAATCTCTGGGAGGAAGCTCATAATACAGTAATCAATAATTTAGCACCAGAAACCATAATTTCCAACAATGAAGAATCAAAGATGGAATTGACACAATTGCTTGCCCAATTCCCTCAATCAGGATTAATAATTCCTGACTGGAACAGAGGAGCTGAGATTTATCTCAATTTCTTAAAGCTTGAAAAAGAATATGATGCTCAAATTGTGGAAAAATTATTAAGCAATATTCCATTAGCAAAGGAGAAGGAATGTTTTGAGGCCAAGACTGCCCTCAAACTAATTTCTAAGAAAGTAGGAGATGCTGCTTTAGAGCATCTCAACCAAGAAGATGTCAAACAACGTATATTTGCCTTGGTTCTCGGTGAGTCTGAACAGAACTATTTCAAGGTAAGATTGGCCTGAAACTTTTAGCTACTACGTCTTCAGTTTCAGTCCGGGGCAGTACACCAAATGATATCCCTAGAGAGGTCAAAGGTTCACTTTCCTTACATTTATAGCTTACATAATCATTGTACCTTATCTTATAGACATGACACAAAAGTGATATATGCTCATTAGTAAGAATTTAACTATCAAATAACTGTATGACTCCTTCTAAAGACTTCACCAAAGCTACACTAGAGGCTCCAGAACCAGAGCATTGTCCTGGGCCGGAATCAGAATCGGCTGGAAAGGAGGATGCCTGTGAAGGATGCCCTAATCAGAACATTTGTGCCACTCAGTTACCTCAAGGTCCAGACCCTGATCTTCCATTGATTAACCGCCGTTTGGCACAAGTAGATCACAAAGTGCTTGTTTTATCAGGAAAAGGAGGTGTTGGTAAGTCCACCTTCACGTCAATGTTGTCGTGGGCACTCGCGGCCGATGAAGATCTTGAAGTGGGCGCTATGGATCTCGATATTTGTGGACCATCTTTACCTCGTATGTTGGGAGCGGAAGGTGAAAGCATTCACCAGTCTAATTCGGGATGGTCACCGGTTTACGTGGCGGATAATTTGGGTCTTATGAGTATTTCGTTCATGTTACCTGATCCAGACAGTGCCATTATTTGGAGAGGTGCGAAGAAGAACGGATTGATCAAACAGTTCTTGAAGGACGTTAATTGGGGTGAACGCTTGGACTACTTGGTTGTGGATACCCCACCAGGAACCTCCGATGAACATCTTTCGGTGACGTCGTACATGAAAGAAACTGGCATTGATGGGGCGTTGATTGTCACCACCCCCCAAGAAGTTGCATTACTCGATGTTCGGAAAGAAATCGATTTTTGCCGTAAGGCCAACATTAAGATTTTGGGGCTTGTGGAGAACATGTCGGGGTTTGTTTGTCCTAATTGTAAGGGAGAATCTCAGATCTTTAAGCCTACTACTGGAGGGGGAAAACAACTTTGTGAGGAGTTGAAAATTCCATACTTGGGATCGGTTCCACTTGATCCTCGAATCGGCAAGGCATGTGATACGGGGGTGTCTTTTTTCGAGAACTATGCCGATTCTCCAGCTGCCACTGCCATTTTAGATGTGGTGGATGCTTTACGGGACCAAATAGAACTTTCAGTTAATTCATTATCCCTTGGCCCCAAGAAATAGAAATAAAGAAAGAAAAGATAAGCAAAGAAAAGAAAAGAACAGAACATCAACTTCATTTCTGAAATGAAAAATTAAAAAGAAGAATCATCAATAAGAAGAACCATCAAAAAGAAGAACCCTTTTCCCTTCTTTCCCTTCTTTCCCTTCTTCTTTCTTCCTCTTTAATGTACTATAGGTTTAGTTTATAGAATCCATACCATATCATATCACGTGGCCCAATATACAACCAGGGTTATCACCACAAGTAACCACCACCATGATGGGTACCATCCAGAAGAACCCCCACTTCACGGAAACTCGATTAAATTCGCTCTACCTGAACTTTGACAAGCTCAAGGAGCTTAACCCCGAAGGATTTGAAGCGAATATTCATGCATGGGGTGCGCTTCTTTCAGATGTCATCACCAATGGCCAAGTACAACACTCCACCATCTCCATCCCAACACATGATCCAGACTTGGGACAGTTCTTAAGTGTTCCCCTTTATGGAAAGCCAAAGAGTATTGGTACCATTATGACGGAATTGGCCCGATCAAGACAATTTGTTCCTTACTCCCAATATGTGACTTATACGGATACTTTCACCAATGAAGACAAGACTCTGATTCAAGATTACTTTTCCCCGGTAAAATGGGTCAGCTGGGGGGTGAAAAGCATTGTTGGAGGATTTGTGGCATATGATAGCAAGGGAAATCTCTTGAAAGATCGATATATATCATGGGATTTATTAGGATTATTGGCGATGAAATGTCACCAGTTAATTGAAAAGGAAATTCTTGCTAGTGGGACTTATTCCAGCTCGTTGTACGATAGCTCTACTTTGTACCAATATCTTAACAAACGCATGGGAATTTCCCGGGTTGATTTCGATATAGTTCTTGTGTACTTGTCTCGAGATAAGCACTTATGCAAGGTAAAGCAAGGGGAAGGGGAAGGAATCAAGTATATTCGATTTGGCATCGAAGATCACGATCTTAGCGACAACGAAATAAGAGTCATTCATTTGAAGGCTGCCATTCATAATTTAAATCGAAGAAAACTATACATCGTCAATAAGATTGGAGAATTAGAGCTGGATATGAAGAAAATTATCCCTTCTTCTGTGAAAGATCTACAAGAAACAAAGGTCAGATTGAGACATCTCATTAAGGAAAGAATGATTCTTCGGAAATCTTTGGAATCATGTTCTTCTTCTTATAATGAGCTTAATACTATGTTGGTGAAAATTAATGATTCTAGAATGAACCTTGATATTTATGATCAATTAATCAGTAGCTCCAAGTTATTGAAGGAATTAAATTCCAAGGTGGATCTTGAAACCATTGATGAACTCAAATTAGATATTGAAGAAGAAATGAACAAGACAGATGAGATTTCACAAGCATTGACTGCTACAGAAGTCGATGAAGAAGTGGAAGAGGAATTTGCATTGCTTGAAAAGGAAGAGAAAGAAAAGAAAGAGAAAGAAAAGAAAGAGAAAGAAAAAGAAAAGAAAGAAAAAGAAGAGAAAGAAAAGCAAAACGATCCAAATGTTTCAAATGCTTCAAAGGAAGTGAAGGAAGTGGAAGACAAACTCAGCAAACTACAAACAACTCAAAAGGTATTGGAAGATTTGAAACATTTAACCATTAAAGGAGACGAGAGTTCCAAGAAAGAACCAACATTGGAACCAACATTGGAACCAGCTTGATAAATCTAAACTACAATTAAACATTAAGAAAATACATAAATCCTTATACATAGAGTTAAGGCAAGACCGTGTGATGACTTGAACACAAATTGCAGAGAAGTAAAGAGAATATTAGGGTACCTATGAAAAGAATTTGATCTTGATAAGCATCAATTCTTTCTCCTATCAGATTTGAGGAGAACGGATAAATTTCATTCTCCGGGACTTATAAGTTTAATCTCTAGCATAATTAACCCAAAATCTGGAGGATTTGTTGAGTTAAGTTGTATAATTCAACTTTTGGATCATCATATTGGTCATCGTTGTGCTGGTTAATTTGTGATTGGGATTGTAATTGTTGAGATGCACTTAAATTTTTAATACCAGAAAGAATAGCTTCATTATCCTTAATTAATGAATTAATTTCGGTGTTGTTAGACTCTAATAATTGTAATATAGTCCATAAAGCAATATGTTCGAAAGTAGCACTGTCACTTTGTAAGAATCTGAGTAAGAATCCATAAATTCCTTCATCTGGACTAGACCAATTGTTTAATATGTACTGCTTATGTTCATTGGAAACTCTTGAGCACAAGTTTGCCAAGGCAGCAGCTGAATTACCACAAACTTCACCATTCTCACTGAAAGTCAATGGAATGAGCACATCTATTATATGGCTTTCGTACAATTTTGGTTTCAAATCATCGGCTAACGCTAAAATAGCAAAGCATGCAGAGATCTCCAGTTGCACAGATAACGGTACCTTCAACACCAATTCCTTACACTTATCAACTGCACCAGCTGCCAAAAGAGCAGTTCTATTCTTTTCACTTGAAGCAGCCAAGTTTCTTAAAGTGGAAACTGCATGACATTGAATTTCTTCCAGTTCAGTGTAGTCCAACAAACCAACAAGTGGTTTCAAGAAACCGGCTTCGATAATCAATGCCTCATTTAATGGGTGAATAGAAATGTTTCTGATACATGCAACCGCAGCAAGCACTAATGGTTGGTGATTGCAAGTTAACAATTGTACCAAGTGTGGCAATCCACCTGTTCTGACGATTTCAACTTGGTAGCCGGAATCGGAAGCTAAGTTTCTTAATGCTAAAGTAGCTTGACATTGAACTCTAGGAGATGGAGAGTCCATTAAGTTGACCAATTGACTAACAAGCTTTGGTTCAGTACTAGACAATCTCTTTCTGTTCAGTTCATCGACAGCAATATTTGAAAGAGCTGTGGTACAGTAGTATTGCACGTCGGCATCATCATTTGACAATAAAGACACCAAAACTGGAACTGCGCCAGCATTGACCAATTCTTGTCTGTTTTCATGAGAATGGGTCATATTAAGAAGAGCACCGGTGGAATTTCTTTGAACTCTGATATCTTTAGACCTGGCAAGCTTTGTCAAAGGAATCAAAGCACCACTTTTGGCAATCTTGGACTTGTTATCATCTTGGGTTGCCAAATTGGTTATACAACCCACGGCGTTACATTGAACTTCGATGTTGGTGGACATCATATGTCTGATGAGAGGCTCTAAACCTCCCATTTCCACGATGAGAATCTTGTTTTCCGTGTTCACGGCCAAGTTACCCATGGCGCCACAAGCGGCACGCTGAACTTCGGAGTCGGTACTTTGAAGCAAGATAAGAATCGGTTCCAAGACGTCACGATTGACTTCACGAACATCTTTTTCGGTAATCTCTGCAAAGGCTAAGGCAGCACTTCTTTGTAAGTCGATGTTTTCAGAATACACCAAAGTGCTTAACGCCTTGAGAGGACCATTGGAGAAGAAGTCCACATCAGAACGGTTTTCCAAATACTGTAAAAGGGCTGAAATGGCTTCTCTTTCATTTTCGGCCAACAATAACGGGGCCAGACTGCCATCAGAGCCACGAGAGCTCAAGCAACTGCAACAAACACCCATCGTCTAGTGAGAAGTGATGAAACTAGGAGGCGGTAAGATTAGGGATTCTTCGCTGGTACAACAGCAATTGTTAACAAATAGGGATACGCAAAGGTGACGCGGGATGATGGAAGGCGTTTGGTGAACGATGGCGATGGATGGAATAACCTTAACGATTGATGTTATAAAGAAGCCCTCTGAGGTTTAAGGTTCCGTGACTAGGTTTTTTCGTGAGATATCGTTAGTGGGTTTTGTGTCATTTTGGTGGGGTTGCTTATCAGAATATGGGGAGGTAAAATTGTGGTAAGGAGACAAGACATGAAGGGGAAAAAGAGGTAAGGAAGGTTGGAGTAAATTAGGGGAGAATTTTAATGATGTTACAGGAGAATTGGGGGAGAATTGGTGGTGATTGATTTATATTAGTGTAAATTTGGTGGTTCCAGGCAGTCGCAGGAGGGACAGGGTTGGGGGAGGGCTGGGGGAACGGTCGAGGGAAGGGTCGCTGGGGAACGGTGCGGCGAGTGTAAATCCTGAGGTGGAAGATTTAACCGTGAAACAAGGCGAGAATGTGTGGGAGAGAGGGAGAGGTAGTGACTTAGGTAGAGAGGTCGTGAGAGGTGATAGGGAGAGATGGTAGGAGAGAAGTAAAGGGAGAAGTAATGGTGGGAGAGGTAGGGAGAGGTAGGGAGAGGTAGTAGTCTATAATCGTTACAGCTTAGGATTTGGGGGTCTTTATGCTATGGAGCCAATGGATAGGGTTGGCGATGGGTAGACACAGACTGAATTCGGGTGGGTAAGTATTGGAACTGTTTGCTGGTCTCTACCGCACGATCCTTAGTCGACACCTGGCCTATTAAGTGAGCCGAAACAAAATATACGAGAATAGAATTTTTAGAGAAGGAAATGGCACCAACAATTGGAATTGAGCCCATCAGAGTAACCGGAGGATCGTCGCTATGGATCTTGTTCATACAGGCAATTTAACTAAGCATTGATAATGAACTAATGACTTTGTCACTATCCACCATATGTAAATGGAAGAGAATTGATCTTTTTCAACCTGGAAATTGCCAATTTCTACCGAGATTAACCCGTTTGCCCAAGAAATCCATTTATTCTATTGATTATGGACTCTATTGGTGATTCTATTCATTATGGTGATTTTATTGATTATGGTGATTTTAGTTGATGTAATAATTAATAGAAGGAAATGGTGGAGCCTCAAGAGTGCACATAACGAGTCTAGATATCCACAATTATAATAAAGTTCTCGTTAACCGTTAACGGACAGTACTGATGAAGTCCTCGTTAACGGACAACACAGGAGAAGTTCTCGGTAACGCAATCTGGTTAATTGAACCCTTATGAATCCATAAACACTCCAGTTTCTCTTGCTTAGGCGAAGTATTGCTCTCTATGTACTGACAATCGTGGGACCATTAATTGCCCCAAAAGGGTAATCGCAGCAACCAGCGGATGTGTGCGGAAATCCATCTAGCAATATGGAAACCACACCATGTGGAGCCGGAACTTATGGAAGAAATGCTAATGACCTCAATGGGGAACCATAGTGCCATATGGTCATATGGCTTTGAAATGGAGGAAATTCCCGTGGAAGGGATTAATGAAGATGAATAAAGAGAAGATGAATATTATGGAGAAGAAGAATTGAATATTGTGGAAAATTGAAGAATTGAAGAATTGAAGAATTGAAGAATTGAAGAATTGAAGAATTGAAGAATTGAAGAATTGAAGAATTGAAGAATTGAAGAAATGGAGCCATTTGAAAATCAATTTCAATACTTTGATAGGGTAACATTGTAATATTCTGACTCCATTGAGTTATACCGAATTATAAAGAATATTCCTTAATTATATTGAATTAAACTATTACTGCTTTGGACAGTGAAGTATTTTAATGGAACACAAACTTTTACGATATTTATAGATACAGATTATATCTGCTCAGAGAGATACTGGACCACGGGCTATGAACACTGTAGACTAGTTAATACCCGAATAACTTGATAACTTAATATCGTAATAACTTAATAACTTGATATCCTCATAACTTACTAGATTAAAAAGCCTGGATTTTTTCTAAGCCTGGAAGTAGCTCATCCCTTTCACAGCCAAGACGGTATTTTTTTTAATAATAAACTTGGTTGCTCGGTATAGAATTAATTGGATATTCTATGATAAATTGGCAATTGTGGGCCTTCATGTGCCAATTTTCTTGCCGAAATTAGGCCGAGATTCGGCCGGAAAATGGTTGGTGGGAATTGCTACGTCAAATTTGCCATTGCTTCTAGTAATGCCAGCAATGATGGACCCTGGATCTGGATTTGGACTAGTCCCTTCACTCTTAACTCAATGCTCAGTTGCCTATATTCATGCAATTCTGAAGCAGAGTGTAGTAACTTAGAATCTTAAAAATGTCAACAATCGGGCGTGTGGTCTAGTGGTATGATTCTCGCTTTGGGAAACTACTCAGCAACTGAGTGGAAAATCAAGCATGCGAGAGGCCCTGGGTTCAATTCCCAGCTCGCCCCTTTTTTGGCATTTGGGCTAAATGCTAGAAATTGCCCAAATGGTGGCTAATTTATCCCAATGGGATCCCCATGGGCCACACAGTAACTACAAGGACATCAGTGCTCCGAATCCCCGTAATTTACCCATGCGGAGCCCCATGCACGGAACAATTCCATGCTCCATCCCCCACTCCGAGCTGGTTCGAGGACAAAGTTGCTAGCGACTTTGTGTAGAGTTGGCTCACTATATAAACTCCAACCTTTCCCATCTTTACTATTCCATAACTCCCGGCACTTCGTACAAGCCTATTTTCCAAAAGGCCTCTCGTACAAGCCAATACCCACGACATGTCTAAAAGGACAATTCTCTTTCGTCTTAACAACTTCGGTACCCCGATAGACCGCAGTGCTGTTCACAATGGGGTGCTTATTCTCCCGGCTTTAGCCCTTCCAGAGCACTACAAACAAGGAGATGAAGTATTTGAATTGAAGTTCCAGTTGAATGCCGCCTCCTCCGTTTCTAGAGATGGAGTTCTTCACGTCAATGTCCCCAAAGATTACCATACTGCTTTCAACAGAGACTCTTATGTTACCTACCCTATTGACAGCTCTTTTCATAACGATGTTTCAATTCCTGTTTCCATCCATAAGCCTGGTTCCTATAACTACTACATTGAGTATTCTGACGCCAAGGGTAACAAGGTTTCCACTGACAAGTTTTATTTCACTGTGCCTCCAAACTTGACGATTAATGCTAAGTTTTTGCCATTTAATGCCATCAATATCGAGACCGTGGTGTCGAAATGGATCGGTCCATTAGAAAATTGGGACAAATTCTTTGCCGGAGTGGCCAACAAGGGCTACAACATGATCCATTTCACTCCATTACAACAAAGAGGCGAGTCACAGTCTCCTTACTCCATTTATGACCAATTGACATTTGACCCAGAAATCTTTGAGTCCAATGACCAAGCCGCAGAAGCCGTTTCTTCAATCTTGGGTAAACATGGCTTACTTTCTTTGACAGACGTTGTTTGGAACCACACGGCAAATAACTCCGAATGGCTCAGGGATGTTCCGGATGCTGGTTATAATGCCGAAACTGCTCCTCATCTTATTCCAGCAATTGAATTGGACGAAGCCTTACTCAAGTTTTCCACTCAGCTTGAATCATTGGGACTTCCAACTGAAGTCAAATCTGAAGATGATATCAAGACTTTGGTCAATGGTATCTCTACTCATGTCATTGAGAAATTACACTTGTGGCAATATTACGTATTCGAGAAAAATGATATTTTGAGTCAAATCGAAAACCTGGATTCTAAAGGTTCTTCCGTTGATATTCCTCCAGATCTTAACACTGCTGATTTGCATACTGTTGCTCAATATGTTTTATCAGTCGCCAATGTAAATGATGATTTGATTCTTGGTAACAGGTTTGCTAATAAGTTGGACATTAACAAATTCTTGGGGATTTTGCATTCATTATATGGAGATGATAGTGGAAGACGTAATCATGAAGCAAGTAGAATCATTGATGAAATTAATTCTCCATTATACAAGACTTACGACGACGATATTAAAACCATAAGAGAACAATTAACTGGAAGAATTAGATTTCTTAGATTGGAAGAAGCAGGACCAAAATGGGGTGCTGTATCCCAAAAATTTCCCTTGACAGAGCCTTACTTTACCAGATTTGAAGATTCCAAAGGTAAGAATTGGGCTCTTGCTAATAATGGTTGGATTTGGGGAGGAAATCCATTGGTAGATTTTGCTTCCAATAAATCAAAAGCTTATTTGAGAAGAGAGGTGATTGTTTGGGGTGATTGTGTCAAATTAAGATATGGTTCAAGTAAGGAAGATTCCCCAAGACTTTGGGATAGAATGATTGAATATACCAAACAATGTGCTAAGCTCTTTGATGGTTTCAGAATTGATAATTGTCATTCAACTCCACTTCATGTTGGTGAAGCGCTTCTTGATGCGGCAAGATCGGTGAATCCAAATTTATACGTGGTTGCTGAATTATTCAGTGGATCTGAACAGATGGACAAAATTTTTGTGGAAAGATTGGCTATCAATAGTCTTATTAGAGAAGCTATGCAAGCCTGGAGCGTTGCTGAATTATCCACTTTAGTTCATAAACATGGTGGAAGACCAATTGGCTCTTTAACTTGGTTACCTTTGGATGATTTTTCATATCCTGCTACTAAGGAACCAAGCAAGAATTATTCAATTGATTCTTACACTGAATTGGAGATTCCAAAGGTTTTAACCAGCCAGTCCCCTCATGCATTGTTTATGGATTGTACTCACGATAACGAGACTCCTAATCAAAAGAGAACCCCAGAAGATACTTTACCAAACGCAGCATTGGTAACCTTTTGTTCATCTGCAGTGGGTTCTGTATATGGTTACGATGAAATCTATCCTGGTTTATTGGATGTGGTTAATGAAAGCAGACAATACTCACTGGCAGATAATGGTATTGGAGAAGTTAAGAAGAAACTTAATAAAATCAGAGATCAATTAGCAACCGAAAGTGAAGACCCCCTGAGAGATCATGAGATGTATATTCATCATGAAGATCAATATATTACCATTCAAAGGTATAACTCCAGAACAGGAAAGGGATGGTTCCTTATTGCAAGAACCAAATTCAATGGAGGTGTGGGAAATCAAATCTTATCCCCATCAATTTTAGGAGGTACTAAAGTGAAGGGAGAATTTGCTTACACTTTAAAAGTAACTGGTGAATTCAAGCGTGACGAAAAGTATATCACAGGAATTCCAACAAAAGTGGAAGAAATCCCATTACCTGAGATTGAATTCAATGGCAATGATTCTATTATTCATGTTAATGAATCTTTTGTTCCAGGTTCTATTGCTGTATTTTCAACTGAGATTCCAAAGGTTAACTTATCTTTGGATAAATATGTTAAGGAAGGTGCCATTGAAGCTTCTAAAGATTTGGATTTATATGATTTGAACGCATTATTGTACCGTTGTGAACCTGAAGAAAGAGATGCTAGCGGAGGTGCTGATGCTCCTTATAACATTCCAAAATATGGTTCATTAATCTACTCTGGTTTAGAAGGTTGGATTTTAGCTTTGAAGAAAATTGTGTGGGAGAATAATTTAGGCCATCCTATTTGTGATCATTTAAGAGAAGGCAATTGGGCTTTAGATAATGTGGTCAACAGATTAGACAAGTATGCCAAAAATTCTAAGGGATTAACTAGATTCCAAGATTGGTTAAGATCTCGTATGGATGCTATCAAGATTGCACCATATTTCTTGAGACCTCATTATTTTGCCTTAGTGATTGGTATTGCGTATGAAGCAGCAAGATTTAGAGCATTAAGAAACTTTGATGTTAAACAGATTCAATCTGGTACCAATTTTGTTCAAAAATTAGCCTTGACTTCAATTCAAATGGTTGGAAATATGAATAATACTTCCTTGAAGGCCAAAGAAAATGTTCCATGTATTGCAGCAGGTTTACCACATTTCTCCAATGATTATATGAGATGTTGGGGTAGAGATGTTTTCATCTCATTCAGAGGTTTATTATTAGTTCCTGGAAGATTTGATGATGCCAAACTGCATATTTTAGGATTTGCTCAAACATTAAAGCATGGATTAATTCCAAACTTGTTGGATGCTGGTAGAAATCCTCGTTATAACGCCAGAGATGCTGCTTGGTTTTTCCTTTATGCCATTCAAGATTATGTTAAGTATGCACCAGATGGTATCAAAATTTTAGATGAAAAGGTCAAGAGAAGATTCCCATTAGATGACACATGGATTTCTTATGAAGATGAAAAGGCATTCAGTTATGAATCTTCTATTAGAGAAATCATTTATGAGATCTTGGCTCGTCATGCTAAAGGTATCAAGTATCGTGAAGCTAATGCTGGTTCTAATTTGGACTCTCAAATGTGTGATGAGGGTTTCAATGTTGAAGTTTATGTTGATTGGAACACTGGTTTAGTTCATGGTGGGTCCCAATACAATTGTGGAACTTGGATGGACAAGATGGGTGAAAGTACCAAAGCAGGCTCAAAAGGTGTACCTGGAACTCCAAGAGATGGTGCAGCCATTGAGCTACAAGGTCTCTTGAAGGGTGCATTGAGATTTGTTAACCAATTGCATGATCAAGGTAAGTTTGAATTCACTGAAGTTGAGAAGCCCGATGGTGAGAAAATCACCCTTAAAGCTTGGGAGAAATTGCTTCAAGATAACTTTGAAAAGCACTTCTATGTTCCATTAGATTCATCTGAGGATTATCAATATTCGGTGGATTCTTCTATTGTTAACAGAAGAGGAATCTATAAAGATTTATATCTTTCAGGAAAACCATACGAAGACTATCAATTAAGAGCCAACTTCCCAATTGCCATGGTATCAGCACCAGAATTGTTCACCCCATCTAAGGCCTTAGGAGCATTGAGACTAGCTGATAAAACCATTAGAGGTCCAGTGGGTATGCGTACATTGGATCCATCGGATTACAACTACAGACCATATTATAATAATGGAGAAGATAGTGAAGATTTTGCTACTTCCAAGGGTAGAAATTATCATCAAGGTCCAGAATGGGTTTGGTGTACTGGATACTTTTTGAGAGCATTTTTACTCTTTAATTATCTTGCTAATAAGGACGAAGCTCGTGATGAAGATGGAAGTCCTTCGATTCAAATTTTGACTGGTCTTAATGAGAGACTTCAAGGTCATATCAAGTGGATTAATGAGAGTCCATGGGCTGGTTTGACGGAATTGACCAATAAAGATGGTGAAATTTGTGGAGACTCATCTCCTTCTCAAGCTTGGAGTACTGGATGCTTACTTGATTTATACCATGATTTGTGGAACGATTCTCATTATAAATAATTAGAACATTCAGAAACATTATAAATAGTTAGAACTAGATAAAATCAATAGATAAATTATTATAAAACTGATATAATATTGTATCATAAGTAGCATGTATAAATAATTAGAATAAACATAAAGCAGAATTGTGAAATAATTAGAATATACATAAAGTTAAGGATGTGAATAATTAGGGGATAATTATTTACTTTCAGACAAGCTATTGTGATCGTTATGAGAATAATACTTTCTAATAAAGAATAAATCAACTGATCAACCAATTGATTATCGATCATTTGAATATTCGTTTAGGGTAAATAATCCAATAAACCTCCTTAAACTCACCCTCTTGAGTTTCAGAAGATAAAAAGATGTGAAGAATTCCAGATATACTTGAAATATATCATATATAAATGAATGTAAAAAAGTTTTATTATTTTAACTAACGGTTTAATTACTTCAATAGGTAGACCAACAACTAAATGTTTCAGTCAATGTCGGAAACCAATAAGTAACCTCGTTTTCTCTATTTGAAAATCAATAGAAAGAGGTTAAGAGATTTCATTAGCAGGAAAATTTCAATCTTATATACATGGAAGTATTCTATATTTTGAATAATCACTTACTCATCAAAAGGTGAAAGTATATTCTAACTTTTTTAGATGAGATAGAAATGTGACTTGAGCTATATTGAATAATTAATCATGGCTGACAAACCAATTCACCTAACAATGTACTAAGAATGGAACCTTATAAATATCCTGAAGATCCTGAAGGGTATGGACTTATTCAGTAAATTTAGATGCTGACATAGTTAAGATACTTCACTTAATTAAAGTGGTTCACTAAATTAAGTAGTTCATCGAACATTATATAGTCTACCTAATGGTTTATATTAATGGTGAGAAGCAAAATTGATCACATATATGAATCTTACTCCTCAACATATAAGTCTAGCTCTTCAGTCTTAACTCTATGATTAAATATGTCTCATTAATATGTCTATCATTAATATGTCTATCATTAATACGTCTATAATCAATTATGTCGCATTAATTATGTCTCATTAATTATGTCTCATCAGTATGTTTATCATTTATAATTAGGTTGACTTTAACTATTAAAGAAGAATAGATGATAATTTGATTCATGATAACTGTGCTGTTATGGGAAATAATATTTATTTAATCCGTAATCAGTTTCCAAAGCGTAAATGCTAATGTGACGTGATTTATCAACATCGCTTAAATGAAAAGATCTTCCGTCCCAGTGCATGGATATTATCTAGGATTAATTAGGTGAAATCAACCCGATCTGGAGATTTCACTAGAACTACCTTTCACCCGCAACAGATCCTGTCACATTGGATCCTGTCACATTGCCAATAACACGATGATGGCATCAGAATCTGTAGCCATCTATAATCCCCAGTACGGCCCAATATGACCGGTTTTGTAGAGATTTTCCGGTCTACTGCCAATAAGTTTCATACTATGCATGGTCCTCATAGTGTCGGCAAACGATCCCCTTTCGTAAATCGAGCTCCGATTACGGAGCGCTGTAGGCGCTTATCGGTTTAGGCATGAGACGCGGCTTGACCGCTTGACCGCTTGATCGCTTGAATATGGCGGTAAATATTGGACCCTCTAAGCGCGTGCCCTCTAACATCTTCAATTCTACCACGGTTCCTCGCTAGATCCTAGACAACAAACCGCGGTATGTACCGCCACTAGTCCGCCACGTAGTGCGCTACCTAGTGAGGTACCTAGGGAAGTTCCCCACATTTTGCGACTTTCCACGGAGTCTCAACCACTAGTGATTTTTCACTTGCACCCAAACTATCAAACCTCCAAATTGACTAGACTCCGCCCCAGAACCCCTAAATCAAAGGAAAAAATCACCAAAATCACCCCAAAATACATCTTGTACTTCTTAACAACATTGGACCCTCTTTTCCCGGTAATTTCCACCCCTCCTTAGACGGTTTAACCTGGTTAGTTTTTTGGCTTTTGGCACAGTGCACTGTTTCTATGAGGGGACTTGCGGACATGGCCTGCCGAGCCGCACAATATAAATAGAGGAGATCAGGGCCGAATTAACCAATCTTCCTATTTACTATTCACTAACAAAGTAGAAGGTCCTCTAATGTTGTCTAGAAACCTCCGTGTCCGGGTTGGCCAATTGACCCAAGCCAGCCGTGGAATCAGATTCCAATCGGTGATTTCCTTATCATCATCCCTTACCAATTACCCCAGAAATCACCCTCAACCAGGCACAGAGCCATACCTCACGCCTAACTTCATCGATAACAAGTTTATCAAGTCTGAATCCAGTGAATGGTTTGATATCCATGATCCTGCCACCAACGTGGTGGTACTGAAGGTGCCCCAGAACACATCGGCCGAATTAGAAGCCGCCATTGCTTCTGCTGAAGCTGCCTTTCCTGGATGGAGAGACACTTCAGTTATTAAGCGTCAAGGTATTGCCTTCAAATTCGTTCAGCTTTTGAAGGAAAACATGGACAGAATTGCCTCTGTCATTGTGTTGGAACAGGGTAAGACGTTTGTAGACGCTCAGGGAGATGTTACTCGTGGTTTACAAGTGGCTGAAGCCGCTTGCAATATCACCAACGACTTGAAGGGTGAAACTTTGGAAGTCTCTACTGATATGGAAACCAAGATGATCAGAGAGCCATTGGGGGTGGTTGCGTCCATTTGTCCGTTTAATTTCCCTGCTATGGTTCCTTTGTGGTCGCTTCCTTTGATCTTTGTTACTGGTAACACTGCTGTTGTCAAGCCTTCCGAGAGAGTTCCAGGTGCCGCTATGATTATTGCTGAGTTGGCCGCCCAGGCTGGTGTTCCTGCTGGTGTGCTCAACATGGTCCATGGTAAGCACGACACCGTCAATGCCCTTATTGACGATCCTCGTATCAAGGCATTGACCTTTGTGGGTGGTGACAAGGCAGGTAAGTATATCTACGAGCGTGGATCTGCTTTGGGCAAGAGAGTCCAGGCCAACTTGGGTGCCAAAAACCACTTGGTGGTGTTGCCAGATGCCGACAAGGCCCACTTTGTTAACGCTATTAACGGAGCTGCATTCGGAGCTGCTGGTCAGAGATGTATGGCTATTTCAGTGTTGGTAACCGTGGGAAAGACCAAAGAGTGGGTAGCAGATGTGATTAAGGATGCTTCCCAATTGAAGGTTGGAAGTGGATTCGATTCGAGTTCTGACTTGGGTCCTTTGATCAACCCTGAATGTCTTACCAGAACCGATTCCATCATCAATGATTCAGTTGCAGCCGGTGCAACTTTGGAATTGGATGGTAGAGGGTTTAAGCCAGAAGGTGAGCAATTCGCTAAGGGTAACTTCTTGGGCCCTACCATCTTGACTGGTATCAAACCAGGTATGAGAGCTTATGATGAAGAAATCTTTGCTCCTGTTTTATCTGTGGTTAACGTTGATACTATTGATGAAGCCATTGAATTGGTCAACACCAACAAGTATGGTAATGGTGTTTCTATTTTCACTACATCTGGAGCCTCAGCTCAATACTTTAACAAGAGAATTGATGTTGGACAAGTTGGTGTAAATGTTCCAATTCCTGTTCCATTGCCAATGTTTTCTTTCACTGGATCTCGTGGTTCTTTCTTGGGTAATTTGAACTTCTACGGTAAGAGTGGAATTTTGTTCTTGACCAAGCCAAAGACCATCACTTCTTTGTGGAAGTCCAGTTCTGTGGGAGAGGACTTGTTGAAACCATCCACAAGTATGCCAATTCAACAATAGTCGAAAATGATGAAGAGGAGAAAAATACTGAGATGAAACCTGAAGCACTAGAAATTTAGTGCTTCATTGCCAATAGATTTATTCATTTCAAAATATTATAACAGGAAAGGTTACTAAGTAACTTGACAAGTATAACAATCATTTGTAGGAGAATTAGGAAAAAAACCAAAAGATCACTGAACCAAAAGATTTAAAGAGGAATAGAATTGAAGCTCACTAAATGATTACCGAATCTCCAATTATAATAACCATCTTGAACACCAGAATGGATTGCTTCTTATATTTTTGGGCTATTCATATGGTCAAAGTGACATTATTTGGTTGACAATAAGTGATAGTATTACAGCTGATTCGATTCATACTGGTTGGCATTGCACAGTTTACCCCAAATGACACTTTATTGGTCTATTCTTTATGAGGCTCCAAAAGTATTACCTTTCATCAATTAATACATTGAAGAAAACCCACAGATCAAATTCTTCAGATGAGAAAAACCATAGATCAAATTCTTTAGATGAGAAAACCCACAGATCAAATTCTCGAGGACGAGAAGTTTAAATCGTCGAAAACGGAGATTATTACATGATTCTAATAAGCAATGAAGTGGGTGATTTCACAATAAAGCAAGTGGTAATCTCACCAATTCACCAATTTAATTGTAACATATATCAAAGATTCTATTGAAGTTTCACTTTAGTCTTAACGTGTATGAAGCTCACCAGGTATAGCTTCAATATCAAGACTAGAGAAGGTAATCAAATTAATTTCGTACTAAAGCAGTTCCATTGGATCGATAATCCAGATAAGACTAAGTAAACAGAAACGAAGAATCAACACAATGAAGTAAGAATTAACACAATAAAGTTATATTCGATTGATTGAATTTTTAATCCTCCATATTATTTCAAATCCATACACTTAAAGGAAAACATCATTTTCACTTGATCAAACTTTATAGAATTGATCGTTATTAATTGGTTGAAAATTGGCGAGTTAAGAGAATAATTACTTATAATTTATGATCTTTAGTGCTATAGTATGTTTCATTAATTACTATCCTTAAAGACTATCATTAAAGTCAATCAATTTAGTATCAAATCATTCATATCAAATCATTCATATCAAATCATTTATATCAAATCATTTATATCAAATCATTCATATCAAATCATTTATATCAGGTTAAATTCATTCAGGTTAATTAATCAATTTATCAAATTAAATATTCACCAACTTTGGCTTTCTCCATTGATATTCACCAACTTTGGGTTTTCCATCCAATTGAATCTTCACATGTCGAGTGGCACAAACCAAAGCATAAGAATGATTGAACTTGAGAATCACAAGCACGGGAGAGATAGAGGCTCCAAATAAGATTAAATTATCATATGCATGGAATCACTTATAATTAAGTAAAATTACCAGTAGTATACAATATAATTACAATTACAATTACAATTGCAGTTAAAGTTAGTAGTGCAAGTAAAATCTCAGTGTCGTCTCCAAACCCAACTCAAAGTCCAACCCCAACTCAAACCCCAATACCCAACTAGGTCCAATGGCCAATTTCTGAACCATCTTAACCTGGAACACCAATTGAGCATTCTGCTGAGTCAGTTATAAGAATTCATGAAGGTTCATGAGGTTCAGAATTGTCTTGAGTTCAATCGAGTAAATCAGCGACTTGGGGCTTGGATCTGATGTTTCCTCGTTGGTGACTTGAGGTGAAACAAATGAATCTTGAAATCGCCAAATTTGGTTGGAAGTCCAGTGAAGACTACTGAGACGGTGGTGATGACGAATTAGATTGGATGTAGTGGGGAGGTGATGGGGGAGTTATTGGGGGAGTTATTGGGGGAGGTGATGGGGGATGTGATGGGGGATGTGATGGGACTCATGGGTCACATGGTAAACGATTTATCCAAATCAGCCTCTGTGGCCCGTAGAAGCCGTGAAAATTCCGGAAAAATCGGATACCAGAGACGAAGACAAAATCAGCTTTATGGTTTCGTCAAATGGGTGTAGGGTCCCAAACTTGTATAGATTTGGCTTTATTATCATGTTATAGGCTTACCCCGGAATTATCCACCAATTGCTGCGTTGAATTAATGCTTACACTCGGGTAACAATTCCGGGGTGAAGGCGGGCGGAACCGGCCGGTTTAGGGATATTTATTTTTGTAGCGCAATGAGCAGCACTGAGCAGCGCTGGGCAGCAAAACATTGGCATGTTCCTCAAGCACGAGATGACTCAAAACGGTAAATGCACATACGTCTCTCATAATCAATTTACAGGGGGATGCGGACTGCATGTAATTAATGTCTGCATAACTAAACTGGCCACTCCTGGAAGTTGCCAGGTTACCCCATACTGAGTTGAGAGCCTAGGCTCAAATATGTACACGCGATTTAAATCACATCACGTGTAAGGTCGGTTGTGAGACATTGCTAGCAACCCGATTGACGACTGGAAATTTCAGGGCAAGAAACCTCAATATTGCAGCAATTGGAACAAGGTTCATATTTGCCCTTCAATTACAAGTTGCTGATCTTCGTATTCAGTTGCTGTCAGTTGCTGTCAGTTGGTGTTATTGTTCACTGCAAGTGGGTGGCGACAGTGACGCCAGTGGCCCGGACTTTAATCTCCAGCATACAGCCATCTCAACAACTTGTTGTCACCTGCATATGCGGACACAGTTCGCTCACGGCGTTAGCATCGCATAGTTCGATTCGATGCAGACACTCGGGTTTGCATAAATGTTGTATACCGAGCCGAGGGCCTATTATTCTAACATAACGATAAAAATATTCCTGATGAGCATGTTAGGCTGTAGCCCACGAATGTAACAGAGCTCAAGGCAAAGGGAAAAGGGAAAAGGGAAAGCGCACAAGGGTTAAAGAAATATAACTTTCCGGGCTGTTGGTTTGTGATTCTGGTTTAGCGTGTTTCCTGTAACTAGAGGTGAGTGGAGAATTAAACTACGAGTTTCCTTATGTCCGCATGCCCGAGGGCTCGGTTTACAAGCAAAGTCAACAGAAGCGAATGAGCATGAAGGGATTTGATAATGTCAGAGTAGCTGGCCCGTTAATGAAGGGGTAATGGCCGGAGTTTGAGATAGGAGACTGGGAAAGTGGAGTGGCCAATGGGCCAGAGACATTTTGTGTCTGTCCCATGCATGCCCCGCTGTGTCTGACATTGACCACATCTGTTGAGTTGATTGCAGAAGTTGCGAATTAGTTTGAGGTGAAGTTTGCGCGGGTAATATCGGCATTGGCGTCGATTGCAGGGGATGTGCGGTGTCTAGCGGAATTGCACTAACTTAGCCACACGTGCTAAGGGCCCAATAAACAAAGTGGCATAGTAAGATGGACTTGCTGTAGGCTTCAGGTTGTAGGAGTTGAACAGGAATCGTTGATGGGTTGCTCAATTCGTAGAAAGCATGCCATCAACCAGTCCTGTTAAGACGAATGTGCATCAAATGGTGCAGTATACTTGGCCCAGTTTTGCGTGGAGTGCATAACGCATTCGCCCGGTGTTGTTCCACGGACTTTGAACACAGGGGCTCATTAAGTTAAGCACCGAAAAACCCGGCCTTAGCCTACCGAGTGTCCGAAATTAGATGTCTGAATTCGCGTGTCTGAAAATTCTATCCGCTGACATCAGCAAATGGCAAATGACTGCATATCATCGCAATACGAACTTCGTAGATATTAAACACACAATGTCTGTTTACTCCCAATGACCCCAGATTAACGTCTATTCTGCACAGCGCAATCCCCCACACAACCGATCACTACATGGGCCTATAACTTCATGGCCCCATGGTGTTAAATGGGCCGCTTCTCTAATTTTGCATAGTCAGTGTCGCCCCATCGCATGCACTCTATGCAGTCACAGATTATTACTTTCCGCATTGGGCTAGACTCAGACATTTTCAGCTTGTTTTGTGCTCAGGGCTTCAAACCTATCCTGTTAGGCCACATATACCTCAACCCATGCGCGACTGTCAGACAGACATTTTCCTGCCGGGCTTTAGCTCCCGTTGCATGCCCCACGATCTACCCGGAATTGGCCGGCGCCGCCAACTACTTCTTATATTTGCACATCTGCCCTTGCTGTTATAGAACACCATCTGTTTATGATCGTTATGATATAGCCATGTATTGTATGTATTTTGGTCTACTTTACTTCTAAAGCTTCCCCCGTATGGTTCTCCATTCCATTAGCTTCCTATCAGTGAAATTTCGATGATTTTAGCCATATTTTGAAAGAATATTCCCGATGAACCACCTTATGTTACCACAAAATTCCAATTACGAATCCAATGATCTCCTGTTCTACACTATCAGCCTCAAGCCACTAGCTAAAGCAGTTCAGGCCAGCTTTCTGATCCAAACTACCTCTAAGGGTTCAGCAACCATTGCATCCATAACCTCCAAAGTTGATATTTACCGCAACTGCGAAGAGAAACAACGATCAAATTGCCCAATGCCCTCCAGTTCGCCATTATAATAGTCCTTCAAGTTTTATAGAAACATATTCATCCCAGGAATTCCTATTCTCCCTCTATCTCGGGGGTTTTAAAGCTCTTAGTCATTCTCGCAAAATTTTCAGCTACTAACTTATAGCCAATATAATACAGTCAAATAGCTGTACTTCGTCTGGTGTGACTGCAGGCTCGGTCGAGTCTTCCTGTCCCCTCGTTGTCAAAACATCCAAGCAGTGGGTCCTTCCACCCCGTCCCAAACCTGGTAGAAAACCTATTCCATCCAAAGATTGTAAAGAAAAAGAAAAGTCCAAACCTAAGAAACCCACCAAAAGAATCGTAGGAACACCACCAAAGAAAGCAGAACGCAAACCAGAGGTGGCTGCTGATCCTTGCTCCATTCCCTCAGGAGTCCCATCTATTCCAAACCCTCAAAATGCCACCGCTGTCACTTCCTCGTTGGTTCGCAATATCAAGCTCATAGATTCAGAAAACCTCACATTGAAATCAAACCTTCTTTCATTGATTCATGATTACAAGCACTTGAAAGATCTTGTGCTTAATAACAAGGGCCAGGGCCAAGGCCAAGAGCAAAAAGAAGTCACTGAAAAAGATGAACTTGACAAGAATGTTCATAAGAGATCTTTCAATGAGATTGAAGTTAAAGAAGAACTTGACACCGAAATTGCCACAAACTTACTCATGAATGAATTGATCAACGACATGAATGATTTATCACACCTCAACCTTAAAGAGAAATCCGCCCCCAAGAAGAATCAACGTAAATTCGCTCATTACAAGGACTTTGAAAAGCTTGACATCGTGGAAGATTCTGATGTGGAAATTAACTTTGAAGATGAAGATGAAGATGAAGATCAAGAAGATCACCACAGTCCATCGTTTTCTCCTTCATCCACTGGATTGTCGCGAACCTCATCACCATCAAGTGATTTTGAGAGTAATTCATTAATGAGTTCTCTCACCAGATCCACCACTGTTTCCTCTGTCAATACCGTCAACTACATGCCAATGTTGGAAAAGAAGCCATATCCATTCAAAAACTCCACCAGACTATTTGATCTTCCAAAATATGAAGAACACAAAGAATCCGAATACGCTTTTCAATTTGATGATGCCATGAACAAATCCAATAGTAATAATCAAGATCAATACAATATGATCAACGACTTTTTGGAAGAGAAACTCATGAATAATGACGTTGACTATTATGTCGATAATGAATTTGAACCCGCCAACTGGTGATTTCCCCCAACTGGTGAACAATTGAACTTGCTAAATGGTGAATTTTATAAAAAGCAAAACCACCACCACATATATTCCTGTTCCACAACCCATATTTATTCCTTTATTTCCAGGGCTGATGCACATGCCCGCTATTTATCCTTCACTTCCTGGTACACCTTGTTTACGACGATTATGTTAAAATGTATTTTAGAACAATGAATGTAGAATATTCAATTTCTTTTGCAATGGATCCCTTTGGCATTTATTAGAGAGAGGCTCCATAATTAATTCAATTAATTATTAATTCAATTGAGTACATAATTAATTCGGTGAAGTATTAATTCTTCACATAACTCTACTCTCCCCATTAATTTTACTTAACATTGTGATATCCTTGAACATCAACTAATTAAAGGTAAGTTAGTTAACCAAAGAAGTTGATCGACTTAATGACTTTATTCCACTATTAAATGATAATGTACCCATTAACCTTTCAATGTGTTTTAACAACATGTAGAATATTACTAAATCTTATAAACTATCAATATACCTTATAAATATTAAGCTATCCATATACCTAATAAACTGTCAATTTACCTTATACTATTTATCTTATAAAATTATTGTTTCATCATATTACCAATCAATTAATGTTTAATATATAGTCTATCATGTTTAGTAGTATAAGAATTCTATCATGTTTAATAGTATAAATAATTTCATCTTGTTTAATAGTATAGATATTCTATCATGTTTAATAGTAAATACTGTTCTTTGTAAATGAAACCTTAGTTGAATTAATTAACAGTGTGAATAGGAATATATGAATATTCATTAATGTATGACTTATCGGTATAGATCGAGAAATATCAATTGATGGTATAAATTATTTCACTATATCAGACTTAAGTTCACAGAGTTACTCAATTCACCAAATATGTTAACATTAAATATAGTGGTGTCAAATATTTATAGTTGGTATCGAATATTTATAGTTGGTATCGAATATTAAATATAGTGGTATCAAATATTCAATATAGTTGAATATAGTTGTGAATTCTATCCTAATTGACGGTGTAAATCCCACTACCTCCTGAAAGAACATTTTCAATGTTCCTAAAGGCTTCTTTAGCAGTATAATCAAAGTTTTCCACCGTAGAAGCTCCAATATGAGGAGTTAACACCACATCATCTCTTCCAAAAAGATCAGGGTGGACTTTAGGTTCATTTTCAAATACATCCAATCCAGCATACAATACCTTGCCAGATTTCAAGCCATTCACCAATGCTTGCTCGTCTATAATCATACCTCTACCAATATTAATAATTCTGAAAGGATTTGGAATGGTATTGATAATTTGTTCATTAATCAAGTGCTTCGTTTCTGGGGTAGCGGGACAAGCAATTACCACTAAATCAATGGAGTCTTTACCATCCACAATGGTAGGATGATAATGAGCAGTGTAGCCCAACTTGGCTTCTTCATCAGGGGAAAGTTTTGATCTCTTGACATAGTGAATATTCATCCCTACTTGAGCCAACTTGGACCCAATGGTTCTTCCAATATTCCCAAATCCCACTATAAGAGCATTATGACCTCTGGGTGACATACATGGTCGATTATTAATATGATGACCATAATAGTAACCATTTGGCGATGAATGGGTGGCTTTCCCGGACTCGGAATCGAAATCGGACCCATGAAGTTTGGTTCTTAATTGAACTGTATGATTGGAATCCGGGGTAAAATGACGGAAATATACCTGGAAATTTCGGAATGCTGACAACGCATTGTACAACACCAAGTCCGCCACCGGCTCTGCTGCTCCGGTAGATGGCACGTTGGTCAACACGATCTGTTTCTTTCGCATGGCCTCTCCGTCGTAACCATCATGTCCTACAGAACAGATGGAAATCACCTTCAAGGACTTTGGAGCAGCATCCAAGATGCGGCCTTTGAACCCTCCAAATGGTACGAAGCCCAACCAGGCCCCATAAATTGCCAGAATCTTACTAAATTTCGTTTCAAACGCTTCAATAAGTTCATCTTCAGTGGTAATGTCATATTCAATCACCTCAAACTTCTCAGCAAAGGAGGCATATTCTGGAAGAGATTTGTTCAATTTACCAATGAACAACACTTGAGGTTTCAGTTGATCGATTGTCATGGTAATAGGGGAAATTTAAGTATAGTGGAAATTTAACTAAGAGGTGAAAATGGAAGGTGAAAATGGAAGTGAAAATGGATGGTGAAAAATGTGAAATATCAATGAAAATCCAGTGTATTCAATGAAAAATCAGTAGAAATCAACAGATTTTATTGGCAATTAAGTCTAAAAAGAAAAGTGGTGGGATTATTTAAGTATTAATTAGCCTGGAAACAAATTACCCCCACTGTGGCGGATAGTTTCACTATAGTAATGTTCCGAGATATTATGGAAATTATGGGAAATGTTGGCGTTGTGGGATTGAGAAATTCTGGGGTGAAGATCTATCGGAAAGAGATAGCGAAAGCGACAACGAAAGCGACAACGAAAGCGACAACCTCCAAGGTGCGATTCTAGAGGAATGTCGGAAGTTCCCCACAGGTATTGTACAGTCCCCGAGAGGTTAGCCACAAACTTGGCCAATCCTTGGAATACTTCTCAGTTACATAGCTACTACTGAGAATTCCCATGAGGGTTTAATGAGAAATAATTACTGAGTGAATTATGATGATGTGTGATGAATGGACCGGTGGAGTTCTCCGTGGAAGGTAATTTCCGTGGAGGTAATTAGATTATATCTCAAACTATAGGAGTTTTATGGGGTTTGGACTTTAGACAGAATACTCCCGGGAAAGTCCCGGGATGATTAGGGACATTGTACTTATTGGTTGAAGCGGGGTCATTCTAGTGGAGTCATTCTAGTGGAGTCATTCTAGTGGAAGGAGTTAGATTGATTCTAGTGAGAGAAGTGCGAATTACTGAAGTCTCCCCGTTCTAATCACTGGCAATAGAGACAATTTGGCATAACGTAGCGACACTATCCACCCGCCCGCACTAAGAGTAGCACCACATTATCGACTCTAACAACAATTTCCCAGTAACTTCCCAGTATAATCCTAGTAATTACTCAGTAACTTTCTAGTAACTTCTCACTAATTTCCCAGTAACTTCGCACGAACTTCCCACTAACTTCCCACTAATTCTCAGTAACTTCCTACTAATTCTCAGTAACTTCCCACTAATTCTCACTAAATCCCATCTCTCTCTAATTTCATTACCTCAGTTATCACCAACTCTATCCCACTACAATACTCTCACTCTCAGTCTCACTATCTATATCACATCAATGGAAGCACTCGAATTCCCCATCACCATTCCAAACCAAGCCAAGGTGGACTCCTTCATCAAAAGGGCTTCTTGGGTATACGTTGCCGTGGTAGTGGCCGTGGGCTTAATCACCGGCTCCCTTGAGTATGCCTTCTACTCGTTTGCTGCCATGTTTATCATCACCACCTTGGTAGTGGGTCCTAATTGGGCTTGTTGGAACAAGGAGAAAAGTATCGAATGGCTCCTGGTGAAGATATAGGCTTGTTCATCAAATCCTACCAATTCTATGTATTTCCATGGGTTTCCGTGGGGTTCCATCACCTTCAGTTCCCTCACCTTCTGCCACGTCCTCAGTATGCTCATGGCTCATGCTCCCATTGACATCAACATCATGATTGCTCCGTGTGTGTACCATATATATAAATATACTCTATGAATTTGAATATGAAAGTTCCATTTGTATTGTCAATTAAATAATTGATTTAGAGACCATTCTTATAGTCCGGTTACGTCACCAAATATCATCAGATTCGACCTTCCTTGTGAGTTAAGATTCCCAACCTCCCCCAAACTTTCAAATATCCACAATACTTCTTCTAACCCTCCATCGATTCCGAAGTCTGCATCCCCAATTCTCCATCCCCAATTCTCCATCCTCAATTATTTCCCTTGATTCTCCCTTATCCTTCCTTATCCCCCGTTATCCCCCATTCTCCCCTATGACTGCTGGTCCACTCTTCTTAGGATTTGATCTTTCCACCCAGCAATTGAAGGTCATTGTCACCGATGAGAACCTCAACCATTTGAACTCATTCCACGTTGATTTCGATACCGCCTACGGTAAATCCTACGGAGTTCACAAGGGTGTTCTTTCCGACGATGACACCATCGTCAGTCCCGTATTGATGTGGTTAGACGCTATTGACTATGTTTTTGGTCAAATGAAGAAAAACAACTTTCCCTTCCATAAAGTGAAAGGAATCAGTGGCTCTTGCCAGCAACATGGACTGGTTTTCTGGTCCAAGCAAGCAGAACAATTATTGGAGAATTTGGACGGAAACTCCGATCTCAGCTCCCAATTAACAGAAGCTTTCACTTTCGATAAATCCCCAAACTGGCAAGATCATTCTACTGGACCCGAATTGAAAGATTTCGAAAACACCATCGGTGCAGATGAATTGGCTCTTAGATCTGGATCTAGGGCTCACTATAGGTTTACCGGACTTCAAATTAGAAAGTTGGCTACTAGAATTGATCCGGAGAAATACCAGCAAACTTGGAGAATTTCCTTGGTATCTTCGTTTGTCGCTAGTGTATTGTTAGGAAAGGTGACTTCCATTGAAGAAGCCGATGCTTGCGGTATGAATCTTTACGATATCAAAAAATCACAATATGACGAAGAATTATTGGCAATTGGTGCTGGGGTTCATCCAAAACTCGATGGCGTGGATCCAAACGATCCAAAGTATAACCAAGCAATTCAACTGCTCAAGGATAAGCTTGGAGAAATTGTCCCAGTTAATTATAAGAATTCTGGTAGTATCTCCAACCATTTTGTTCAACGTTATGGATTTGATCAACTGTGTAAAATCTATTCATTCACAGGTGACAATTTGGCTACCATTCTTTCCTTACCACTTGCTCCCAATGATTGTTTGATTTCTTTGGGAACCTCAACCACAGTATTGATTATAACTAAAAACTACAACCCTTCATCTCAATATCATCTCTTTAAGCATCCAACCATGCCAGATCATTACATGGGTATGCTTTGCTATTGTAATGGATCGTTGGCAAGGGAAAAGATCCGTGACGAAATTAATCAAAAGTATAGCATTGATGATAAATCATGGACTAAGTTTGATGAATTATTGGATAGTTCCAAGGATTTCAATGGTAAATTAGGAATTTATTTCCCATTAGGAGAGATCATCCCCAATGCAGCAGCTCAGACAAAGAGAACCATTATTCAGAATGGAAATCTTAAAGATGTTGAGATTGGAGATTCATGGACGGAAGAAGATGATGTGAGTTCGATCGTGGAGTCACAAACTTTGAGTTGTAGACTTAGATCTGGACCAATGTTAAGCAAAAGTGGCAATTCTGAACCTTCAACCAAGTCTCCAGAACCTCATAGCTCTGACAAAGAAGAACTCAAGAAACTCTATGAAGATTTGATACACAAGCATGGAGAAATTTCTACTGATGGCAAGAAACACACATTCGAGTCCATTACTGCCAAACCCCACAGATGTTACTATGCTGGAGGAGCTTCAAACAATCTCAGTATCATCAAAAAGATGGGATCTATCTTAGCACCTATTGAAGGAAATTATAAGGTGAAAATTCCCAATGCCTGTGCTTTAGGTGGAGCTTTCAAAGCCAGCTGGAGTTACACCTGTGAACAAAGTGATGAATGGGTCAGCTATGATAAATACATCAGTAAGTTATTTGAGGTGAATAATGATTTGGAACCTTTTGAAGTGGAGGAAACATGGATCAAATACCTCGAAGGGGTGGCATTATTGGCCCAAATGGAAGAACAATTGAACCATTAGATCGTTACAAATAGACACTAAATATCAGAACAATATAGAGCTGAAATGGATCAATATCAGTAGTCATATCCGGTCATATTCATAATCATATCCGGTCACATGATTTGGTGATATATTGAAAAGTCTATCAGTATTATTCTTCAACAAATCATCCATTCAATGCTTCGTAAACAACTCCTAATCCCCATTAGGCGATTCACGCGGCTAGCTCAAAAGGATCCAAACACAATTACTCTTGAACAGCTCCAAAATGCCAACAAAGATGAAATTTCCAGCCAAATTCAACTACTTGAGAACATCAACAATTCCACCAATGTCAACAAAAAACACCTTATAAATGAGCTTATTCCCAACTTTTCGGTTTATTTTCATATAAAAGACTCTCCTAAAGTGATAAATTCCAACGAAGTGTTGTTACGGCTTTTGCAAGTGAATCCTGGAAGAGTTCATCAAAGTTGGGATTTTTTCAAGTCCCATGAAGTCAACATTGACCAGATCAATTCCGAAGTTTCTGGCTTGGTGTTGCAAAGACTTATCAATGGTGAGATCTCCGAAGTTGAAGAAGGCGAAAAATTCCAAATTTCTCCGGTCAGTTTGGATAAAATCAAGTACCTTATCGATACATATAACTTAAAAGACCCAGAGCTTTTGGCAGAAGTCTGTGACAGGCTTCTTGAAAGTAACCATGGAGACTTTTTGGGTGACTTGCTTGGGAGTGACTCCATTTCCCTGGATTTCCTCGTTGGGTACTTACAGAAATCCCCTTCATCCACTTCATTCATTACAGTGTTTCAAAGTCTTTTTTCCAGAAATCCCCAATTGATCAACCATACATTTTATTCTGATGCTTTGACCATCCTCAATAAACTCGAAACACCAGACCACCAAAATGAAGACCTTAAACAACAGATCTTGGAATATATTGAAACTGAAAAATTGGATTTATCTGAAAGTCCCGAATCTTTACTCTTAAGGTTAAGATTAATAGAAGCATATGGCATTTCAACCGGAAATACCGACCAAATGTTGAAGAAATTCCATCAATATCAAAGCCATGCTAAGTTTGGGTTGGAATTGGTTCAATTGGCGGTTTTCAAGAGTTTCTTATTCCAAGCCGTTAAACAAGATAAAGAGATCTTCTTGACTATCGGCAATAGTATCCTTCCCCAAAAAGAGATAAGCATTAAGGCGTTACAATTATTGATTATAGCCAAGTCCCATTTTGATATTGAATCAGGTTTAGGGATTTATAATGATTATATTCAGAAGGTTTCTAAAACCATTAACCCTTCCAGCAAAAGATCTAGCTCTGGTTTATTGACTGAAGCATTGATAATGGCCAATCTTTATGATAATGATCGTAATTTCGCTACTTTAGTAATGGAAAAGGCTGAAGAAAACGGCGTGGTGGCTGATGAGTACGAAATATTACAAATCAGGACGTTATTCAAAGCTTATGGAGCTTCATTTACTGAAGATGATAGTTGGGAAAAGGCCAAGCCCATTTTCAAGCAGTATGTTTTGGGATACATCAAGAATTTGTAAATTCCCAAACATGTGAAATTCCAATTCACCAACAATCTAACCGAAGTTTAATATGAATCTGTACATCCACTTGGCCCTTTTGTTACTATTGATTAAAAACCAATCAAACAGCTTAAGTATGTTTCAAACAGAGGTTCAACTGAAGACAGTTATAAGTCAATATTAACCGAAAATTAATAGAGAGTGTTCGAAATTTGGCAAAATTCACTTTTAAATAGACAATCACAGTTTAATGTAAATATTCCTAATTAATCCCCAATTTAATCTCCAATTTCATAACTGTATACTTCAAAGACATTATATGAAATGTAAGGATATACCTCAGCAGCTATGCTCCATCAGCTATGCTAGGTTATATAGATATTCTAATAATATTTTCACCTTAGACCTTAGATTTAATAGATATATATAACTCTTACGAACATTTAAACTATATAATAGAACATACGATATGCCCTATATCATCAGAGGTTAACATTAAGAGATAAATTTTCATGAATAAATATTACTACCAGGGGAGGGCATAGATGTGTACCCATCTATACCTACTAGAGGTAGGCATTCAGATTACCAAGTATGGTATACATTCCAACAAAAGTTTCTGTTGCTTCACAATGTAATTTGAAATGATTGTATCATAATTGTAATCATAATTGTAATTGACCTTTATATAATTGTAATTAACCTTGATGAATGATTTATAGACTTAATCACTTATCAATTCCATTATAGAAGAATGATACATGTTGGGTCATTTCTTTTGGGGTATTTCTGTAACTTTAATTACGTATTTCTGTAACTTTAATTACGTATTTCTGTAACTTTAATTACAGTGTTCATCACAATTTCACATCTCCTCCATTCTTTCAATTCTTTCATTTTGCATCTGTTTTCTGGTTCTTCATCTTTTACTGCTATTGGATCACCAAAAAAAGAATTGGGGCGAGCTGGGAATTGAACCCAGGGCCTCTCGCATATTTGATGTACTAATTCAATTGCTTGAACTAATTCCCAAAGCGAGAATCATACCACTAGACCACACGCCCTATTTCTTGACTTTGAAAAACCGACCGTTAACATATTCTCTCAATATAACAGCAGAGTCTCAGTGCTCCTCAATAGTTTGAATAATTTGCATTCAATTGCTTATCGAAAAACGCACAATGAATACCTTGGCTATGCTTAGGTCGTGTAATTTCACTTCTTCTCGTTTCTAGTATGGTTTATATTGGAATTCACCCCGTCTGTTGTATGATTTGTATCATATTTGGGTGCGATTTGGGTGCGATTTGGGTCTATTTAGGTGCAATTCTCACCAGCTCAATTCATCTGCTACCACCAACTCTCTTTATGAATCAACTGTTTCCAGTCTATTTGGTCCTTTACCTTGTTTCAACAACCGTCGCAATTACCACCCTCTATTGCTATCGAAAGTGGAACTGGCCTCATTGCTTTGAGACCTCCGACAATATGTTGGTATTGATGTTAAATGTTGTGATGTTATGTCTTATTTATCAGTTGATGGGTATTACGGAAGAAATCTCAGAGAATTTCTCCTTAAAGTTCTCCTTAAGAGTTCTCGGGTTGGGGATAGTTTACTTCACCACCTTCTTGGATGTTTACCGAAGGTTGAAGAGAACAATGAAAGTTACATTCTTAGTACAATTCCGAGCTACTCCTGAACAAGGGTGGAATCAAAAGACCAAGTTCGGAGGATGGGACTGGGATTTCTAGCAGTGTGACCAAATTGGGATAACCCAGAAGTTGTCACAGATGATATTGTGGTCTTGTGGCCATGTGGCCTTGTGGCCTTGTGGTCTTATGGACTCGGGGATGGGTTGTTGTGGCAGTCCCTGGAAATCTTTAGTTGCAAAAAGTTGGCAACAATTTGAACCAAACAGCCCAATTGATCCAAAAAGCATCATTTGTAAAAAGCTGGAACGGTTAATGGCAAGTGATTCACCATTCGCTTTGTTAATGTTTCACCCATTTACTCTGGCTCAGTGACACCATTGATTCATCCATTTACTCTGGCTCAGTGACACCATTGATTCATCCATTTACTCTGGCTCACATACAGTCTACTGTTTGAATTGCTATCAGACCAAGACCAATCGCTAGCTTAAAGGGTTCTCAATTCAATTCAATCAGCATTTAGAGAAATCCATTTTCCATCTAACCTTCAGTTATGGGTTGTGTTATGATTCTCAATACCTTGTTAATGATATGAACTGGAGTTCCATCAATATTCTAATGACGTAAAACCATAAAACCATGATAATCTCGCTCCTACAATAATTCTGATTAATTAATAGAATTAATTCATACCCATTATACAAACCCTATCCAAACGTGTATCTACAGAAGGGTCTAAGCATCGTTGCTTTGAGAGTCGAATGGGGCAAGGTTGGCAGTTCCTTCGGTCCAAGAAGCACCGTTATAAGTGATGTCCTTGATAGCCTTGATAACGTCCTCAAAAGAACCTCTGACTTGCTTAGTGGAATCTCTTTCTCTTAAAGTAACGGAGTCGTCCTTAATGGACTCGAAATCAATGGTGATACCGAATGGAGTACCCAATTCATCGTTTCTGGCATATCTCTTACCAATGGATGCAGAAGAGTCATCGACCTTGAATGGAACTTGTTGCTTTCTCAAGTAAGCGGACACCTTCTTTACAATTGGTTGCAATTCAGCAGTAGAAGACAATGGAACCAATAACACCTTAGTTGGAGCAACCAAAGGAGGAAGAGACAACACACCTCTATCGGCATCACCTGGTCTGGACCAGAATTGATGTTCGAAAATGGAGTAAAGAATACGACCAATACCGAAAGATGGTTCAATGACATTAGGAGTGAACTCACGAATGTGTTCGGTTCTGGTGACCTTCTCGATCTTGATCAAATCGGTGTCCAATTCGGTCTTGTCGGCAACTCCATCAACTTGAACAACAATCTTACCGTTGTCCTTCAATTCCTTGCCCAAGTCTTCCAATTCACATTGAGTTCTGGCCACCAACCATTTTTCAATGGTTCCGGCATCCTTTCTGAATTTAGGACCAAACTTCTTCTTTGAAAGTTCAATCTCGAACTTTTGCACGGTGAGTGGCTCTGGTAATGCTTGTCTAACAACCAATTTCTCGTTGGTTCTAGCAGCGTGGACACTCAAGTCATATGCGGATCTGTCAGCACAACCGACACACTCGATCCATCCGTAAGAAGTTTGCAATTCAGCATCCCAACAATCAGCAGCGTAATGTGCCATTTCATTGGACATGTGTTGTCTGAATCTCATTCTGTTGCTGTCCACACCGATCTTGGTTAAGAACAAGTAGATTCTGGCAATGAAATAACCCAAAGTCTCGTTGTCAACCATACCCTCCTTGACGGCATCACCAATGGTCTTTTCCACTACCTCGGTGGATCCAGACTCTTGAACATCCTTTGGCAAGAATCTCAATTTGACGTCAGCAACCTCAGAGAATCTGGAGTGTGACTTGTCTTGAGGGTCGATAAAGTGCTCGATTTCAGCCATCAAGAATTCACGAACTCTCAACAAACCTGCTCTTGGAGCAATTTCATTTCTGAAAGACTTACCAATAGAAGCAGAAGCAAATGGCATCTTTTCATTGTTGAAATCCAACAACTTGGAGAAGTTCAAGAATTGACCTTGAGCGGTTTCTGGTCTCAAGAAACCCTTCAATTGACCAGATGGGCCAATGGCAGTCTCGAACATCAAGTTGAACTCAATAGGAGGCTCCAATTTACCTCCGGTGGCTGGGTTGTTGATTTCGTACTTGACAATCAATTCACCCAATTGAGGACCGGAGTAACCATCGATTTGAGCCAAAATGTTCTCATACTCCTTTACAACGGAGTCTTCCAACTTGACGTTCTTAATCTCCTTGACCTTCTTCTTTCTCTTCTTCTTCTCAGCATCTTCTTCTTCTTCCTCAACGGCAATACCTCTGGCAGCCTTGTCACCCTTCAAACGGGCTTCCAAAACTTCTTCAACCAAGTGGTCAGCACGGAAAATTTCACCAGTCTTCAAGTCCTTACACATCCAGTCGGCGAACTTGTCCACATGACCGGAAGTCTTTAACACTTCATGAGGAGTCAACATTGTACAGTCGACTTCCAACATGTCTTCCTCTAAAATAAAGTGCTTTCTCCAAGTATCGATGATATTGGCTTGGAAAGCACAACCTGGAGGTCCATAGTCATACAAACCGGACACACCTCCGTAAATCTCAAAGGCTGGGGCAAAGAAGAATCTTCTCTTTAAAACTTGCTCTAAGGCTTCTCTACTAAAAGGAGCACTAGCGGTAGACATTCTGGAGATGAATATTCGTGAAGTTTGGGGGATAAATTTTAAAGGGTTAATGGTGAATGTTGGCCTGAGCTTTAGTGGGGGAGTTGGAAATTTTTTCAGTCATAATGCGTGCAGGAATGGGTGGGGGTGGTTTAGGTTTAGGTTTCTGGTGTGGTTGAGAATAATGAGTAACAACAGTATCAACGACTTGAGGTTATATCTAGTGAGAGAAGTTGAAACTTGATCACCATGGTACTGTGGAATTTGTATTGAGGATTTTGTGCTCTTTGAGGATATCACTAAATTTTCGAATTTTCCTACTACCTTAGATGATATTTGACTCATTTTTAATGTGAAAACTACTAAAACATCGATTAATGATTCCATGGTTGCTTGGTGCTGTTCTTGGTGTTGATATTTGTTCGAATTTGTCTAATTGGATCTTTTGGGCAACTCATTTTTGCTTGCTTTTGATGAGCACCTTTTACAGATAAAGTCTAGAGGTCTCAATGTTCAACTCCCAGCATCCTTAAGCAGTTTCAAGCGCACTTACAGAGTTTTAATATCGCTTTAGAAGATCATAATTTTCACTGCCTTAAACTGAAATATTCTAGGTGGAAAGAAGACAGTTCTTCAAACTGTCCCTAGTTTGATACAATAATTCTTATGACATTTCATAACTAAAAACTAACTAAGAAGTCTTCTTATCGCATAATTGCAACTCGAAATCTCCCCATCTAGGGAAGTGCATTTCTTTCCAGAAATTAAGTTGTGAATATGGATACACTGTGGCATTAATTTCACCATTGGCATACCAGGTTGCACATCCACCAAATTCAGAGCCAAAAACACTTTCCAGAAGCTCGCCTTGAATTTCCTTAAACCAATCATTATACTTCTCTGTCTTCACCGTGACAGATTTGTACTTTCCATTCAAGATGGGGGCAATGATTTTCTGAGCAAAAACTAACGAGTTTTCAATGGAAGACACGGCTGAAGAATGTCCTGTCAAAGAGTTTGGACCACAAATGAGGAAAAGGTTAGGACAATCTCTAACAAGAACGGTTTGGTAAGCAGTAGGGCCCTGATTTTTCCAAATCTCGGAAATATCCACTCCATTTTTACCGATGATTTTGAAATCAGTATTCTTTTTGCTCACATCGTATCCAGTACAAGCAATGATTACATCTGCTTCAATTTCTTTACCATTTTGCAAAACCATAGAATTTTGTTTGATGTGATCAATGCCAACTGATTCAATATCGAATCGTGGATCTTTCAAGATATCAATGTATCCACAATCATATATCATCCGCTTGCACCCGATTTTAAAATCCGGTTTCATTTTGTCTTTGAATTTTTCAGGGCATTTCTTGTCAATATACTGGTTAGATCTTTTAGTTGCACGCTTTCTGATCCAATTTGCAAACCGACTGTCACTGTTCTTAAATATTGGAAACATACACTCAGCAGCACCTGCAAATATCCATCGGAAAACAGTCATGGCGAATGTGCTGAATGACAAGAAAGAGTTCAAGGAATTGATACTTTCTGGTAATGGAGGCATAAAAAACTGTTTACTTCTTGAAATTTGCACCAATGATTCTGGTTGATAATCTTTTAATATAGCTGGAATGATTTGATCAGCTGAACAACCATTTCCTACCACCACGACTTTTTTGTTCTTGAGTGAAATCGAATGATTATAAAGTGCTGAATGCATGTAATCCCCCTGGAAATCATTTATACCTTTTGTTTTGAGTTGGTTGGGATAAACCAAGTGACCGTTACAGACCAAACCAATTTGAGAAGTATGTTTAATCAATCCTCCAGTTTTGAGGTCTGTTATGTAAAATGTCCAATTGTTCTGGTCATCATTAAACACCATTTTTGTCACTGCAGTGTTGAACCTTGCATGTTTGCGTAGATGATGTTTCTCCACCACTTTGAAGATATACTCCTCCATTTCAAATTGAGGAGGACGCAGACGACTCCAGCTTCCGTTCAAGTCACCAGAAAGAGAATACCATAAGGCTGGAATATCAGAAGCACAACCTGGATAAGTATTGGCGTACCAAGTACCACCAAAATTGTCATGCTTCTCAAAGATCACGAAATCACTTTCATTCATGTTCTGAGTCATCAAAGCACTTCCAATTCCTGCAAATCCAGCACCTATAATGGTGACTTTGGAGCTGGTTTCTATAATAGGGACTGTGGGGTCATAATCATAACATGCGTTAGGTCCCAATACCTTTGCGGCATCTTCATACTTGATCCGAAATTTGGATGGATCCTGATGAGATAGTTTGATACCAGTCATTTTATGGAAAAGAATAGGACCAATTCTAATTATATTGCTCCAGTTAAATAAACTATGGTGCGTTGGGAGCTAGCACACGGATTTACTTTTGCACACCATGGAGGGGTAACAAGAATAATATAACATATTATGACATATTGAGTAAGGGAAACTTGGTATTAAAAAATATCAGTGGTTGATTTATTTCTTTAGGTGGCTTAGAAGAGCATAATCACACCTAATGGGGATTGTTTATGGCTGCCTGTGACCGACATATTTTGCAGAAACACTGATTATTCAACAGATCCGATAAGTTCACATGCATAAATCCAATTGGTTCCCCAATGATGATAACAGCGCATGCAGGATCATGCAGTTAACGGGCATACTGCATGAAAGATAAGACTATATGGAGCTTGGGTACTACCAAGTATATGGGAAGGGTCAATAATGAAGCGTTAAATTATTGAATGATTTTTGAGTTCAGGGCACAATTTCTTCTTGGATAATCTCTTCTCCTGGTGAAAATTCTGGCGATTTAATATTTTTTGAATTATGATCTAATCTGAAGACAGAGAGTCTCCTAGTGATTGACAATAAGTATCATTAAATCGTGGAGCTTTCACTCTAGATATAGAAGTCGAGCTACTGAGCCATTGGCTCAAATCTCAGTGGATTGAAATGGCAATAGAGATTTATTCTGATTTATTGATCTTGTTCTAGATACATTTCTCCACTACGCTATGGAATCTATGAATACTTGGTTTCTAGGTCAAACTCATATTTATAAAGGGTACGAAGACCCTCTTAGTATTTAATACTACGAAGACCCTCTTGGTATCTTTTGCTTTGGTTTACTTGACATTCTTATTGTTACACCAAGGTCTAATTAATGTCAAAATTGAGCTATTCGTTGTCACACTTGAGGATATTCACAAAAGTAAATTTAAGTACCACGATGTTTTATATTCTGGGACCTTCCACCAAAATCTAAATTGTTCAGGGAGATAATGTTCAAGCCCTTTTTCGAGAAAAGGAAAATGAAATGATCAAATGGAATGAGCAACTGGAATGGGTTAGTTTCGTTTTGCCTGAAATGCCTATTAAATTCCACTTAGTTTCCATTTGAAAGTAGCTAGATCAGAATATTCAAAAATATTCAAGACCAACGAAATAAGTAATCAAAATCAAATCAAAATCAAATTAAAAGTCACCATATAGGCACGAAATTCTTTGACCATGACCAATTGGAAGGTAATTTCTTTGGATTCACTCATCACCAGAATATCCATATTGCTTGAACCAATTGTTTTGAGCATGTTATTCATTGTTAACTTCTAACAAATACAGCTTTAATTTACATCAATGTCACGGTCCTGAACATAAATTCGTTCAATCATTTATGCATTCAGTGGTTTCCTTGCAAAACAAATTTTTGAATCCAAATTTGGATTAAATTTGCACATCAATATAAAGAATTGACCTTGATTGCTCAGATCTTCCATGATCTTGGGTCATTCGCTAGTTGACTGATTTCTTATTAACCCAACGGTTCAAAGAATCCACAGAGTTTTGAAGGCCCATTTAAGGGCGAGGTGGGAAGTATGCGATGATTCCCACGATTGAGGATATGAATGGCCAAAGTTAACATAATCAGGCAACTTTATAGTTGTTTTCTATCATCAGTTCTTCATCAAAGTCTTCTGTGGACAGATCCACCAAATCACGTTTGATAAAAATCAGAATCATCGTACCAATACATGATAATGCAAATACCTTATCGAACCAGCCATCGATAAACTCCACCTCTTTGATGGAAATCTCAGGACTATTAATAGAGCTTCCTGAAAGGGATAAAATCTTCGATATTTGATGGGATAAGTTTCGAGGAAGGTTGGTTCGTATTAACAATGCAGTAGCAATGATATAAACCCCAAGAAGTTCAGAAATAACGAGATGTTTGAGCCAATTTTTGATATGACTAGAGGCATGATTGGCCGGTACAAATCTACTGAAAGATTTGAAGGTCACTAAAACACTTGAAAATGAACAGATGAATAAACTTCCAGACAATACAAATCCAAGCTGATTAATTAGTTGAGTTTCACTAACTGGCAAATTAGGAAACATTGATAATACCAATTTGGCAATGGTAATTGCCAATGCATCATTAGAAGTGGAATGACTCAAATCTTCCTTCTTTTGTTCGAGATCATTAATGACATTTGTTTCCTTGGAGTGTAACTGATACGAATCACTTTTATCTTCGGCAAACATCAACACTGGCATCCGAATCAACATGACGTTAATGATACGGTAAATACAATAAATTGCAAACGCTAAATAAGACCAATGGAGCAATTTGGCAATAAGCTCATTATTTCTTGATGTGGTGGTATTACTTGCATCCACAAATTTGGACACTTTTTGCAATATTTCATCATAGATTGAACTGTTTAACTTGCGTAAGCCTTCGATTTCTTGAGTGAGAGCTTCTTGCTCTGGATTTTCATTGGCCAATGATAAACTGGAAAGACTGGCAAATGATTGTACTTTATGAATAATTCCACCAAGTTTGTTTTTAGGACGGGAATTCTTTAGCGGAGATGCAACTGGATGTAAAAGAATATCACTGGATTCATTGAGATGGTTGTTGTTATAAACTCTTCCACTATGCATGACTAATAAATTGTTTAAATCATGCTTTCTGGTACTTAATAATGAATTTGTATGATTGAAAGATTGAATAAGGATGTTAATATCCGAAACGGTAGGAGTTTTGTTCTCTGCTGAAGCTTTATCAACATGGCTAAACACCTTATTGAAGTTACCTTTAAATAGAGCAGAAAATCTCTTATCTAATTTGAACAATTCATAAGGAGTAGATGTGGAACCAATTCCAGATAAAATGGCAAGAATGGTGATTCCAGCAATAGAGATCTCATTAACTTTTCTTTCAAACATGGTTCTGGTGTCTGGATTATAATACGAACTGGTTGATTTAGAAGGTTTGAACGAATGAGTAAGATCACCACATTTATGAAGTAAAATAAACCAGCCGAGAAGGAAGAAAGTGGTTAAGATTCCTCGGCCATACTTTTCCTTGGTGACTTTGGGAATTAAATCTCGATGTGCTGCCAAATTGATGATAAGAAATGGTTGTACAAGGGTGAGTAAAACCATTAAAGAATCGATAGTTAATTTGAACCATACCAATCTAGTTTCTTCGGCAAAAAGATCGATTAGTTCGCACATCATTAATATGATAAGCAAAATGCCTAAACAAATGGTAATAGTGAAGATTATTCCGATTATTCGATCTTTTTCAAGGAATCCTTCGGGTAAAGGGGGAGAATCAGTTCCCAGTCGTTTCCGTTGGTTATAATGAGTATATTCATCTTCTAAATTTTCTTCCACGTTTAGATGTGCTACCAGTACCGAGAATTGCTTGCTTACGTTGTGTTGGATATAATTGTTGATTTCCGCTCGGGGTATTGACATCTTACCAGAATACGTTCGTATCACTTGATGATCATAGACGAATTTGTAAATCCAAAGGCCTAGAATCCCGAGGAAGCAAAGGATAGAAATACTACCCAAGATGAGTGAAAGCATTGGGCGAATAGATCATCAATTCTTCCAGATTTGGAGAGGCTGGTCTGGTTGGGGAGGTGAAATGCCACGATGGTGTGGAATGAGATGGTAAATTGAAGGAAGTATGAGAGCGCAAACTGGGCGGAATCTCTGGGAGTTTATGGAGGAGATGGGGGAGGAATGGAAGCGCAAAATAATGTGGAAACTTAGAAAATTTGAAACGTTAAAAAGCCGCTGAATGACTTGATTTGAATATTGATATTGGAATTGATTTACCTGTAACTTGATCACCGGTCACATGATAGTTAACTTTGGCGTATTTGATTGGCACACGTCAGTATGGTATTAGTATTTTGGGGTGGTTGGTGGTTGGTGGTAAGTGGTAAGTGCACGACCGCTCAATATGAAAAATTCAGCTCTTCAACTTGGGCATAACCTTCAAATAACCACCAGCCAAGATGCCCATGCGTTTGAGAGCGGAGAAGAAGATGAGAAAGCAGCTCATCGAGCAGCTCAAAGCCAGAAAGGTTTTGGGTGCTCGTATAGCCGAAACTCCCAAGTCTGCCCAAGACTTACAACAACTCAATTTGGCTCCTCAAGTGTTCATGTTCAAGAACCTCTTCAGTGGACAAGTTTTATATTCCCAAGTTCCAGCATACCATCAAGCACAGATCGACGAACAGTTCCGCCGTCCCAATTGGGAGAATAGAAAACCCAGCAGAAGAAACGATTTATGGAGAGTGATGTGTGTGGCTACATTTGATAATTATGAATATGCCACGGCTGCTTACAACGGCTTGGTACAATTAAGACAAGCTCGTGATGTATTCCAACAGTCGGAAGCCAAGGCCATGAGAAGAAAGAATGAAGAGGGAAACACCTGGTATTCTGGTCAATATAGACCTACTTATTCACAAGAAGCAGTAGCTGATTTGGCTCATGTGGTGGATGAATTCGAATTGCAAAACACCACCTTGATGTGGGAGAATTTATGGAGAAAGGGAGACGACTCCCATTGGAGAGCAGACTTGGTGGAGCACGATGAACTTCCTCCATTCAACCCAAGAGACCAAAGTATATTATTGGATGATTTACGTGCTCGTGCGGTGGCCGAGTTTGCCAAGTTGAGAGAGTCAGAAGCTGGGGAAGTTTCCGAAGGGTTAGAATCGGAAAAACCGGTGGTGGCCTAATTGGAACTATAGATATTGTACATAGTAATGCATAGTCGGTGATAAATTGTCCTGTACAATGCAATAAAGAGGAAGTAGAAGACGAAGTAGAAATAAGATTGAAATATGGCAATAAGAAAAGAGCACAATAAAGGAAGATATTTCGATTTACAAAGGAAAATGATCATATCTCATGTAATAACATGATACTACACTTTACAAAAGAAGACCAGGAAAAGAAGACTTCCCGTAAAGGAAGACTTCCCGATAACCCGAAAACTAGGCAACCAGGACTCGAACTTGAAGTTTCCCTAATCACCTGAATTAACCTCTAAATCTTTCCATGTTGATGCCTGTATAAGAACCCATACTGCAATATTTAGGTACCACTTAGTACCTAGTCCCAATCCTTATTGCTACTTGACACTAAGAATAGAAAAGAATTGTTCCATTTTGGTTCTATTGGTTCCATTCTCGTTCCATTTGGTTCTATTTTGGTTCCTCGCTTCAATACTTCTTTGAATTTATGAGTGATATTTTCTTGATTATAAGTGAGTATGTGCCCGAATCTGGGCTGAATTGTATTGCCTTATCCTACAACCATGAGAATTGGTACTGGGGCAGCAATTACAGTGATAATTCCGTCCATTATACTTTATGCTTATACTTCATTCTCTTGTTTCCGCTCTTTTGGCCAGGTTTGGCCAGGTTTGGTCGTTTCTTCTTGATCCATTGTTCTGGGAAGGCATTGGATTTCTGGTGGAGTGAATTAACTGCAAGTATGACGCAGTCTCTGGCTTCTGGTGCGGTTATGACGTGTTTCAATGTTTCAATTATGAGCACGCCAGATATCCGTAATTGTTTCAAGTGTAACTCCGTTCCAGACAGTGTCTTCGAAATGGAAGCAAATCTGGTGGGGAAGGCCAAGAAGCAGCCCTTGGTGTAAAATCAGTATAGTACGCTGGTGGATGTTACCAGTCCCAGTCTAGCTTTGGAGTGCTGCAACTGGTCCTAGACCCTGTGAGCATATAGAGCAACCCATGCAGATCTCAACTATAGATCTTCAGAATTCTGGCTCCCCCACACTTATGAAGTGTGGTTATGAGCCCGCGATGTGTCTATGGTTAGAAGTTGCTTCTTACCAATTCCGATTAGGAATTTGAAATCCTTCAAGACTCAGCAAGCGGAGTTGGTCTCGTCACCACCCCCACCTTCCTTATTATACTTGATATCAAGCATTCATAGCCAGGATCTAATGCATTATCCCCAAACCCACTTAAAAAATATGTCTGATAATTTGCGACCAAAAGCCGCCCTTACTGGTGCAGCTTGAATCACCGAACCCCATATAAATAGAGGCGCCCTTTAACTGTTTTCTCAGTCAATCGATGTCTTCTACTACTTTAACGTCCAAGAGTGACACAACTGGCCTGCCAGAGTTGCTTGAACCAAAACAATCCTCGAAAATCCACACCTTTATCGGACTTTCGGGCAAAAAGTTACAATTTGCAGTCTCTTCCTTTGCTGGGGTAGGTTTTTTACTTTTTGGTTATGACCAAGGTGTCATGGGAAGTTTGTTGACGTTGTCATCCTTCGAGGACACTTTCCCTGCCATGAAAGCTTCCAATAATGCCACTTTACAGGGTGCCGTCATCGCTATCTATGAAATTGGGTGCATGTTCGCAGCCTTGTCTACCATCTATTTGGGGGACAAGCTTGGACGGATCAGAGTGATGTTCATGGGAGCCATAATTGCCACTGTGGGAGGAGTCTTACAGTCTTGTGCCTATACCATTCCTCATCTTATTGTGGCCAGAATCGTCACTGGAGTGGGGGTAGGTTATATCACTGCCACCGTTCCAATGTACCAATCTGAGTGTTCTCGGGCAAAATCTAGAGGCAAGTTGGTGATGCTTCAGGGAAGCATTGTGTCACTTGGGGTGATGGTATCATACTGGATCGATTTTGGGTTCTATTTCTTAAGAGACAGTCCCCATAAGAGCATTTCATGGAGGTTTCCTATAGCATTCCAGTGCGTGTTTTCCTTACTATTGGTGGTTTTTGCACTTTCGTTCCCCGAGTCTCCTCGTTGGCTCTTGAAAAAGGGCAGGCTGGAAGAAGCCAGGGGGGTTTTCTCTGCATTGTATGACTTGCCTGAGTCTCATCCGGTGATCAACGCTCAAATTGGCGAGATCGAGTTTTACTTGGCCAAAGAACGGGCAGAAGGAGCCTTTGATATCAATTTGAAGGAAATATTCGTCCAGGGCCCCAATAGAAACTTCCATAGAGTTTGTTTATCGGTGTGGCTTCAGATATTCAACCAAATCTGTGGTATCAACTTGATAACTTACTATGCTGGTACCATCTTTGAAAATTATATTCATATGTCACCGTTCAATTCCAGGATCTTGGCTGCTTGTAACGGTACTGAATATTTCCTTGTATCCATAGTGGGACTCTTTTTAATTGAACGTTTGGGGAGAAGGTTCCTTTTGATATTCGGTACCATTGGCCAGTGTTTTGCTATGACAGCACTCACGGTATCTACCTGGTATGCCGATCATCAAGATGGCTCTCAAGCGGGAATCTCTGCCGCGGTATTCCTTTTCGTGTTTAATAGTTTCTTTGCTGTTTCCTACTTGGGAGGAACATGGTTGCTTCCACCTGAAATTCTTTCGTTACAAATGAGAGCCTCGGGTGCTGCTTTGTCTACTGCCAGTAATTGGGCATGTAATTTTATGGTGGTGATGATTACTCCCGTTGCTTTTGAAAACATCGGTCCGTATACTTATACCATTTTCGCAGCCATTAATGCGGCCATTGTACCGGTGTTGTTCTTCTTGTTACCAGAAACTTCTGGTAGAAGTTTGGAGGAAATGGATCTCATTTTTAGTCAATGTCCTGTGTGGAAGCCTTGGAAAGTGGTCCAGATTGCAAAATTCCTTCCTATGCAACATGTGGATGAAGACGGTAACTTTGACTGTGAGAAGGGATATGTGCTTGAACATCAAGAGTACATTAGTGGAAGAAGTATCAGCGATGTTAGTGAGCAGTGACTACCAAAGTGAATACCAAAGTAGATCTTAGGTCTGAGACTGAAGTGACCTTTAGAACTGGAAGACTCAAGATCAAATTATGTGTTTAGTCAGTCTGGAACTTTTTATCTAAATCATAGTCTCCTTGTTTAGTTTCATAAATATCGATCTCATTTGAAGTAAAATTACACCCCGATGTTATAGTATTTAGATAGGTCTCTTGTATTTAGATAGGTTAGACGGAGTTGTAGTAGAACTCTCCACACTCTCTATGAGCCTTGGATCCTTACCATACCAAAACATGGATGTACTTTTTAGAAATAAGCCACAGTTTCCCTCAAGGTAACCACCAATGTACCTGAATGCTGGGAGTATTCTGTAAAACCACATGGGCTTCCGGTTTGTTTCTTAGGTGTAGGGTGCCGATTCATGCATATAAACGTTCTCTGCATTCGGTTAAGTGTGGCATCATATATTTTGACAGCTCACTGCGCATACATCCAAATACGGAAAAACGGCCCATGGGTGTGGCTCAAACCTGGGAATTTGAGGGGGCTAAAAGCTTATAATCTATAATTTATCAGGGGTTATCTGTAGCGCCATAGCCCAATGAGACTAAAAGAATTATACCCGCCTAAACGTGGAACCTAGGCGGTTAGTGGATCCTTCCCCTTGTCTCTACTCAAATTTGATGGTCAACGCACTACCTTTTTTATTAAGGTTAGTGACGAGTAACCGAAACCGATATTTGCCGCAAAAACGCCACCACCTCCACCACCTCCACCACAACTTCTCCAAATGTGACCTGTACTTTCCCCCACGAATCCTCGCTAAACGTTGACCATCTCTCCTAGCCAGTACCTACCAACCCACCAGTTCTAGCTGTCTCCCTGAACCCCCACTAAAACCCCCAACCACCCAACCATCTTACCTGCCCGTTTCGGACTCTCCGTTTTCTGGTCACGTGACATTACCTAATGCGGCCACAGAGCCCGATGATGGGTTTTGTAGCCGCAATTAAGGGCCGCTGACAAATTCGCCTCACCAAGCTAACCCCGATAAAAAAATGCGCTAACTTTTAATACACATTTCATCACATTCCTCCACACTTTTCTTTCCAACACTATAACAATCAAAAGGCGCCTTTATCGCCTCTCTCGCTAAAGTCTGTTTCTCCGTCCCGTAAGACTTCTGGTGTTTTGCTGTGAGACTTAAGGGTCTATTCATCAACTTTAAGGGTCCTTCACTGGTGCATTCATTCTTGTTTCAAACCCCATCATAAGATTGGAAGAAATAACCGCCAATAAGCAAAGAAGGAAGAAAAGAAAAGAAGAAAAGAAACCAAGTCCAATAAAGAAAAGAACTTTTTCCATTTCACCTCTAAATCCTGTTGGTCGAATTAATTTCAATACTTTCCCATCCCTTTCTAGAGTATCAAATCGTATCCGCAGGTGGTCACTTTTATCACTTTTATCACTTTTATTCATTTCCTTTCCAGTTCCTTGAAATGGACTTCTATTACCGTAAACTGATGGGAAATGGCACCATTGCCAGCAAGTTTCGTCTCAGTACTACACCTCACCATTCTCCCACCGTCCAACTGAAACAATCTGGTTTGCGTGACCTGTTGAAACGTCAACAACCGAGTATTGGAGATAAATCTCCAAATTCTGACAACGGTACCCTCCCAGAAACCACTAGCAAAAAATCTACACAAGCCCCTCAAACCACTGCATCGATTAGCTCTGAAACTTCAGAAGAATCCGAATTATCCGAGCCTTCACCTGTCATTATCAAAGAATCTGGTAAAACAAAGCATCCTATAGAGTTTCCAGAAACACATCATCGCAATAATTGTAACAGGTGTTACCGTTTGAAGAAGAAATGTCTGAGAGAATATCCCAGCTGTCAAAATTGCCAGAAAACCAATTCTGATTGTGAATACGTGGTAAGAAGCAACAAAAGAAGGAAGAAGGGGGTAATTCCACAAGTTGATGGTGAACGAGTGTTGGTGGCAGATAATTCGCAAATCTTCCATGTTGTTGATCGTGAAGAATCCCTGCCACCAGCCAAAGATCTTGTTGTGGCCCATAATTTGGTATCTGTTTCTTCGATGTTGGCAAGTGACAGCATCGATTCTACTATTTCCAAAGAAATCTCTTCTACCTCTCGTCGCTCTCATAAGAAAATTACCACAGCTGAACTTTCCACTAGTGCTAGAAGAGCCAAAGAAAGCGGTGATGTATCCTTGACTAAGAAGCTCATTTCAAAATCATTATCTCATTCTGCATCCACTAATGTCAAGGAAGAATTCATCAATATGAAGCTATTACCAAACAAAGAGCTTCCAATGATTTTTGCACTCAATTATTTTGAAAATTATAGTTTGAAGTATCCATTTATTGATAAAAGTGAAATATTGGGAAGATTAAATTCCATAGATTTCACAAATGAAGCAATCGTCAATATAGATATATTCCTTCTTATGGGAATTGGTTGTTTGACTTATGATCAGGATTTAGATCCATCTCAAGGATCATTATTTCAGCAATTTTTCACGGCAAAAAGTGTTGCTTCTATTATTGATGTGTTAGATTTGACATTGAAAGATACCACCACCGAAGAAAAGATTGAAAACTTGAAGCTTTTGTTATTATTGACCATTTATGGAGTTAGTTCCATGGATTTTGATTTCTGTTGGGGGTTAATGGGGATTTTGAATAGATTGGTAGTACAATTGGAGCTCTATAATCCAAGGGGATTTTATTCCGACGGTGAATCAAGGATTTTAAAAAGAATTTTCTGGTCCGTGCATAATTTAGACAAAGAATTAAGTCTTCAACTAATCAGACCTAGTCAATTTCCAGCTCATGAGTTCATTAAACTTGAGTTACCTATAGAAGAAAATATTCATAAAGATGAAAGCCTTGAGTTAATTAACCAAGAAATCAAGTATCACCAGTTCCAAGATGAACTTCTTTCGGCGTTTTTGATTGGAAATGAAAATGGTATAAATAAATTGAAAGAATTATCAACCAATATAGAGAAATGGAGAATCGCTACCACTTCTTCCATTCATAAGCATTATAGTCAATCTCCTCATTTACAGGAATGGACTTCTTATACCAACATGAGCTACTATTATTTACTTGTTGAACTTGATCAATTATCCACAAGTGAATCATTACAGTTTACTTTACAATTTCTTTCCAATTCGTTTGCTTTGATCATCTCTGAAACCGAGTCTAAACAAAAGTCCAAACCTGATATCAAGCTTACTTTACGAGCATCATTATTCTGGCATGGTCGCCTTTTCAAGGTGATAAATTACACGATAAAACTGTTGTTAAACCACCTAACTTCCGATTCACTGACCAAAGTTGATTTAAGTCTTCGTCTAAGTGAATTCAACAGTAATCTCCAATTATTTGTGAATTTATTACGGTACCTAGATGGTAATTCAGGACCCAACAGAGGAGGATCAAGCTCAACCAATAAAACTTATAGAAAGAAGATCCTGTTTTTGGCAGGTGAATTGAATGAGCTTCATGTGGCCCTCATGAATTTTAATATTATGGCCTGTTCTGACCAGGACAAAAATGACTTGATAGCCAAGGTATCAAGTGTACAGAAACGTTTAGCCACCCAAACCGATTAACATCCACCTAAATGAAAAACCAGCTACAATCATTTGAAACCACATGATCATTTATTTCCAACCTTCACTACCAACTTCATTGCTTATGACTAACGACTTACCCTGTATTATATTATATAAATGACGACACAATACAATACACAACATGATGCAAATCATGTACCTTATGCTCATCATGCACATCATGCACATAAATTATAGGAATTTCTAGCGAGATTCAAAACGAAACATCGAACGCTCTTGTAAATGGTATGTAGGGGTTTGACGTCATAACGATTTACAATTACATTAACCCGGGATCCAAAAGCAAGCAATCAAGCCCGTTGGATCCCGTTGGATCCCGGTAACGATTCCTGAGAGGGTTCCCAACTCGTTAAACGGATAAGATGAACACGAACACCGATGTCACACAATAGATGGGCCGTGAAGCCGAAACAGCTCATAGGAATGCAAATATAAATATAATTTGAGTCCTAACTGGTGTTGTTCAACGGCGACTTCCCGGGTTGACTTTCCCCCCAGTGATAATTGCGGTATGGATGTTCTGTCATAATATTTCCGTTATGACGTCAGAGGGTTAAAATTTTGTTTAACAATGTAAGGAACTGGTATAACCTGGGAAATCTGGCCATAGACGCCCCACTTGATCCCCCAATTCATCGAATCTCCCCCACCATTTATGCACCTTTTACACCCTTTATGACGGCTCCAAACCATTGCACCTGGTTCAGTTGCCGCATATAGCACTCTCTCATGCTATATTGCTATGATACATTTAGAGCCCAGGAAATATACGCCCTCGAGTATTGTGGTTTGGCGAGAAAGATTCATCCAAACATCTTTGGTGGCCCTTCAGGATTCATATATATCACTGGTAAACATCCTATTGCCTGGAGACCCAACCTCCTCGGTTGCAAGATCATGCCCTTGACGGACATTTTCGAGGAAACTAAAAATACTTTATAAAACCTTTTTTTTTGACGCTTCATGCATATGCAGCCCTGGTATCTCCACAAATAATCCATGGTGGGGTATGAAGACCCTATATAAACCATGTAATACGCCTGCTTTTCAAACCAAACACCATGTCCTCTTCCAGCTTGTCTACTCCTCATAAGAGTAATGAGCTGTTAGCACATTCCTCTCAAGTCCACACATTCCTTGGGCTTTCGGGTAAAAAGTTACAATTTGCAGTCTCTTCGTTTGCTGGAGTAGGTTTCTTACTCTTCGGTTATGACCAAGGTGTCATGGGAAGTTTGTTGACGTTGCCTGACTTCGAAGACACTTTCCCTGCCATGAAAGCTTCCAATAATGCCACTTTACAGGGTGCCGTCATCGCTATCTATGAAATTGGGTGCATGTTCGCAGCCTTATCTACCATCTACTTGGGTGATAAATTGGGAAGAATTAAGATCATGTTCATGGGTTCCATTATTGCTACCGTGGGGGGAGTATTGCAGTCTTGTGCCTATACCATTCCTCATCTCATCGTTGCCAGAATCGTCACCGGAGTAGGGGTAGGATTCATTACCTCTACCGTGCCAGTGTACCAATCAGAGTGTTCGCCAGCCAAATCTAGAGGTAAGTTGATTATGTTAGAAGGTAGTATCATTGCCTTGGGAATCACCATCTCCTACTGGATCGACTTTGCCTTCTATTTCTTAAGAAACAGCACTCATAAGAGTGTGGCATGGAGGTTTCCCATCGCTTTCCAATGTTTCTTTGCTCTTATTTTAGTATGTGCCGCACTTTACTTCCCTGAATCACCTCGTTGGTTGTTGAAAAAAGGAAAGAATGACGAAGCTCGAAAGGTATTCTCTGCATTATTCGGATTGCCTGAAGATCACCCCATGGTGGCAGCTCAAATGGGTGAGATTTTGATGTATGTACAAAAAGAAAAGGAAGAAGGAGCAGATGATTTCAAAATCACAGAAGTGTTCAAACAGGGTCCAAATAGAAATTTCCATAGAATCACCTTGGCATTCTGTGTCCAGATGTTTCAACAGATTTGTGGTATCAACTTGATTACTTATTATGCCGGAACCATTTTCGAGAAGTATATTCATATGACTCCATTCAACTCTCGTATCTTGGCTGCTTGTAATGGTACGGAATACTTTTTGGCTTCATTACTTGGATTGTTATTGATTGAAAGATTGGGTAGAAGATTCTTACTCTTTTGGGGTGCCATAGCTCAAGCTATCACCATGGCTATTTTAACCGGAACCACTTGGGCTGCTGATAATGGAAGTGGATCTAAAGCTGGTATTGCTGCCGCGGTATTCCTTTTCGTGTTTAATAGTTTCTTTGGAGTTTCCTTTTTGGGAGGTACTTGGTTAATTCCTCCTGAGGTTCTTTCTTTACAAATGAGAGCCACTGGTGCTGCTTTGTCTACTGCCAGTAATTGGGCATTTAACTTCATGGTGGTGATGATTACCCCAGTTGCTTTTGAAAGTATTGGTCCTTATACCTATACTATTTTCGCAGCCATTAATATTCTCATTGCTCCATGTATTTACTTCTTATTGCCAGAAACAGCAGGAAGAAGCTTGGAAGAGATGGACATTATTTTCAGTCAATGTCCAGTTTGGCAACCTTGGAAGGTAGTTCAAATTGCTCGTGATTTGCCCTACGAACACGTTGAGATGCACACCAAGGAAGATATTGAGAGAAAAGCTTATACTGAGCATGCAGAGAATATTGGTCAAGACAACGGGATTTTCACTAGTGCCAGTGAGACCACCCAGCCAGAACTAAAGCACGAATAGATTTTCAATGAGTTATGTAAATTAATAATAAACAGAATATAATTAGAGGATATTTGAACACTAGAATTTTGTAAAGTCAAACAGTTTGTGACTTAAGTTATGTGGCTAGTTGAATACTTTACTTTTAAGAAATATAATCTAAAGTTACCGATAAATAGCTACAATAGACTATCTTAGAATAAAATATCTTAGAACAGACTATCTTAGAATAAACCATCTTAAAATAGACAATCTTCGAATAAACTATGTTCGTATAGACTATATAAGAACTCACTATATAAATAATATTCTGATGGATATAACTGATTTGATTAGTATTTATAATTCAAAACTAATTAGATATTTCTGGTTAGTCATAAATACATATTAGTATGCTATTGTAAGATTCATGAAAGTAATAACTAAATATGACATGGCTTATTCCTTAGAGAGGATAAAATGATTTAGAGAAAACCCATAGGGAGTTTTTTTTGGCAGACAAGAGTAACTTAAGTTTATGGACATAACTGTCATCCATTTACTCAGAAGTATTATCTAAATTGTCTCGTAAATCTTCTCTCGTAAACAACCTTATCTTCAAGCTCGTATTGATAATCTTCATAACCATAAAAACTACATTTTAGCGTTTTAAATTCTTCCAAGCAGTCTCTATCTTGAATGATATAATCGAACTCTATAGTGTTGAGAAATTAAATGTTTACCACAACTAATTGAATTGATTAACAAAGCTCGAGCAAAATTGTAAACATGGACATGAGTCTTCGATGTTATTCACTTAAAGAATTAGTGAAATGAATGTTATTTATAAGAAGATTTACTTCAAATTTTGAAATCAATAATTAACTAATTTACATAATTTTTGAAAACTTGCAAAATTCACACTAGAATCAAATACTTGTTCTTAGTATTAAACTGTCATTCCAATAAGAAATTGAAGTATAGGAAAACATTAATCATTTCAATGGTTTTGGAATAGAATACGGGTTCTCTGATGTAATAAGCAGTTACACTCCATTGGCTTATCTCCACCATCTCAAGGTCTTCGGATTTCTCTCTAAATAAAATCCAAAACCCAAAATCGTTACTCCAAACCCAGTTAGATGAACATAATCAAGCTCCAAATATTATTCTCCAGTATAGAAACAATTCATAAGGATAATTACTAGCGTTGGGTATCAGAGTATAACTATTCTCTTGACAAATACAGACCTTTTATTTATGGTGATAATCAATTTGTATCTCTTTAGTAATTTATTAGAACAATTCAATGCTTGATAATATCAGGTACCTGCAATCTATATCTAATCATCTAATCATACCTTTACTATTGTCATAGTTAATATGCTATTAGATAGATCTATACATGTTGCAGTTTGGAGTGATCTAAACTGTAACACTATATTATCTATTAGTTAGAATAATTGTAGATGTATATTAATTCCTAAAGAGAGCAGAAAATCTACATTCAATAAGTTTCTAATATGCTGAAATCCCACCATACTTGGGAGATAGTTTGCTCAAAAAGCAGACAAAAACGCCTTATATCGTCTACAAAGTCACCTATTTTCCGCAAATACTACCAAATTTAATACAAAAAAATTACAAGAAATCAGCTAAAGACAACCGCCATCATCTTAAAATTCAATTGGGGATCTACTATATATATTCTTTTCATTTCAAACCAAACAGCGCCAAGTTCAACTCAACTCCTCCTCACATCTGTCCCCAGTCTCAGTCTCAGTCCTTGGAGTACCGGACCACGCACGACCTCTTACGGAAGGCAAACTCGCCACTCACTTACACCACTACCAACACTTCCCCAACCACACCATGCCACCAAGAGACGATTGGGACAAATACGTCGCTCCAAGCGAAGACGATGAGAAATCAGAAAAGATTGTCCCCTTAAGTGAAGGCGATATTCAAGTGTTGAAAACTTACGGTATCGCACCATACGCCACTTCTCTTAAACAACTTGAAAAGGACTTGAAAACCATTGAAGAAAGAATAAAGGAAAACATTGGGGTGAAAGAAAGTGACACTGGATTGGCACCACCTCATTTGTGGGATGTAATGGGAGACAAACAAAGAATGTCGTCCGAACAACCATTACAAGTTGCCAGATGTACCAAGATCATTGAGGCCACCAACCCTCTGCCCCTGATCGGAGCCATCCAGAACGCCGACAATAAGTCCAAATATGTCATCAATATCAAGCAAATCGCCAAGTTCGTGGTGGGATTGGGTGAAAGAGTCTCCCCAACCGATATCGAAGAAGGTATGCGTGTGGGTGTTGACAGACAAAAGTATGAGATCCAATTGCCATTGCCTCCAAGAATCGACCCTTCTGTCACCATGATGACAGTGGAAGAGAAGCCAGATGTCACCTACAGTGACGTGGGTGGCTGTAAAGAGCAAATAGAAAAGTTGAGAGAAGTGGTTGAATTGCCCTTGTTATCTCCTGAAAGATTCGTCAAATTGGGTATTGACCCTCCTAAAGGTATTTTACTTTATGGCCCTCCAGGTACCGGTAAGACATTGTGTGCTCGTGCCGTAGCCAACAGAACCGATGCCACTTTCATTAGAGTTATCGGATCCGAATTGGTACAAAAGTATGTTGGAGAAGGTGCAAGAATGGTGAGAGAATTATTCGAAATGGCCAGAACCAAAAAAGCCTGTATCATTTTCTTTGATGAAGTTGATGCTATAGGTGGTGCTAGATTTGATGATGGTGCAGGTGGAGATAATGAAGTTCAAAGAACCATGTTGGAGTTGATCACACAATTGGATGGTTTTGATCCTAGAGGTAACATCAAAGTCATGTTTGCAACAAATAGACCAAACACATTGGATCCTGCATTGTTAAGACCAGGAAGAATAGATCGTAAGGTGGAATTTTCCTTGCCAGATTTGGAAGGAAGAGCCAATATTTTCAGAATCCACTCCAAGACCATGAGTTGTGAAAAAGATATAAGATGGGAATTGATTTCCAGATTGTGCCCTAATGCCACTGGTGCCGAATTAAGATCGGTATGTACCGAAGCAGGTATGTTTGCTATTAGAGCCAGAAGAAAGGTGGCTAATGAGAAGGATTTCTTGAAGGCCGTGGAGAAGGTCATTAAAGGTAACTTGAAATTCAGTTCTACCAGCCAGTACATGCAATATAACTGATTCAACCATATCAATTGTTCTTGTGGTGTTTCTACAGGATTTATCGATACAATAAACGTCATAGTGATGAATAAACCATATAAATTTCTATTCTATTTAATTAGTTACTCTATTAATGGTGATAAACCACCAAAAAACACCTTATTAATCCCACCAAGATACACATCCCATACCATCGGTTTGACAGGATGCTAACAATGCGTAAGGAGGTGCCTTATTGGTATTTTCTTCCACAACAAGTCCATCATTTGGACCCTTTGGCTTGATGTTAACAAAGATTTCTTCTTCCACTCTGAAACGGATCTTGTCATTGACATCTATGAATAATTCCGTATCCTCATCTGGTTTCCATACCCAGGCCTTTTCCACTGGCTTGAATTCACAACCTTCGAATATATATGATTTAGGAATGAATATTTCATCGAAGAATTCTAATCTTACCTTGATTCCTTCAGGGGAACACTCAGCTACCCATCCGGTTAGTATTTCACCAATGAAAGGTTTCCATACAATGCATCTGAATTTGACTTCGACGAAGGAGCCACCATCTCCTGGCTTGAGAAGACCATCCTTGATGTCTAGTAAGTCCCAAATAGTTATGACTAATCCAAGATTGCTTATGACCTTATTGGCAAGCTTTTTATTGAGTTCGTCTGTGAGACTATGTTGGATAGGAATATTGAAGGCTTGAGGAGGTATTCTCACCAAGTCGGTGAGTTCGGATAGAATGAACATGTTGATTAGCCTGCTCAATCGGTTCAAACAAAGTTTTCAACCAGTTGAGTGTTTTGTTGTCCAAAGTTCAAGCGATTGAGTTTGAGAGTGTTGATATTTGAGCCCCAAAACCCAGAAAAAAGTGTTTCTTTTCTTGATACAATGATGAAAAACTCAAAATTATGATCAAATCAATCAAAACTGGTCTTCTTTACCAAATGTGATCCCTTTGGAGTCGGTGATTATGATGACAATATTGTTGTGGATCGGGGTTTTTTTGAGATGAGATAGTGCGAACTACCCCATCATCAACAGTATTAACCATCCATCACACACTATTCCCATAATTGAGCCTTCACCTCAATCGAGAGCTAAAACCAACCACTAACCAAGCAAACTGGAGTTTTTAACATTACTAGCCGTCTTTTTCCGTTGTTTCCATCTCCGTTTTCAAGCAACTGGAGGGCAGTTCAAATCTCATCCTTTAGATACTATTAGCTCAATATCCTCCTTTTCACCTATTTAACATCTTCAAATGAATAGAATCAACAAGAAGATCAATACTTCCAAATCATCCGATAGGAGATTGGCTGGAAGCCGACAAGCAGCTCAATATCTTCATAACTCGTTAAAGCCCACCACCAGAGTAATTCCTTCACAAGACATCCAAATTTCTGGGGGAAAAACCGTCAAAAGAAATGCTGGTGGCAAGACATGGGAAGACAGTAGCTTATTAGAGTGGAATCCCAAGCACTTCCGGTTATTTGTTGGAAACTTGGGCTCTGATGCTAATGACCAATTATTAATTGATGCGTTTGGCAAGTACCCCAGCATGAGCAAAGTAAAAGTCCCTACAGATCCCAAAACAGGAAAGAACAAGGGCTATGGCTTCGTGGCATTCGCAGACCCCGAGGAATACTTTAAAGCGTTCAAAGATATGAATGGAAAATATATCGGCTTACATCCAGTCCAATTGAAACGAGCCGAAACTCAAATCAAGCCAACCAAGAAGAAAGGAAAAAAATAGAGCAGAGTGATAAAATGCCCTATTGTGATGTTTGACCTCAAACATATGAATGATATTTACGAAATGAGAGCATTATCAAGCAAAGAATAGCCACACTGAGTATGATAAACGTGCCGAAGAAACGGAATAACTCCAGTAATACATTGAAGAGTATTTCGTGCTTTTTATCAATACAAGCTGGAAGCTCCAATTCATAGTTCAAACTATGGTATTTTATTCAAACCATCTCGCCACCTAAGGAATAATGATACCGAATGGTAACTTTAGCTCATTATTAATATCCATATTCAGTTGATGGTTCGAGGTTTAGAAACCTAGAACAGTACTGACACAAAGGAAATAAAGGAAAAGGATATGAAATTTATAACTGGATATTGTTAAGCTTAAGTTTCATGTCTTATAAATCATATTCACATAATATTACTGGCTAATATAATAGTTTATTTATTAAGTTGGTATACACCTAGAGGAAATATTCAGTTTTTCATTCTAACCAGCAACATCATCATCATGACCTCTATTTACACGAATGCAGAATTTCTATCACTATATATCTTTTATATTTGTTGTATGAAAGTACCTAATACACCTAATATTTACATTGTTATAAATTAACACCTGGAATTAGGTCTCATCTACGTATTAATCTGTGCTATAATTAATGTTCATATATATGAAATTGATACTTATACAAAGTATGAGTAACTAAGTGGTATTAAAGATGAGATATCCAAAGAATTCAACCAGTTGACTTTGACAAAGGATTGAAGAGAATTGTTGAAATATTAATGTATTTTTACAATTATTACATATTTTTATATTTATTCAACTTATAGCCAATAATCCTAGAATATTCGATATTCGACCAGTACTAAATGTGAGGAACTTTGTGATTATTATTTCCAATTTAGTATTCAAATTGATTTAACACAACTTATATTTTCTCTCGGAATCTTTAGTGATTTTAAGGGTGGATAGTATTAATAGTAAGTTTCTTGGGGAAGGAAGAGAAGTTATATGCCGGAGAAACACAATACACGAGCAGTCATATTAGTAATTAGAACAACCACTAATTGTAGGACTATTCAATATAGCAGTAATTATAAAGGACCACCAACTTTTCAGCTATTCAGCTATTCAGCGATTCAGCGATTCATAGCTACATTTCTGTTGGTTTCTTCAATGACTTTTCAAGCTACAAGGTCATTTAAGACGTCTTCCCAATTGATCATCCGGCTATTTTTGTAATATTTGGCATGAATTAATCACCTATCCTTTAATTTACAACAATTTATCATTTAATATACTTTATGTCAACTTCATTGGTGTATTCTACATGTGGTTATACTATTATAACAAGGTCGTGTCCTGCCCAGTACCATAGAAATCATAATTAATTCAGCATATTCCCACAGTCCAAAGAATTCATCTAAAAACACCCCAAAAAGACACTAAAACATTGGCAATCATTTCACTTATCAATAGAGACTCCTCCCACTGTACTTGAGTGATGTCCAGATTGGGGGTTATAATTACGTAAGCACATCACGTGCCCACTATCACCTGATGAAACCATCAAAATTTTACAAACACAACCACTATGCTTCCCATTAGATTCCCCATACAAGTGGGATTGGCGGCGTTACGTCCTCAGATCCGGTCCAGATTGATCGGCACATCATTAATTCGGTTTAAATCCAATTTACCCCAGGATTTTAACCCCAAAAAGAGCTTACCTTCCGAGGGTGAATGGAAGCATCTTAAACAACATATTCCAGGTGAAAGCATTCAGACCAATGAAGTCCAAGACAGAGTTCCTCGGTTCCCTTTGGCCAAGGAGATTGTTCCTACACTTTTACCAAAGCCAGGAATCCCCCAAGTTGGGCCCAAATATTCATTCCGTCAAGTAATTCAGATCTTGAAGGGTAAAACTCAACCTGAATTGATTTATGAGTCTGAACCTCATAGACTTTACTTTCTTGCGTGTTTCTGTTGTGCGGTGGTGTTTACAGTTTATGGGTTAGTTTTAGCAGAATACGCATGGTTTCAAGCCAATAGAGATTATGAAGAAAATGTCACTGAGCAAAATCAAGTGATTAGAAAGAGAGAATGGTTATTTTCTTTGGCTAAGAATTCTGTGTTTAGTATCATTATGCTTGGAGCTGCTTATGGAGTGGGAAAATTTCCTACCAGATTAGTTAGAAGAATGTGGTATTTACCTGGACCAGTGGAACATATTAAATTCACCAGTTATCCATTATTCCCAGGACGTCCAACTCCGGTTCTTACTGTTCCATTAGAACATTTGGTAAGAAGACATAAGGCCAGAGTATGGACTGGAAAAGGATTCTACGGTACTGCTGACAATTCCATGTTCTTCTTTGTTTTAAAAGAAGCTATAAATGGAGGAAAGAAATCAAGAAATTGGGTAATTGATAGAAAGGGATTCTTTTGGTCAGACGGAAGAGTGTTTGATTTCCTTTTTGGTAAAGAGACTTTGGCAGAAGCCGAAGCTGGTATTCCATATGATGAACAAATTGGGATTATGAACCGTGAAGTACAAAAGAAAAAGAAGCAATTGCGTGCTGAACATGGAATGTTTTATCAATGGAAGCTCGGGGCAAAAGAGTTGAAGAGTGATATCAATAAAGCCGGAAGTTATGTGCAAAGTATTCGTGGGAAGGAGAAAGAAAACGAGAAAATAGGCAAGATTGGAGGTAAGAAGTAGTAAGATTGAATCACTTAACAACCGCAAACAACTATCTCATTGAGTCAGCAACAGGAGTTGGTGCCGATTCAATCCTTTTATTGAATCTGAATACTGAATACTGAATCAGAACAGGTTAACTACCACTCGCTTGTATATAGTTATATGTTATGCAGACATTACGGGAATATGCAATAAATTCTTACATAGCACCCGCATAATAAATGACAGGTTTTTGTCTGAAGTTTACCTGTACGGTTTTTGTCTGAATTTTACCTGTCAGTTTTTGTCTGAGTTTTGCCTGTCAGTTTTTGTCTGGATTTACACGTCAGTTTTTGTCTAAAATTTACCTGTACACGGTATTTTTCCAAATTGTCTGAACTTCACCATTAGATCTGAAAATTTCTCGTTTTTGATCAAATAAGCAACGTAGCGTTCGGAGCTGCCTCGATACTCGGAGTTGGCGGGCCCACTACGCCCGACATGAAACTGGAGTAACATGTCACAAAGTCAAAGAGTTTGGTTGATCACGATATAAGGTGTCACGTGAAAAGGACATGTCGCATTGTTTTGAAACGGCCCCTTTTCGGAGAACCCGTTAACTAGCCTTACAAGGTATATTAGATTTTTAACCTTCTCAGAGGGATCACGATATTTGCTACGGCCGTAGGAGATTTACCTAGCAAACAACCGATTCCATGCGATGACTGTACGTGGGGTGGGCGACCGTTTCTCGTCCCCCACCCTGACCCCCACATGTTGCAGCAATGTCGCGAGCGCGCGACATTCGCCCTCTCCTCCCCGTAACTTGCTCCCTCGCCCAAGGAGTGCCAAACCCTTTTATCTGGAAATTCACTTCCTTCCAGTATATTCCACACTTACTTTCCACTTCCATCCACAGAGCTCGTCTATACCTATTGTCTCCTCCGGCACGTGAACCGATTCTCCTATTACTTCTCTGGATCCACCCGTTTGCCACCCGCGACCGTTAGGTGTAACACATCCGAAGTAAACCATCATCAACTTCACCAATCCCGAGACTATTCATAGATACGGAAATTGAACCACGCTGTTGTTTGCTTAACTGCCTTCATCAGTACCGAACTTCCATCCTAATTGAGTCGCTGTTGTAACAACAACTCTTGAAACAACTTACTTGTTCAAACCAGTGGAGAGCACTCCCTCAAAGTTGCCTATTACCTAAAAGTTGCCTCCACCAATTATACAATAAGGCCCCATTACCACCTAATTTCATCCGGTAACATACATACAACTTTCCAATCAAGCCATCACACCACTATGGCCGCCAATTTACGAGAAGTCAAGATGCAGAAACGCAAGTTGGATGAGATGGACCTCAAGAAGGACTCGTCATTCATGTCGAAAGACAGACAGAATAAGAAACTCAAAGTTTCGTTCAAGGGACTGGGTAACAAACTGGAGGTTCCAGCTGCCGATGAACCCCGCCTGGGCCACCATCTTCATAGAGTCACCGCCCCTCGTTCTCCATCGCCCTCGGAGTTGTCTCATGACGACGATCATCTCCATCCACTTCTGCAACTCCAACACTACAATGCACCCGTGGAGAACTCTCCTCTCTTGACTCCCAAGGAAGAGGAGGACGATGAAGACGATGAACGTTACTCAAAGTCCGACCACCAGACAGAACACTCGCCTTCCCCCACAGCCTCCACCGCTTGTACAACTCCTCCATCAAGCTCCCCTATTAATGACAATAATGATACCAATAACTTACAAGATCCCAACAACTTACAATCAGTAGGTGAAAACATTCAGAAACAGAATGAATACAATCAACTCGCCACTAACCCTGATTATATCTCCCTTTCTTCAACTTTACGTTTGCTTAATACTAACAAAAATCAAATTTCACAGCAAATCGTTCAACTTTCCCAATTACTGGATTTCCATATGAAAAACGAAAATAAGTCTGAAATCATCGACTTTTTCATGAAATTAGTCAATCATGAATTGGACCTTCCCAAGCCTTCTAAAATAATTAAGGCTCCCACTATCGAATGGTCCAGATACCATACAGGTTTATCACAGGTATCTACTGATTATCAAAAACAAGTCAATTCCAAGCCTGAAGTAACCTATAAAAAACTTCAGCTTTTTGACAAACACATTGGTGCTCATAAATGAGGAACGTGTTTCATTTATGACTTCAAATGAGTATTATGACCATCATGGCTTGCACCCCTTACCGTTTTTTTATCCAGTTGGATGATCCTATATGATCATCATACTGTGCAAGTCGCTGTTTTCGTTCTAGTTCAATTAGTTCTTTGCTTTTTTCCGCTTTCCCGCTTTCCTTTGCTACTTCCTTGCTTTCTACATCATAAAAATCCAATTATCTCTAGTTCTTCTACACCCATTTTTTGTGTATATAGATTTCAATCACTTATTAAAAAATTAGACAGATCAATTGTAGAACCATAGCTTCACTTTTTCTTAGAATCATTGGTGTTTTCTTCATCTTCACTATCCGTAACCAAAAACGCATCAGAGTTAGCTGGAACATCAGAATTCAATGGTTCCCATTTCTTACCTACTTCCGGTAATGGTTTGTTTGCTGATGGTTTTGGTCCGGAGGGTTGGTTTTGATTTTGTTCTCTTCTTGTTGGCAAAGCAGGAACATCTTCCTTATCATTATCGGTCAAACTGATTCTGTTGTGGAAATCATGGGAAAGGATTTGAGGATCTTCATCGAATCTAGTGTTCTTTCTTCTATCATTGGAGCTGTATGAAGAACCTCCTAATGCACCGAACAATTTAGGATTGTTTTGCTTAGGTTTCTCTTCATAATCTTCTCCACTTCCATCGAACTTCTTAGCGATACCAGAAACCCAACTGTTCAAAGTGGTACGAGCTTCTTCGATTCCTTGAGTGAAAGTTTCCTTAATTTGATCAAACTCATCCGGACTATCATCAGGGTTTTGCTGTCCACGTTGTTGGTGTCTCTTTTTCTCAGAATGACGTCTTCTTCTTCTCTCATCTTCGAGTTCGAACTCCTTCTGTAACTTTCTTGCCAATAACTCATCATCAGTAAGACCATTATCCGAGAATTCGCCCGATTTCACAAATGTTCTTCCCTTTGGTGCCCCTGTTGGTGCATTTGGGACGGGAATTTCTGGCTTGAAGCTTGGGTCAGATATATAAAGCAACGCATTGAAGGCAGGATCAACATTACCCTGAGATGCAATCAATACTGCTGTGACAATCTTCTCCTCAATATTGGGGAAAGCATCCCTTAAATCGTTGATAATCTTGGTGGCGGGATCTTCAGGTCTTTTCGGTTGAGGAGGTGGAGTTTCCACTTTTTTATCATCATTCAATGACACTTCTTCGATCACGCCTTCATTGGATGGTTTAGAAGAGTTTTGCTTTGAATTTAACAGTTCGGTGTCTTTGGGGGCATTTTCAGTGGCGACCTCTTTGTTGACAGAATCGGAGTTTGAAGCTTGCGGTTTCTTCTGAAATTCCTCGATTAAGTTGATATCGACCTCTTCGCCTGAAACAACCGTCAATTGCTCTTTATTGGATGATTTCTTCGTCATATTGGATGGATTGGTGGTAAGTTGAATTAGTGTTATTGTGGGGGTCACGAGAAGTTAAGTGGCCACATTACGTAATCAAAGCCCCAAAGCACGACATTTGCAAAATACGACATTGTCGTCAGTACCTAGATCAACATATCATATTAGGACAATTAGCTTCACAGATAGAGACTTGTATGAAGAGTTATATGGAGAATTTTATAAGACTTGCATGAAGACTTGCATCAAGAGTTGTATAATACGACCAATGGTGAAGCTCAGCACACTTCATTAGGAGAAGTACAGCATGAAGACTAAACCCACAAGTTTACCTCTGGAGAAAGTGCTAAAAAACTGAATTTTTTTTTCCATAATTCATAGTCTCCATCATATCTAATGGTGATCACTGCTGAATAATCTAACATTAGTTCATTTGTTCCATCAGGGTTAGTGGCTGGTGTGAAATATCCGGCATATAAACAATAGTCCAATCGCGATTATCACGTGACCACAGATATATAACCACCAGCCAAAAATTTTCATAAACTTCAGATAGATATTACTCCGAAAATTTATAGAGCTTCGTACTATTGCACTATTGGTACGGAGTGTGGACAGCGGAGGCAAATCGATAGCGTGACTTTCCACTGGCAGATGTGATCATCTGGCACGGAATGACACACTAACATTTTGTGAAATATTGACTCTTTTGACAAGATTGTTCATTCAATGAGAAGTCAGTAATTATGTAGTGATGACCGAACGATACTTTGGATGCTGATGAAGAAGTTTAGCAGTTAAACTTTTTTGAAAGTTGCAAATTATCATGAAAACAACCAACTCTTTAGTGGTGACATCATACATCATTAAACATCACTAATTATAATTCAGTTAAGTGTTTCAAAAAGACAGCCAGAAACTGAAGAATTTGATTGAATGGGTTGGGGTTTGGTTGATGAGAACAGCTTTTGGTTCAGTCATGGTAGGATGTTTCAACTTTCATTATCCACTACCAATCTGAAAGGCACCAAATCACCCAAATCACCCAAATCACCCAAAAACTGTAAAGAATACCAATGAACTGTAATAAAAAGGGTTGCCAATGATTTAGAATGGCAACTTCTAATTGTAACCATACCAACCGACTCAATAGTCGAATTATGGGATGAATTTGGGACATTTTTCACTAATTCTATCCATATCTAGCCTGATTCTATCCATATCTAGACTGATTCTAGACTGATGGATTTATTCAAGGTTCTTTCCATGACACTGTGAAACTTCAATTCCTTCTTTCTGTTCATATTCCTCTTCACATTGCTATTCCTTTTCTTTTCTCCTTCTCTTTTGTCTACAATTTCAATGAATCTCCTGTGATCATTTATTCTATATGTATGTCCACTGGACTGCGATATCTCGCCATGCAACTTAATTCAATTCTGCTCTTCTCTTTTCCTTGGCTTCTTTCAACTCCTTTTGTCTTCTTATGAAATCCAAGTTTTGACATTCTTCCCATGCGTGCTTGTCATGCTTACAGTCAACAGAAGAGTTGGCTGTTTGTCTGATAAGACATGTGTGGTAGAGGGCAAAGTAAGCAGCACAACGATCTCTCCAACGCAATGGGACTTTGTACTTTTGCAAATCCTCTTCAGAAACTAGATGTTAGTAATGAATCCTTTATGATAGTTGATATGATGGTTCGGATAGGAATGATTTTTTACCCTTGATTCATCAAATTCCACTCAATCTTCTTCAAAATAGCTTGTATTGGGTGATGTACTCTCGATATTGAATGAAAAAGCATTTGTTTATTGAATATCTTTCGAATTCGTTGAATAGTGATTGAAGTTTCCATCTCAATGTCACCTCAATACTCCATAGATTTTCCACTATTTGATGATTTTCTTTGATGAAATTACTAATCTTTGCATGCTTTCAATATTGACATGTTCTTCAGTACTTACGAAGTGGTGGAAATTCGGTGACTGACATAGTAATAAGTACCGTATAGATGGTTCCTGTTCAATTTTTTCTTAACCAATAGAAGGTCGTCCAAACCTCACGACTATGTGCAGGACGTGATATTGAAGCTATAGATGGGGAAGATTTCCTAGGGAATCTACAATGGGGAGAAATGCTACAGATCAGAAAACTAAGCCATTATTGATGGAAATTGACGAAAATTGGACAATATTGGCCAACGGATTCGGCTTGAAAACAGATTAAATGATGCAGTTGTCGATTAATGATGAATGAGAAATAAAAGAATACCATACTACCAGAATGGGGAAGTATGGGAAATTCTATAGTAAGGGGCCATCGAAAAAGCTCTTGTTGCACATCTGGTCTGTAATTTCTTTGTACAATCAATTTATCATCATTGAATTATCACATATGGACTGTAAAGCGACCATGAAACATATTCAGTAAAACGATACGGTGGGTGTCGTCATGGATTCGAGTAGGTGAAGATCCACAATAACAAATTGTACCCAAGAATTCAGGAAAGACGTATTTCCAGAGCTATTCCAACCGCCCTTTTAAGAAGATACACGAGATGACAAAATAAAAGCAGCTTCTTGTCGCTTTTGTCGCTATTCACCAGTTCAAGACATCTACGCACAATGCAAATGGTGGCGTCCCTTCCGGTGAACTTATCAAGTTTATCAAGTTTTTTAAGTTGAGGCATTTATTGTGGAGCCTTCTTGTGGTTCACAAGTCTTTCCTTCAATGCGATGTATTGACACTTGTAGAACTCATCCTTGGTGGCATTGCAGAAAGAAGTACCTTTGTCAAGACACTTGTAGTAGTTGATCAAATGAGCGGCACATTTATCTCTGTGAAAGAAAGGAACGTCATTGGCGTCCAAGTCTTGTTGTGAAGCTAAAATGTTAGTAGTGCTTCAGATCAAGCGAATAATGGCGGGAAAAGGGCCAAGGTCAAAACTGGGGACTTACGGACTGGTGGGAACTCGTACTTCTCGGTGTGTTCTGTCATAATGGGTGATTAAAAGATGATAGGGTTCTTGAAAACTGTAGTATTTAATTGGGAGGATATCATTGGTAATTTTTTCGGCGCAGCTTAGTCACCGCTTACATAAGCAAACACAAGTGCTCAGTAAAAAAAGAAAATCTGCCGATCCCAGGAATCGAACCTGGGTTTGTTCGGCCACAACGAACTGTACTAACCACTATACTAGATCGGCTACTTTTCGATGAAAAAAAGAGAAGTAGGGTATCTATGATGTAGGCCAGAAGCCAGAAGTTCAAGTTTATCTAAACCCATAACAATTCAAGTAAATTCATATGAAAGGCTTTCTTATAAGTTGTATAGGAGCTCTAGAATTTGGTCTTAGGAGATCTTTTCTTAGAAGCTGGGCCTATTAGAATGACCAATTGAGTGATTGTAGCAAGTTATCTCAACCATTCTGTAGTTAGATTTCTGGTATGTATCAATAATAATTTTAACTAGTTGGTTGATTGACTATTTTCCAGGTCAGTTGAATATGATTTGGTATTTTATGATGATATTACGATGAGGTTTGATGAGATTTGATGAGATTTGGGTCCAACAATTTCAACATGAGCCCAATTAAAAGGATTTACTGTGCCATTCCATTCTATCCAGTGATTACACACGGGTAACAATTTTAATATGTTGTCAATACAATCAAGATGAAGCTTATGTGGGATGATTTGTAATGGGACCTTTTGCATGAGAATTTGACTTTGGTTCTGGGTGTTTTTCCGTAATTAATGGTGTGTTAACTAAGGTAAATTATGGCCAGATTTTCTGGCCAGATCACTTCTGCTGAATAATGTGGGGTTAAGCTTGAGAAAATAACCTAATTATGGACCAAGAAATGTGCATTGAATATTATCGTTCGATCTTTCGAAGATCTGAAGTGGTAAATATTTTTAAAAGTTCATATGGTGTTTATCGTCTCTTGTGTCTCATCTCTCATCTCATGGGGTTGGATTTTAAAGGGTTGTGTAAAAGTTTTGTGTAATCGAGTTATGCATGTTTCTTTATAAGTGGAGTTTCAATTAACCCTAGAAGCCTAATTATAATGGCATTACCCTTTCTGCTGATGATCCCATCTGATTTGTGAGAACCCTGGATCTTGGCAAGGTACCAAATTCCAAATTCCAGTACTATTATGTTTACGCCATTGAACCTATCGGCCGAGGTGTTTCAGGATGTTTCACCTCAACCCAAGGGCGATTTACACCCAAATGCCCAAATGGGCCAGGACCGAGCCTTAACATATTGGCATTTCAACAAGAAATTGTCCACTAACCCGAAGTGCTATTGTACCAATTTCGTATTGGATAAGAAGGTGAAAGGAGATTTACGAAACTCTTTGTTCATCACGATAAATCTGGGCCCCTTCCTTAAACACTTTACAGAACAAAGACCAGAGACCAATACCAATAACCGAGTTTGAGATGAAAGTTCGGTAAATGACAGGTCAATGTTACGTTGCACTAGTTGTTGAGCATCAAACCTTCAAACCTTGGAACGGCTTTAACCGGGTTGAACAATCGGCCTATCTAGAAGATCTAGATCGAATAGTTTAAACGCTTAACAATTAAAGAATGTGGTGGCCCAAGATTTCAGCTTATCCCTACCAGCTTTTTACAATTTCCTGTTTAAGCGTGGGATTATCCATCATGCCGCTGGTGCTATTATACAACCAAGAGGCATATTATGAGAGAAATCTTGGGCTCACCTAAATTAGCACTCATACCGACCTGGAACCTCTAAATTTGGAACTCACCGCTGGATTTGGAAGTTACAGCGGTAAACGTCAAGCTAAGGGTTCAGGGCTTTGAATCCGGGCTGCTCTACCTCCACGTAAATGCCTAGCCATTGGGGTATTGTTTGGCCACACAGGAATGGTGTATTATCCATTATTGTTGATGGAATATTTTGTGAAGTAGAAGTTGGTGTGGTGCTTTGAAACCGTTGGCGGTTTGATGCCGTTTGATGATTATGCCGGATTGAGCCAATGTAGCTGTTAACAACCTTTGATAGTGTTGCCTAAAGCGGTGGTGCCTACACGAATCTCTGTTCAACCCATGCGCAGTAACTTAGTAGCGCAGATGAAAGTTAAGCCTCGTCGAACGCGGTTAACGGAGGGGGGTTTGGGTTTTGGGTTTTGAGAGACAGTATAGGGTCTGGTCGATTGCAGATACGCCCATGGTGGATGAGCTGGCGTTAACATCGGCTGATGGAAAACCTGATAATTCCCACTGGGTGTCAACGCACAATTCGGAGAAATTTGCTCAAGCCGCATAGCCGAATGTGAATGGAATGCGAACAACCTCAGGTGTTGGATAAACTTTGATGTAGAGGGTTTAGTTTAAAAGCGTGGATCACTATATTTGCAGAGCTATCGATATCTAAGCAACCATCTCCAGTTGTGGTATTTAGTTTTAGTCTGTGGTGGTTATGATGGAGTGCTAGTAAAACATGCTAATTATAGCCGGCTGCAGCTAACCCATGCATGCAGGGCAACATATCATTTTAGCGAGGCTTAGAAAGGCCGTTGCAAACCGAACTGTTCAAGATCGACGATCATTGCTGTATGATACAGTTATGCTCCAGGATGCCTTGACGCCGTGAAACTCTGCGCAGATTAACCAGCAGTACTCTACATTTCTGGAGTCGCCTAGAGTAACGAGGGTACGTCAAGCATGTATCACAGTATCTGACAGAAACCTCGCAGCATATGCATGTAGACGCACAAATCGGGCCGAGATGCAGGTATAGCAGCAATAGGAGGAATACCCTGAATAATGCCTAAGAGAAGATCTTCGCCCTTCATCGGCCACCACCGGTCCGATTATTGGCATCTATTGTTAGAAGGGTTGATGCTGCCCCAGCCTGCCAATTCTATGTCCAAATCGAATCTCAGATAATTGCGAAGAAAAATTGTCGAATTTTCCCCAAACCATCCCAACCTTTAAAAGTCTCTAAATTCAATACCTCTATTCTTCTCCCAATCGCGTAATATCTGGAATGCATATCGGAATTGTACGTTTCTAGTGTCACAAGATGGAGCTACCCATTGTTAAGGCTCGCAATCAAGCTTAAGTGGGAGCACCGATCTCGTATAGCATTAGAAGGTTTGAAAGATGCCAAGGCAATTTCACTATATAGCGATATATAAAATCGCGTCATATCTAAAATCTATTGTAGTGCACAGGCTTGGTCAATAGTTCCCCTCCAGTTGTGCAAAAATGAATTAGTGGTTGAATCAGGACAGTATGTTGAGCTAATTAGGATGCCCAAATTGCGATGTTCCCAAAGGAGTAGAAGCGCAACTTTAAAGTTAAGATGTAATAAAGAAGCCTTGTGTTAGCCCCGGTGCAGGAGGGGGAATACGAGCCCACTGGAGAAGAGGGGCAATGGTGGGGCAGATGCAGAGGTGAGGGTATCTGGAGCGAGGGGTGGTTTGAAACACTCCTAACAGAGGTGCATATACTAAAGCTGCTACCGGGGGAAAATGTGGGTTTCAGTTCAGTACAATTGCTAGCACTCACTTGATCGTCTGGAGGCAGATTGCCTGACTCAACCAATCTTGAAATCTGTCTTACCTGAGATGAGACCCCCAAACTTAAAGCCCAGGGCTCAAAACATGAATATATAAATCTGTTGTACTGCATATAACCAGTTCCAACATATGCAACTACCGGATGATGCTGCACTTACTAGTATTTGCCGCCTTATGGGCGTCCCATGTATCCTGCATCAACACCGAATCTAGATTGTCGTGGCAGGTGTCATGCAGAGAAGTATTGTGCATGATAGACAAGACTTAACGGGGAACACCGAGAAATGACGTAAATCTTCTAGAATACTTTCATCAGTCACAGTTAGCAAGCTGTGGCCACTGGCACCTAAGAAAGCAAACATCACTGCAACATATAAGAAAATATCCTCCATGTTTGTTGGACAGTGAAGTTGGGCCTCGTCACCCCTTCTGTAGAGTTGTGATCCCCTGTAGCAACAAAATCGAGACTCGGCCGAGTCTCAAATAGATCATGCATAAATACGCCTCATCACCAGTACCAACAACTGCATGTGCAACTGAACTAGCGCTCCGCTTGCAATAGCAGCACTGACCATGGGGTTGTAAAGAAGAAGTCCAAGTTGAACGCCTGACAATCCAAACGTATTGAGGGAACGTATTATAATTCATTCCCCCCGTCCTAATCGGTGATTTATGTCCATTTAGTTCTTCCCCTCTTCCTCTTGATCCCTGGTGTGACTGCATTACTTGATCCCCCACCTGGTTCCAGTTCGGCTTTACCCAAACTCGCCCCCACAATCCATAGAAAATTTTTGCATCTCCGATGTAGTGTTTTAATCGGGGTTAAAATCATTAATAATTTCCCCATCGGGGTTATTTGGCAGCTTATGCAACCATATGCTGGTCTATGCATGAGTGCATGAGATTCACCCATGTAATTGTCTAGTGCAGCCAGGGAAAATAACACCACTAGCCAGACTTTTGACACCATATTGTCTTTTAAACGGACTGGGAACCATATTGACATCCGTTGGTTCCCGAATCGCTTAAACTGGTTGTTTCCCGGAACCTCCATGTAAAGCCAGGATCAAAATGTATTAAAGATCCATCTAATCTGGGGAGGTATAACACAGATCGATGATATGAGTATCACCAGTGTGGGAGATGCATTTAAACGCATAAGAACTTGAGTGTGGTGTGGTTGACATGGTGCATATGCATACGAAGGTCGCAATTAATTGTCCAGCCCCAAGTCATGTTTCGTGGAGGAGCCCAAGAATTAGAGACAAGCTGTGAGGTATCACCGTTTCTAGTGGGACAACCCTGAAGCTAAAATATCCATGCTTATTAGAGAAGAAAGCTTGTCAGACCAGGTGCCAAGAGAGGTGTGTTTCAGGTGAAGGGAGGTGAGTGGTATTCTAGAAGCCTTGCATGCAGGTGCGATAAGCATAGAACCTGCTGCCATTATTATATTGGAGGAGCACTAGAGTGAAACAGATTAGCTGTGAAACCAAAGCAAAACCACCTCCTACCAAGGGATCTAAGCTGGTCAACTGAAATGACTCGTTCCCAGAACCTACACCAAGATTGTTGGGATACAGTTGGGGGAGAGCCGGGAAAACTTATTAGGTGGGGCCATGCGCTGTTTGAGCCCTGCCAATGTCAAACCTTTAGGTCGACAGGTGCATTAGCTGGTGGTTGGGCACCTATGCAGCCAACTACGAGGCATGCAGAGGTGTTAGTCTGAAAAACAACCTAGGTTGCTCCAGAACTTCGCTAGATTGGAGGAATTGTCATGGGAGTTTTTTGGGAGACTTCGGTACAAATAGATATTATCAAGTATTCGTTTAATAAAGAAATGGGGCTTTGTAGACTAATGGCTCGTCACTGATTGACCTGAAGGGTGGTCTAGGGATTCGCCTCCTACTGGGTGCCTAAGCATGTTCCAAATCACCTCACATACCAATGGAACCTTATATTGTTGATGATAGAAAGGCTGGGGATGTACGCCTCGTGGGGTTAATTATTGACGATGAAACGCCTGATAGTCAACGGAAGGATCGCCGTTGGCGATTCTCACTCTAGCCTTTCGTTACTCGCCTCTTCCCCAAGCAGGACGGTCAAAGAAGTCGGTATATTCGGAGAGGTTCTGTCAAGCAATGCACCTAGATAGTTCTTTTGGTTATGAACACTGGGAATTTTGGTGCATCTCAAGCTTTTTTGCGAGTGATCTGGTGCATATCGGCTTAGGTGCCAGATGCATTTTCATATGAATGTGTGGGCCAAGATTGTTTTGTGGTCGAAGTCAAACTTGTAAGGGAGGAGGTCAATGCGAACTTTAATGATCCATCCAGTGGGATAACAGTTGTGACACCACCAGCCATGTCATGCTTATCCATGATGGGGATCACTTTTGACCCCCCAATTAAAAAACTACACCTTTCTATGAGGTTGGGCATTTTGGTGGGCACGGCTTTGTCCTTCTTTCTTCATGTTACATGCAGGCGATATAGTTTTAGTGCGTCAGGGTGCGCTTCTAAATCGAGTCAGATAGATGCAGTTGTATCAAGTGCGCCTGCGCGTGCGCGCAATTTTTTAGCATCAGGGACCGGGTGTTCCGAGCCGATAGTGTATGACGTACTTGTACATATATTCATGTCAAAAATGCGGGCTGTGAGCTGCGAATCTGGGGACAGTGTGATACTGGCTTCGACCCATCATCTATGTCGGTCGCAGCGTTGACAGTATGACATTTACTGCTTTATTAGCAGCCTTTTGTTGGATATTCCCATCTACGTGTGGGCTGTTGTTGTTGATGATGATGTTTATCTTTTATTAAATGGGTATTTGCGTTTTCATGCAGTTGGGTTCATTCTAGCGCCGAAACCACAAACATCCTTACATCAATACTGCAGTGGAGAGAATACCTTCACTGGGACAAGGCCGCAAACACTCCCCGTAAAAGACAGGGTAATTTGAATCAGTTTGGTGGGCGTGGGGGTTTCAGGTTGATAACATATCACGCGCATACGCCACAGTTTGACACTTCGGGCCGGGTGATGAGAGGATACCCGATTAGAAATCATACCAAGTAACATTAACCATTAAAAGGCTTTTCTGGCTTTTCTAAAAACTCTAATCAATGAGTTGAGATGCATTTACGGTTCAGTTCGTATTAGAAGAATCACCTGTTTAATTTTGCAGAGCGGAACGGAATGAAATCCCTTGATCAGAGAACTCCATGTCATACTAGCCAAGAGCCAACAGTAAACAGGAAACACCGAACACCGAGTACCGAGAAATCCTAGAGAATTTCGAGTCGGAGTTAATCCCAAGAAAGCACCAGTTACAGTGTTGCCTCATTGACAGCCAAGACATGAACCACCAACATAAGAGAAAGGTAATGATAACGACATACTACAAAGATAAGAGAGGGAAGCGCAAAAATATCCAAGGGAATAGAAAAGCTATTGTTTGAGGTATAAACAGGACTTCGTCCAAGCGAGCAATATTTTGCGCTTCATTAGATGGAATAGACGTAGCCTGCAGATTTTTCATTGCGCCTGTAGACTAGCACAAGAGAAAAGGGAAAAGACAACAGGAAAAGGCTTTGAACTTCAGGTGAAACTCGATGGTTCGCAATATTTCATAGATCACCGAGAGGTGGCTTTGCCTTCCATTTTGGGACCAAGTGGTTCGATTATGGGGTCAATTTAACTCTCAATCTCGATGCTTAACCCTTAGCTATCCATGTAGAATGGTTTCTTATTAATGAATATGGTTTGATCTTGCGGAATAATCTGTCTTGCGATGGGGCTGGACTTGTTCTGCCTTACCAATCAACCGAAGGGGGGGCCAAATTATAATGCTGCCTTGCAACGAAATGTCATGATTTAAGTTTAAACCCTTTGACATGAGATGAAAATAGGCGATTTTATGAGATTTTGAAGGTTTCAAGAGTTTCAATAGATGCTACTATTGGCAGGACGGTTTCATGTGATTTAGTTCATTAAAGATTTTATTTAATTCAATTAACACCAGGCATGGAGGTTTCGGAAAGATCATAAAGAATATGGTAGAGGTGGGGGATCCAGGTGTATGCGCGTATGACGTGGGTCATACCCCCTGTGCATAGGCGAGCCCCAGAGGGGAGCGCCCAAATACGAAATCATAGGCGATCCTATCATCGGGTAACCCAGAGGATTTTTTACCTCGCCTATAGATGCATTGTATGCAATTGTAGTATGCATGAAAAAAACACCCGAGTCAGCCCGAGTCGGTGAGGGTTTTTGGGTGTTTGAAATTCGTAGTGACATGGCTAAAAATTCAACTGCATGAAACGCGCATTAGCTGTGTAGAAGCTAATCTTTATTTTTAGACGCTGTCCACGAAATAATATTCATATATTAAAAAAAAAAAGAAAGACACTGCAGCACATGAGGGTCCTAGCCGATTTAATTATGGAAGTATTATATCAATCTTAAAATCTCTGAGCTTAACTTAATTTCACCCTCCAAAACTATATATATAAATATATGGCACCCCCCCAAGTTTTCTTTGATCTCATCATCATTTTATTCATCTAATTCTTATCATAAAGGATCTATCATATTATCTCCTTACCTAATAGAGTTTGACTACCACATAGTGTCTTACTTATAAGCAATCCCAACATCCACCCAGCATTCCTTAAACCCGCTATTGCCATCCCATCCATTCCCTCCCTAAATATAACTATCTTCATAATGGCTTCTACCACAACTTCTAGTGTAAAACTCCCATCGATAAGTGAGTTGACATCTCGCTCTCCTCTTAATGACGAGTCACAAATCTCCCCAAGAATGAGAGAGCTTCCTAACTTGAGCTCTTCTGTTGCATTCAAACATCCACTTAAACCATCTAGCCCTGCCAACTACATCACAAGTGCAGCTTCTGACGTGCATAAGTTGCCTTCTATACATCAACCTGTCTCCATGCAAATGTCTGGACCTCAACCCTCTTCCACTTCTTCCAGCCCTGCTCAGCACTATCAATATTACCCTTACCACCAATCACCAGTGCTGCAACCTCAAGGACCCACTGGGGCCGTGGTGCCGGCCGCCCCTGCCCCAATGATGGGTTACAAGACCTCTCCTACAACATACTATCACCAACCCATATATTATACAAACGGAGCCCAAGGTGCTCCAATGGCCTCATATTCCGCTTCACAACAATATGTGGTACCGGAGGTTATTAACAAGCCTACCAACAAGTGTCACAGATGTGGAACCACCGAAACCCCAGAATGGAGACGAGGTCCAAACGGTGTGAGAACCCTCTGTAATGCATGTGGATTATTCCATGCCAAGTTGGTCAAAAGAAAAGGTGCTGCACTTGCTGCCGAAGAGGTGTTAAACAACAAGGTATGTAAAGGTAAGAATGGCAGAAGAATCAGCTTAAAGAAACATTTACTTAACGAAAGTTTGATGAAAAATACCGAAATTAAGCCTTTGGCTCATCCACAAGCAGCCTATCATGTTCCTGTCAATACCTTACCTTTACCGACTCCTATGTACACAACTAACCATCCTCAGAGTGGTGTTTATGGTACTCACATGCCTCCATCTAATGGCTACGCTCCTGTGGCCATGCCTTTAGTTCGTTACTAAATAATTCATTCTCTAATAATATAATTAATGACATACCAACAAGTAGAAATAGCCTGAAGCCATAAGCATAAGAATATCATCATATTTGTGGAACAACTTTATAAACTTTTTATCCTTTTTGGTGTTACATGTTTCAGCTGATACCTAAGCTGATTCCTATCAAGCTGGTACCTTTCAAGCTGAGTCATATTAGTGAAGAATGTGGTAATCATTAGTGAAACATGCTATCAATATATGTGGGTATCCAGTTCTGTCACTGTGAACTGCCCTAGTCTAAAATCTGGCCTAGTAATCTGGGTAGTAATCTGGCGTAGGAATCTGACATTATCATCTGGCATTCCGGGAAACAATCTGATGCCACTTCACCCGAACATCGTCTACAGATTTAATCGTGGTCACTGGGGATACATTCCGATTCCGATCTCACCCACCCAATTACTACCCACGGAAATTCACAGGTCAGGCAATGGAGATAAGCTTGTTACACTTCCCTTGAAACTTATTAAGTAATTGAGGCGTTTAAAGTTGCTAAAGGCACCATTAAGCATATGCAAACAATCATGGTGCTCTTAGTAGTTGCCTCACAGATAACTACTGTGACTGGCTAGTGACATTGCGACTTGAATTGCCGCACAACATCCATAGTGCAATAGGAAACAGCATCCATACTGCCAGCAATTACTGGGCATCCACCACTAGAAATGTGGTTGATCACCAATTGGGCACACAGTTCATGACACCATGAATTATTTCCTGAGATTTTTTAGTCAAAGATTCCTCAGATGGTCCCAGATATTATGAAATATCCAAAGGTCGTATTGTGAGGAAGAAATCAGGGTCTATAGTGGGCAGGTAACTAAAGAATAACCTGGCAAAATCCGCTAATTCACTAATCCGCTAATCCGTCATAAATGGATATTGCTATAGTTTGAGGTGTTTGAGATTATTTTGCGCTTATACAAGGTGATTGGGAATATTTTCCCTGTTGATAGAAATAAGCTATAGCCATAGTCATTGACTATCCATATCAACTATGAGAATTAACTAAGCTAATAATAGTTAAGCTTATGAGTAGGGGAGTGTATACAGACCATCGCACTAATTATCAAAGCTTAACTAATAAGGAGCAGGCATGATAACTTTTAAAGAGAAAAAAGGAGCTACACTGATTGCATCGATAGAAGGAAGTCATCCAAACAATCCCCGCTCATTGGTAATATGGATTTGCTTGGTCCTTTTCCGAAATGATGTGATAATCAGTTTCTATTGCATGTTGTCCCCTGAGCGGACATGCGCACTTTTTTTATTAGTTGCGAGCCCCGGTAAAACCTGCCATATAATATGTGAGGATTCCAGAATCTGGTGGTTATGCTGATTGCATATATCGAGGCGCTAGGATGAATGTTGCATGACGCGCATGTTATCCTTTCCTGCAGACACTGCCTAGACGCAGACAGGCCTGCAAAAAGTAATAAGCGTCGACAATACTTCCACGTCACTTATACTTGACAAATGCGCTACTTTGGTTGGGTAAATGCGTCAAACTGATAGTTGCATTACAATAGGTTATGATGCATATTCGTAGTTATTGTGACAAACCCCAACTATGCTACCCTTGATGAAGGCTCCTGGCTCCTACAAACAAAACAAAACAACTAGTTCTCAATTCCCAAATCCCAAATCCCAATTCTGTTTTAGTCAGCCCATACGGTTAACTTGACCAAAGATTCCTCGCCAGATTCATCTGATGCTGGATCGAATCGGCATAACATGCCTTGTGTAACTTCTTGGCCATCGTGTACACCAACGCCTGCTAATACCTGCATCAGGCCCTCCCAGCGCAACCAAGAACACGCCCTCGTTGCCCCTTCCAAAATACAATTTGTAATCTGTCCTGGGGTTTGTAACAACCTTGACAACCTTAACAAACTTTGAGCTAATTGTTTTGGTATTGAATGCATCAAGAACAAAAATTCTGGTTGGCTCCTGATGAATATTTTCCCTGCCCCAACCGAAAATGCCATTAATTTATTTCCAATGCATCTTGAACCAATATCGGTTGCATGATCTTTCATGTGGTCTTATGCATCATAACTTTAAATCTACTGTGGGTACCTACCCGGGTATCTTGACCCGTCCTAATTAGGAAACGATCGCGAACAAACAGACACCTTACAACAGTCTTCAGCCTTTAACCTTTAGCCTTCAGCCTGCTTCAGCCTTAACAGCCTCAACTCCTGAACTCCCGTCAATCTGAAACAAATTAACCCCTGTAAATACTTGAAAGTTTTGGTTTAGTACCTGAAATTTGATAGATGAGAATGATTGTCGGTGTCGATGTCATTAATGACATGATACATCCACCGAACCCAACCTGTAAATCCTGACCCTGACATCTCCGAGTCATTTAATGGTGTTCTATGCGAGTGGCGGGGTCTGAAGCCAAGAACTTCCCTGTTAGAGATGAAGTTAAGTGATTTTTTACCTCGCTAGATAATATCTTGCATTATCATCAGACAAAACGCAACCGATGTCGGAAATACTCCTTCCTTCGGTATTGCCTGATATAGCTCAGCCCGGAGGATTATTTGCATGATCCGAGGTGCAATTTTATGCATGAATCGGAGTAAATATTGAGGGGACCAGTCTCAAAAAAATATTTATTCTTCGCGATTACGTAAGATTACATAAGTAGTTCCAAATCACGTGACCATCTATACACTATTAGGTTAGCTTATAAGGTTATTGGTCTAAATGATTCTATTTACTCGTAATGCAAACCGAACGGCTTCTAACACGTTGTCATGTACCCCGGAAGTAGGTTGGGCAATAATGGTATTTTTTTGCTCGTCTTTATACACTCCAGTCCGCAAAAGTAACGATTCCCATCCCATATCATTAGCACCTTTTATGTCACTTTCAGGATTATCTCCCACCATATAGATTTTATCAAACGGGGTTTGACGCGGCGGTTGTCCAAGTGGTGGCAAGATTTGTGCCAGACGATCAATTTCTCCTGTAGTGGTAAATAATTCGATTCTTCTTTTCCAATCAATTAACACATGATGAGCGTAATCATATTGAATTTTGAATGGTTTTCCCATGATGGTTGAATGAAGACGATGATGAGGTTGAAGTTTGTTAGTTTCTGCATACAAAGCTTCCACCGTCATTCTGAAAGCTCCCTGACCAAAACGGGGTAAGGCATAATCATTAGCCCAAATAAAATCGTTATTACTGAATATGATCGGAATGGCAGGTTCTTCAGGATGTTTGACTTTGGTAGGATTTCTTTTTGTACCCACAAGGCCTGTTTCCGAATTTAACATATCCAGAACAATTTGAATATCAGTGGCCAAATCTCTAGGATCATTGAACACCAATACTGCCTCAATGGGTTTGGATAAATCAACATCTTTGGCATATTTTTCAAAGTCTTCAGCCGAATACCGATGATGGGGTGAAGCCTGAGGGGTTTGCTTAATTATATCAATTGGCATCAATACATCGGTGAAGCCATATTCTTCAGCACACTTTCTTGCCAGATCTCCAGGACCCCCAACCACCAAAACACGATCATACGCATGTTGATTGGCTAATACCTTCATGGGGGTATGACTTTGGACAATTTGAAGTGGACTCATGGGAACATCCAAAACCGACGAGATGAAATCAACTCGACTCTTCTCCGAGACTCCTCCTCCATTAGTCATCAAGATATAGGGAACCTGTTGGTCATTGAGGAGGTTCAATGCTTGTGCTGCCTGGGGAATGGCCTTGGATCCTCGAAGTAGAACTCCGTCGATATCGAAAACAAATGCAATCTCTTTCCTTGCAGTGGAAAACAATCGATTTCCAACCCTTTGGGGATCCATTGCAATGAACCGAGGTCCATACCTGCTCCCAAGCTTCATGCTAGTCACCACTGGTCTGAGTTGAAACATGTTGATATTTGATTTTGAGGGTTTGTTGATATGTTGATTATGAGGTACGGGGAAAGATGAAGATCGGTAGATAAGACCTAACACCACACACGTGCGTAAATCTTTAGTCCGGCATCATATGGTGGGAGTTCCCTTCCTGTGTGTACAGGATGGGATGAGCTCACTGAGGGAGCGACTTTTATAGTGAAATATTCACCATATTAAATCTACCTGTAGATGATTTGGTACGCCGATAAATCATAGTGATTACCAGGTGTTTATTGGGTGTTTCCCCCCGGAGTTATGACTGTCCAGGGGGATTGCTGAGTAAATGTAGTGGAGTTTCAGCTTTCCTGTACGGCTCAACTTGATTTTTTCTGTAGGGATCTGGTGCTTCACACTGCGGTTCTTATTCCGCGTTGGAAAATCACCATCGCTTCGGAGTTTGAATTCTTCTGCCAGTTCTGCTTGATACTTGACATCGGCATTGCGTTCGGCTTATCTCTCTAGTGAGCCCGGCGCCCTCACTAAGTCGTGCCCGTACAATTCCCGAATCAAGTAATCTCGAGACGTCCTGGATATAAGCACCACCACAAGTGACATGATAACCAAATATCACCAAACTTCATGTCATGAAGTTAATACCCGGAAATCATTAGTTAACTACTCTGAAAAGTTATTACCGACTTCCCAGAAAATGATATGAGCACCTCCGAAATTTTCAAAAAATCTTCAATATCTCCCGGGTTTCCATGTGATGATTAATGCACCGGAGAAGTTACCACAAATGGGGTCTGATCACCGGTGTCTATCACAAAGATCCTCCATTTCGACACCAGTCGCGGCCACGGTCAACTTGCCATCCACAAAGCTTTGATTCAAGCCACCAATTTATACATCCAGCCACCACCACTCCAAAACTATCACTGATAGAAACCGCTCCCATACTAAATTCCCGGCGTGATTTGGGAACTTCTTCACTTACAGACATGAAAGTGTTGATGTACAGAAATCCTCCTAAAAGGCCTTCGTAAAATATTAACCCCAAGAGTAACCAAATTGAAGAAAACGGCACATCGTAAATCGACTGACAAAGGGTGATTATCAAGTTGATAAACTGGAGAAGGGTTAACCAGTACAATCCTCGAATTCGGATTCCAAAATTGACCGAAGACCGGGACACAAATACTCCCAATTGGTATAAAAACCCATACACCACGTAGATATCTCTGTAGGACGCAAATAACCAATGTGGCAACTCATCTAATGGGAAAAGCAACGTTGGAGAAACGCCTTGATTGATAACGTATTCAGAAATGTAAACCGAGCTTAGTGGAAGCATATAAGGAATTAAGAGAGGTCGTATGAGGTTGAAAGTGGCACGTAAATGATCCATAGAAACTATGTTAGTCTTGAAACTCCAGCGGAAACCTCCAAGGGTTGTAGATTCAGGTGAATTGTTTACACCAGATGAGTTATCAAAACCAGATGCATTATCAAAGCCAGATGAATTATTCTCAACATCCAATTGTGCATCTTCTGGGTCAGCAACTGACAAGGCTTCATAGTTGGCTTCATAAGTTTCTACTGACTCCTCCACCGGTGGAAGAATCCCATAGTAAACTCCAAGAAACCCAAATGGTACGATTGAAAATACAAAAAGTACTACCCACACTTTAAACCCCAATAATGTAGTAAAGAACATGAACAAAAAACTTCCGAAAAGTCCCGCCCCTCCGGTCCCACTAGAAAACCCTCCAATAGACCATTCTTCTCGGTAATAATGGGTCAATTGAAGGAAGGTACTCTCCCCAAGACCAGATGACACCGACGCCATACAAATACCCACAATAGTCAAGGGAATACTGGAAGAAATGCTCACAAGGAACATCCCCACGAACGAAAGCGCCACTAACATCCAAATTCTGACTCGGTAAGGGATCAAATGGACGAAGAAAGGGGCTGCCAATTTGATGGTAAACGAAGGAACGATATCGGCCAAAAGCACCACCGCTTTGGGGGTGGCGGAACCCACCAAGTCGATAGCCGCCGAGAGAATCACCACATAGAGAAAGTTATTAAGGAGTCCAAAAACGAAGAACGCCAGAAACACCCTGGTACTTTCCAACATGGGGTAGTAGTTAAGGATCAGAGTGGTGGGGATGTAGATAACGTTACGATTACGTAATCGCGTAGTAAAAACACAAGTTGAAAAATCACGTGGTTTGGAGGAACCATCTGGATACACTGAATCGAGTTCATTCTCCAGTTCGTTTATGGTTTCTCAGTTCTACTACTTCTAACACGGGACTAGAGAGCACGTGAGAATGCCTGAATTAAAACTACCTAAAAACTTGGCCATTTGATGATTTGTCAATTTTGGTGGCATATAAGGCACGAATTGGAAAATTTCACCAAAAGTTTCCGCCAAAAGACCTTCCATCGTCACCGCCCATTTCGTTTAGCCTATCCATCCATTATGGCCTCGGTAGAACCAAATTCAAGGGGATTTTTCATCGATGTCATGGAGCTCATCGGCCTCATCGCATGCCATTTTTCAGGTACAATGCGCATAATACCAAAGAATTCCCCAGGGCCTCAGGGCCTCAGGGCCCTTCTTAGAACCAGGCTGGAATTCGCCTGCACCGGAACCGGTACCGCGCTTCGAGCTGCTAACTACGCACTGAATTATGGCTCGTGGCCTCAGGAGAAATATTTAGAATTACCACCATATCACTATGAAAATGCCGGCTCAAACGGGCAATATGTACCAGTCCATTCTTCACCCTGTATATTACAGATTAAACATCAAAAAATTGCAGGTTTCCACCTCGAACATGCCTATATGTCATGCCGTATTTTGACCCTTTTGGCCCTTTTCCTCTAGTGTACCTCACCAGCAAACCTTGTCTTCTGTCTGCTCATTTCTACCACGAGGACTGGAACGGGCTCCGCACGCCCTCCGCTCCGACACCGCAAAAATTTGCGATTACTCATACCGTCTGCCTATTCATTCCAGCTGTATATCACTTCTTTTCACCACCAACAAAACTAGTGTTTCCATAATGTCCAAGACTCCCATCCCAGAAGAATACGACGACACCAGAATCTTGGGTTACGACCCTCTTGTGCCTCCAGCACTTCTTCAACATGAGATTAAGGCCAGTGCCAAATCTTTAGAAACCGTCATCAAAGGAAGAATCGAACTGTCTCAAGTAATTAGCGGAGAAGATGACCGTTGTTTGGTTATTGTGGGTCCATGTTCCATCCATGACCCTGAACAAGCGCTTGAATATGCTCAACGTTTGAAGAAATTGGCCGTGGAACTCGAAAATGACTTGGTTATTGTCATGAGAGCATACTTGGAAAAACCTCGTACCACCGTGGGTTGGAAGGGATTGATTAACGATCCTGATGTGGATAACTCTTTCGATATCAACAGAGGTTTGAAGATCTCTCGTCAATTATACTCCGATTTGACCGGTGTTACTGGTTTACCTATTGGTTCGGAAATGTTGGATACCATTTCCCCACAATACTTTGGTGACCTTTTATCTTTCGGAGCCATTGGTGCTAGAACCACCGAATCTCAATTACACAGAGAATTGGCCTCTGGTTTATCATTCCCAATCGGTTTCAAGAACGGTACCGATGGTGGTTTGGGTGTTGCCTTGGATGCTGTTCAAGCTTCTTCCAAGGGTCATCACTTCATGGGTGTCACCAAGAACGGTATGGCTGCCATCACCACCACCAAAGGTAATGACCACTGTTTCATCATCTTAAGAGGTGGAAAGAAGGTCACTAACTATGATGCTGAATCTGTCAAGGCTGCCAAGGAAGCCATTTCTAAGTCTGCTGCTCCAAACACCAAGTTGATGGTTGACTGTTCCCACGACAACTCTCAAAAGGACTACAGAAACCAACCAAAGGTTTTGGATTCCGTGGCTGAACAAATCTCCGCCGGTGAAGATATCATCATTGGTGTTATGATTGAATCTAACATCAATGAAGGTAAGCAAAGCATGCCAGCTGCTGGTGAAACCAAGAAATCCTTGAAATACGGTGTTTCTATCACCGATGGTTGTGTTTCTTGGGAATCTACCGTGGAAATGTTGAATAAGTTGAGTAAGGCTGTTCAAACCAGAAGATCTTTGAGAAAGTAAATGTATATATTGATCCGGTAATCTTTCATAGAAATCTTAACAATAATTCGATAAAAGTTATCTAGTTTTCGTCATAAACATAACCAAAGTAGATTTAAACCCATGGTAAGTTTTCAAGTATCTTCTCAACATGTTGGTCAAGTTCTTTTTCATTAATTTGTTCCTGTTTGGTATCACTTAACAATTCTAATAATGGCGTAATCTTTGGGTTACTGATTTGATATCCATGGGTTCTATTGAAAGGGTTTCTAGTGATCTTTTTCGAAAGTAATGGAGCCTTTATTCCAAAAGGATCTTTAGAAAAATGCTCAACTGCATGTTTATATTCACTGTGTTTAAGATCTTCAAAGTATTTCGTTCTAGTTTCACCTTCAAAGTCCGGGGTAGGCAGGTTCCCAATATATGTCACCCGATCACTAGGCCATCCAATTGCCTTTATATGATAGTCTAAGAACCGGGTTCTTTTGAATTCAAATCCCACTATCACCATAGATTCGGGATACTTGCAATGAACCTCATAAAATCGACATAACAGAAATACAACGTTTTCAAATGAATCTCGGGCAAACTCTTCTAATATGATTCTTTCGGTCAATTTTTCTTCAGCATCTCCCAACATCGATTTCGCTAGTAAGTAGTAGCTCAAAGCTTCCGAAATTGGGCCCAGTGACAACTTGGTTTGGCCACCAGTAATAATTAAATAACTGTTTGGATCATTCTTCAATAGGTTCAAACTTTGTACTAAATGATCTCTAAATGCCAAATGATCGTTTCCTTCAACTTGGAAACTTGCCAAATCCCACTCATTACGATCAATTCCACCAAAACTTCCAGGCTTCCAGATCGAATGACATGGTAAGATGATTAATTTGGTCATTTTTGGGGCCAACATTTACTGTCTAGTAACCTTGGAATATTGTTGGGTGCTAAGTGCAGGACAGCTATATACACACCAAACTAAACCATCTGGTTCAAAGTCACAGTATGTAAATAAATATAGCAACCAACAAGGGCCTTCCAATGACAAAAGGCAGCAATGACTACCATGACATGGAAGATTTGATGGGAAGCACCAAAAATATCAAATTTACCCGCCAAATTCTTGTTTAACAAGTTTTGACGATCGTGTTGGTAGTCTTCCACATGAGTAAATCTTTCGGGAATACGTGCAGCATAAAGTACTGCTCCAAAGATGTAGAAAAACCCCTCAAGACTGAGCCAGGTGATGTTTGCTCTTTGTGCAGCCAATTCCACCCCGAAAAGCTTGATTGCCGCCAAAACTGGGAATACTCCTGATAATCCAAACAAAATAAACATGAGTGACCGATACGGACGATACAATGGTGTAGCGAACTTGGGATTAAGCGTGACCCAAGTACAGATACTACCCAATGATAAAAACATCACGAGAAACCCGTTCCGATATACCGGATGATCATAGAAGGCAAACAAGATTATGGAAATCAATGAGCAAGTGATCAAGATCACGATTCCAAAGTAATCCAACTGGTTTCCCACCTTGCAAACTTCATGGGAATGTGACTTGAGACAGTGGAAAGTTGACGACATAAAGAGGCACATGGTACATGCCACTCCAAATTGCACAAAGTTCCATTTCTCCCATATCCCAAGGTAGTTCTCATATATGGGAAGATTGTTGTTGATGTACCACAAAATCCCCGCTAAGAGAAACAACAGAGGCAACAAGTGACTGTAGATGTTGACACTCTCATTATGAAGGTAAAACAATGAGTTCCAGCATGTTTGGAATGACCTTGACTCCATCACATAACCTGACTTGATGTAGTGATTATCCTTTTGCCATTCGGGCAATTCGTGGTAAAAGCCGAGTCTATTTGCTGAAGTTTCAGCTTCTATTGATGAAGATGCTGGGTTCATCTGTAGTTGTTGAGTGGTACGATTCCTAAGGGCCATACTGATCAAGTGGTAGCAATTTTCACAGCCAAATATAATTATATATATTCGTATATTTGATACTTAGTCATCTATTACGTAATTTTAAATAAGTTTGTTGGGTTCTTCATTATTTGAAAGATGGGGGAATACTTTCACAAATATCGGAATAATCCACTAGTTTTTTCAGAATATCCACTGAGCCGGGGGTTCTCTTTCTAGTTTTATCAATCTTTTTATCAAAAAGTTCTCCGGTATAGAACACTTTCCATTGAGAACCAGGATTACTCAATGATCCACAACACCGTTCGAAATACCATTTGTTGACGGGATTGTTCTTTCTGGAGCGCCATATCAATTCGTATGGGTGAGACTGAAGAACAATCTTGAAGATAATATCTGCCAAACTGGGCAAGCCTTGATTTTTCTTTGCAATGACGAATTTATCCAAATAAGCGACCTTTTGAGGCTTGGAATTTCCTATCTTGACGTCCTCCCATGTGATGATGGCTGCCCCATCGTAATCACCCAAAATAATGAGTGTAGCCAAATTATTTTCCACTCTCTTAAAGTAGTTTCCCACATCAAGATCTTTTCCAAACGAGTCGTTGATAAGGAAAATCAATTTATTCATATCGATGAGGTTTTGTTTCATCAAATGCTTGAAGGAGAATTGCTGACCAAAATCATTTTGATCAAATATATGGACTTCTTGTCCCTTTTTCAAGATACTGGTAGATAACCTTGGGGTGTTATTATTGGTGGAAGGTAATGAAGATGAAATGATGGGTCTGTCAGTAAGAACATTATAGATTATGGGATTGAGCTGGTCATTGTTGATAGACATAATATATGGAGTGGTGATAATACCAGTAGTGTCATCATTTCCGGATTTGGTAGATATCATATGCAAAATTTCATTCAATGTGTTCAAATTCTTTAAATGTTTATCTCTCTTATTTGGCTCAATATAACCGATATATAATTCGGAGATAATATCTGAGTATTCCTGTGATAAATTGATAAACACATGACTAGTTTGATTTCTTTCCACTGATGGTATACCACCAATGGGATCGATTAAAATGATTTTCTCAATGCTCAATAAGTCTTTCGTATCCAATAATGTTTTACTAAGTGTTTTCAACAATTCTGTGCCACTAGTAGAGAATTCCTGGAATGTGGTGATGGAGTTGTATATGACCGGGTGAATGATAGGAATAATATCTTGGTACAAGGGAAGCAAAAGCATGGATAAGTCATCTATTTGCAACTCGTTGTTGCTGCTAACACTGAACAAGGACCTCAAATGGGTGATCTTCAAATTGTCCATTTTGACATGTTTTTCGGTGTCCATATCAGCATAAACCTTATTGATTGCATTATTAATTTTTGTCTCACTCAACTTGAAAGCATCAATTGAGCTATACTCATAATCCAAGAGAATAATAGGAGATATTCCAAGATGAACCAATCTTTTAAACGTTTCAAAAATACCCTTCCACTCGGTCTTGGTTATGCTTTGAAACTTGACTTTGAATACTGCCACCCGCAAAGGGATTTTCGTTACTTTGATGTCCTCATCATGGTACAGCTCCTCATCATTGTAAATATTGGTGAATGGATTCTGGCCACTTAAGTATCGATTGACGAACAATTCTCGTTGGGATTCTTTGTTGAACAAGGGATTGTTGAAGCGGGTCTTGTTCACAAGGTCGAATTGATTCTGGTACTTGTTCAAGTAGTTCTTCGCTTCTCTTTTGGTGGTGGTGGACTTTAAGATCGATAAGATCAAATTCCGCTTGGAATCGGTGATGAGATTATGAGACTTGATATTGGAGATAAACTCCTGATTCAAAGTCCGGAGTTTACTCATATGGCCAAGAATATGAAGTTTGTGATTACTGGTGGATGTTGATGGGTGGATGGCTTAATTCCCTCACTATAGCCGCATTGACTAATTGTCTATCAGTTCAATTATAACTCCCGACTGCATATAACCGTGGCATACAAGAAGACCATTGGCCAAAAGCTCTAGTTATGCATCTCTCCAGGCCATTTAATCCGATAAACACACAAGTAACCAGTAGATATGACTAGTAGTCATCATCGGAAACATTTTCCACCTCTTCAGCGGTTTTGGTCACCGTGGTGTCATGTAATTCCCTCAATTTATTCATTACTGTCAATACGAACGGCCTCAATTCGTTGATTTCCATTAGTGAAAGACCATTCAATTGTATATTGGATTCATTTAATTCTCTTAAACCTTTTCTGGATTTAACCAATCTAATTTCTCTCAAATCTTGTAGAATAGACCGTAATTGATGGGTAGGATCTGCTAAGTCATCGGAAGCCTTTACCAAGAGGATCTTGGACATTTCAAGCCAATTAGGAGGAAGTTCAGTGAATCGAAGTGGTTTTCTGATCTCTTCTTCGTACTTTTCCTTCAAATATGCAAGGTTCAACCATTCGGGTGGTACAATGCTGCATTTGTCTTGAGATTTAAGTACCACTGCGATCCAAAGAGGAACCTGTTCCCTTCTCATGGCTCTGAGAGCTGGGACTTTGGTCTGATTGTTAGTATATATCAGGATGCGGAACTTATCCAAAAAGAACGCGTTATTACCCACCAATTACCTTGGATTGGACCTAGTGGATTGATTCACGGTTCCTTTAAGAGGATGAAATACCACCAATACTTACGCCTATCAATTCGATCTTGTTCATAGAGTATCTTGGAAGAATGGTGATGAGCTCATTCTCGGCTAGGAAGTTCACTTCGGGCGGAGTTAGATTGTTTTGAAGGTGGGTAGGTAATGCCATAGTACGCGTTGGATAGTTGAAGATATTCTCAAAGGCTGCGAACTATAGTGGTGATGGAATCGTAGGACAAAAAAGAGTGAGAATATTTCAGTGAATTTTCACCAAAGTAGAGAAAAGTAGACCAAAGGACCAGAAGGACTAAGCAGATTGAAATTATTTCAATATGAGACTTTACAAAGAAATCCCTTGATTTTATTTTCTGGTATATATTGGTGGTACTACCCAGTTTTATCCCATGAGAAGATCAGAGAAATTTACGTATTAGTATCGTTTCAGAATATTCTTAATACACAAACTTATTAAAGCCAGTTCTATTCACTTAAATGATATTAAAATTATATTAATTTAGATCAGCATATCAGTGTTACCCACCTCTATTAGTTTAGTTCTATATGATATCATAGTTCTATGTACTATGTTAGTTCTAAAAATTATAGAGGTGGTCATTTATATTACTGTACTTTTCAAGAGTTATATCTAGTTATTGTATCTCTTTTTATTAGATAGTATATTTGGGTATATTTATATCCTTATACTAATCAGATATCTGACCCAGCTATCAATTCAAATTAAATAATTCAATAGAGTCAATTAAAATTCGAATGGAATTAATTTGGATGGACTCAATTCGGTTGGAATTAATTATATTCAACTCCATTCTTGTCAATTCATTCAAAGCAAATTGTCATTAAGCTATTTTCTTCTTCTTCTTCTTCTTCTACGTTTATTTATAAATGTGTACTCAAAGCTGGCTCTGGTTCTATAATATGGTGCTCAGATAAGAGCTAATATACAATTATCATGGATTTATTTTCTCCATGTGGATGATTTACCCAGATTGACTCTACGAGCCTTCTTGGTTCCTTTAGGTCCTTCGGCATCTTTACCATAAGGATCAAAAGATCTCTTCTTCTTCTTTTCCCGAGACTTTCTGCTGGTATCAAGCATAATCTTATCAGCATTGGCATAATCAAGTGGCGTTTCTTCCACAACAGGTTTCTTTGGAATGGCATGTTTATGGCCATAATTTTTCTTTGCTTTAATGGCGATGATTTCGTTCTTATTCTCCTTTTTAGTCTCATTTTCTTCAACTTCGGGTTCAACTTCTGAATCTTTTTGAGTTTCGCTAACCTCTTGTGGCTTAATGTCTTCTCCTTGTCCTTGAGAAACGATTTCTCCTTGTTGATTAATAGATAAACCTTCCAATTCTTGAACTTCTTCCATTCCCTGTCTGACATTGGCCAAACGGTCGGGGTATTCTTTGGAAAAATTATGCTTGACCATCACGTCTTTGTCCATATCATATTCTTGAGTAATGAGATCCTTGTTGGTGAGAATAACATTGAAAAGACTAGATTGGTTCAACAAGGAATTGGTGATTGAAGATTCCAATAATTTAGCATTGGATTTCCATAACTTCTCGAATTTATCCGAAGTAGAACTGGCCTTGGTAGGGTCAACATTCTCGAAGTTTTCTGGTTCATTGGTGACTTCCCTCCATTGATCCACCAAATTCCAATCATTTTCTTCATTCTTTAAAATTGATTCATTAAGTAATTCCGCCAATTCTCGAGCATTCAATCTAACGTATTCACTAACGAAATTGGTGGCTGTAAGCACTTTTTGTGCATCAACTGGGGTATTCATATTGGCTAAACTCACCAATAGTTGATTGGACATAATGTAGCGAGTACTTTCGTCTTCCTTTTTAGCTATAAGATCTCTCCAATTGTACAACATCTCCACAATAGATTTTTTATGATGTGGAACGTTGTATTGGTAGACAATCGAAGCATATGGTTCTTTGGGATTGTTTGACATAACTGGACATGACACTTTACTAGAATTAGGACGAATTGACAACGGTCTAAATTTGGTGTATTCAAAACGTCTTTTGGCCACTTGCCGAGAATCATAAAGTACTTTCTGTAATTTGTCATCACCAAGGTCAATTAATTTGTTTCTTAATTGATCAAAAATATTCAACAAGAAATGAGTATCGGATCGAGCATAGGCCATCATGGCAGGAATTAAAGGACGTATTCTCCAATCAGCAAGTTGATATTTCTTAGAGGTCTTGAAATTGGCAAATGTCTCAAGAAGATAAGCCAAGGAGAATTTGCTGAATCCAAGTTGTCTTGATGCATGATAGGTATCAAATAATGATACGATATATAATCCCAAATCTCTTTGAAGCCAAATGATATCCATGAATGCACCATGTAATACTTTCACTATGGCTGGATTGGCAAAGATTTGGTTCAAAGGTTCCAAATCGTCTCTTAATTTGATTGTATCCACAATCCAGTCCATTTGTCTGTTGGAAATTTGCATCAATGAAACAATTCCGTAATAGCTTCGGTAATCATGATGTTCTAAATCCACTGCTATTTCTGTCAGCTGCTTCAACTCTTCAATCATTAGTTCAAGTTGTTCCTCGGTTTCCACCCAAGTGGCAGAAGTGGTATTCCAGTCTTGGGATGGAATAGGCTCGGCCTTTACAAGAATACTCTCGGGATATGGTTGAGTATCGATTTCAACTTCATAAGGATGAGGATAAAATGGAGGATCAATGATTTCAAGCGTATCTTCATAAACTGGTTCGGGATTTTGAATCTTAATCGATTCTTCAAATGGTTTAACTGCATGTGGTTTAGTAGTGAGTTTAGGCTTAAATGGAGTGGATTCGGAATTGTCCACAGGATTCTTAAATTTAACCTGTGGTTTGGCAATCTTCGCGTTACCAGAACTAACACTGGTATCAGTTCCATCTTCCAAGTAGGTCAATTCGGACTTGTCCGATGATTGGGATGATTGAGATGATTGAGATGATGCTTTGACCGCATTGGAGAATGCAATATCGATTCTTTCAAACACTCCATCAAGAATATCACCAAGCGGTTTCCAGTTCGATTCTCCTTCGATATTTTCCTTTCCTGACCTCAAGATCTCGTCAACATTTTCATCTTGGGCTACTTGTAAGACTCTCTTGGTCAATTCCATTAATGAGTTGGCGGATTGGTCGAGTTCAGAGCCCAATTCAGAGTCCACGGAACGGTAAAAATTCACGTCTTGAGCACCCAATGACGAAGCGGCACGAATGGTCTGCATGACCTTGGGCAAAACCCCGTCGAAAACGTCCTTTTTGTCGGACTGTGAAGACATTGGTGGTATGAATAGATTAAAAAATTCTCATGTGTATAAGGAGCATCACGTGTATGCGATGGACCAGGACTAGTAGACTTCAGCATACGAGACAGGACAAAAGTCTAAATAAGTAAAGAAACAAAGAGATAGAAGTATGAAGAAATATCTATAATATTTAACAAAAGAATGGAGGTGGCATGATAAATTTTGGGGAATTTTCCAATACATTCTGACAGATTTATGGTGAATTAACATCTAATGTTAATTATACTCCAAGTATTTATAGGAAACTAAACGAAATCGACCACTAAGAAAAGTAAACATTATTCTTGCTACTCTATTGATTCCTGTTGCAGCTTTAAATCCAGTGATTTCCTCTTAATTTATCTATTTCTATCCACATATCTTCTCATCTCTAACTATATAATACATTTGTTTCGCAGCCACTGCGATGAGCATCACCACACCATCCATCAAACTTAGGGATTTTGGCCATAAATATCATCATCCAAGTAGTCCATGATATTCCCAAGATCACGTTGTACCAGAATATCTACCAAAAGTCCCCAATTTCGTATTCCTTGCTAAACTTTTCACCCCCTCATTAACTCTCCAAACTCCCCCTCTACCCTCATCACTCACATGATGAAATTTTTCAACTCATCGCTACTTTTATCATCACCATGTACACCTGTAACAGTTGTAACCTTGAGTTCCCCACGCCGGGGGACCAGAGATCCCATATGAAATCGGAGTGGCACAGATATAACTTAAAGAGAAGAGTTGCCCAATTGCCTGCGCTCGATGAAGTGACTTTTGAAACCAAAGTGGCCTCGTTAACTTTGAATGATGAAGAGCCTAAGAAGGAGAAGGAAAAGCAAATCACCAAGAAGGAACAAAGAAGAAAGGAGAAGGAGGCATTACAGCAGCAAAAGCGGGAGCTTTTGGAGCAAGCCAGAAGAGCCATGATGGAAAAGATCAAGAATGGTGAAATCCTCACCCCCACTGAAAGGGCTGTTCAAGTTGAACAATCCAAATCTGATCAAATCACTGAAGATTCTACCAAATCAACTGAAGAAATCACAAATGAAGACGAATCTGAGGAAAAGTCCAATGATGAAAAAGAAGATGAAGTGGCTGAAGAAGATCTTACTGAAGAGCAATTGGAAGAAAAACTCATCAAAGAAAAGCTTGCCAACAGAATCGAAATAAAACCAACCACGTGCTTATTCTCCCACCCCAAAGAAAACAAGAACTTCGACACCGTCGAAGAAAACATCGAGCATATGTTTAAGAACTTTGGCCTTTACATTCCTGAACAAAAGTACTTGGTAGATAAACCAGGATTAATCACTTATCTTGGTGAAAAAATCAGTTTTGGGTTCTGTATTTCTTGTAATTATCAAGGAAAGAATGCTGAAGCTTCTAGAGAACATATGAAAACCAAAAGACACATGAGAATTCCATATGAAACCGATAATGAAAAGTTAGAGATCTCGGAATTTTATGATTTCAGTTCGACTTATGATGACTACAATGCTTCTCCAGTTGTGGAAGGTGAAGCTGAAGGTGATGAAGATTGGGAAGATGTTGAAGAAGGTGAAGAAGGTGACGAAGAAGATGAAGAATTACCTCCTCCAACCGACCCAATTTATCAAAATGGTCATGAACTTTACTTGCCCTCTGGTGCCGTCATTGGCCATAGATCAATGGCTAGATATTACAGACAAAACTTACCACCTGATAGAATTTTATCTGAAGGTCAAGGTACCGTGATAGCTGCTGAAACAAGACATATGTTGACTATAAAGGATAGACAAGAATTGGCTACTAAGAAGAGAGCTTGGGGTAACCAAAAGAAGAGAGAAGATGTTAATGATAGAAGAGCTGCTAAGTTTATTAATAACCAACCTCATTTCAGAGATCCATTGTTACAATAGTTACATTGCATTTTAGTTAGCATAAATATATGACAATCCATTATTTTTTTAATCTATAAGTTTAAATTTAATCAGCAATGAAAATTAATCCAGGAATAATCAAGAATTCCACCATAAAATTGATCAATATAGACCAACTTCCAAAGTATAATAATTTTGGTGAAAACACCGTCCAAATAAATAAATGAAACCTCAAATTGATACATGATGCAATTAAACTAACCACTCCAATGGCATAAAATAATAAGGTTATTTTAGTTTTGATCAACAAAATCAGTTTCTTGAGGAAACTAAATCTTATCAAGTTTCGGGATTCTTTCTGTTTGTCGAATAAGATTTCGTAGGGTTCAAATAAAATCTGGGCTGCAGAGAATGACCAATAAATTGGCCCGGAAAAGTTTGACACAAATGTTAAAATACCCACCATTATCACATCATAAGTTTTTATGCCGTTGTATGCATTGGATAAATCAACCGTGGCCAACAGATTGGTATTTCCCATTGAAAAGAAGGAAAGATTTTGAAGACATAATATGAATGAACTCACTGTCACAATCAATTGATCAATATTGAGATTTCCTGTCTGGATCAATACTTTGGTGAAGGAAAATTTTACCAAGTAGAACACGACAAACATTGGAATGTTTTCGAATCTAGTTTGTTGTAAAATAAACAAACTTAATATGTTAACCGTATCGGTAATGAGGCCTTCATTTTTCTGTCTCAATTTACCTAATGTGAAACGAATGACAAACAATCCAAGGAAACAGAACCCTGCAATCCGTGCTAACTGAATATTCACTTGTTGTAATTTAAACTTGAAATCCGAGTCTGTAAGTGAGGCTTCTGAAATGGAGATGTCATAATTTTCAAGAATCCATGCAAAGATCCAAGAGAGCCACTTTGGTAATTGATGACCATCGTTGAAAAATTGACACAATTTGAACAGGAAGGATACTGAACTTGATACAAACACCATCATGAAAGAGATTAAGTTACCAAAATGAGCTTCAGTTCTTCCAGTGAGATTGTTGGATGAATTAAAGCATCTTGTGAAACCACCTTGAACATATAAGTTCAACGAAGTAATTAAATAAGTCAATATTATTGAGCACCATAATACAGTACTGTTAGTTGTAAGCAAGTAAGATCCGAGAGTTATTGGGTCGAAGAACTTTTGACCACTATTATTCCAAGATCTTATTAATCTTAATCCAATCAAAAGAAGCAGATAATACCAAAAGTCATACTTCTTCCAAGTACTTGCGTTAAACAACCACAACAAGACACACGAAGTTATTGAAACAAACCACCAAATTTGATGTTCCTCTTCTATCAAAGAAGAGCCATGATAATGGATGGCAAAAATAAACGCCAATCCTTGGTAAAAGTAAAGAATGCTTTTAGGAATAGATGAATTTTTGAAGAAGTAATAATTGGTTTCCACTAATAATATCAAAGTAGAAATAGACACCAATAAAAAGCCAGTAATTATATCACTATAGTTGTAATTTGTGGCAGTTGAAGTCAAAATTCCTTGAACTTGGCTTAAGAATAGGTAATACTCATCCAAGCTTCTGGTACGACTTGTATCCGATTTCAATGTATCCCAAATCAGTAAAATTTCAGGGTGCTCTGATGGAGTTTCTCCGTATTTTGCAATGAAAAGCTTCATGAACTGTTGACAATTTTCCCATAATATCTCACGCTTCTGTGGTTCTTTGGGCCAAAGTTCAAGCGTGTCACGGATAATGATGCCTAAATTATTTTTTGGTATTGGGAAATTAAGCAACAATGCCAATGTAGGAACCAAGTCAATTTGATTAATCTTTGTGTAGTATTCATAATTTTCTGAATTCACCAATGGAGCAGAGTGTTTGGTTTGGGTCATCTTGGTGAATTTGGGCGAGATGAATGCTAATCCAGGACTTGTCTCTCCTGGTGAAGAGCCACCATGATTACCTACTTCATTCATACCATGGTCACCCATCAAAACAATTAACACATCGTCTTTTGCCTCTTTGGCATAGGTGTGAAGTCTCTTCAAGATGTCGTCCATTTCTTTTTGCTTAGGCTTCATGAATATTGAGTCTGGTCCACCTTTATGACCTATATGGTCCAACCCCAAGTAATGAAGAATTAGTCCATCCCATGAAGACTCACTCAATTGGCTATCCAAATGTCTGGTGACATTGTTATCCACTTCAGTAAAGTCACTAACGAAAAACGAGTTAGTACCGTCTGTTTCTTCAAACGTATCAGGAAAGAGTTTCAACCATGTATCATCTCCAAAAAAGTTTACTTTTTTTGAAGTTTCACCGCTATTGACAAATTGATGAATCCATGAATCTTGAGTACCCAATCCTTGAGACTGATCCTTATCATCTGCAACGTTTAAGATAGCGTCCAAAAAGCTCGGAGTACCGCCGGTGGTAATTCCCTTAAGACGTGGCAAAGTCACTGTGGGTGGATTGGAAAATGCTGTGAATGGAATGGCATCTCCATTATTGATCAACAGGTGCAAAAAGGTCATTTCTGAGTATTGATCTGAATAGAAAAAGTCAGACCTCATGGCATCCACCACCATCAAAATGACCCGATCAAATTGGGGTGCTTCCTTCCCACTAGACAACCCCAAAAGTGTCGATTTGGATATGGTAAATGGCGATGGCCCATTGAATGTATTGAACCCTGGAATAACCACTTTAGATGGGAAGAACCCTTTAAGAAAGAGCACAAGTCCCACCACATGAGTCAAGACTAGTACAAACTGGAGGATCCATCGTGATACAATTGACTGGAGCATGGTAGGGCCAAGACAATGAGGACAATAGGAATAGGCAAGCTGTTTCTGGGGATGTTAGTGGAGTTGGTAGACACGCGTAGTAGTAGTTAATGGAATCGGGTTATATGCAGGTTTCGTTTAACCCATATAAATTGCCAAGTACACGACCCAACATATACAGGTCAATTTTGCAGTATTCTATTTCAGCCAAATGACTAGCTTCATTACTCCAATTGTCCGAGAAGTCACAGAAACTGGCCAGATAGACTAGTGTTGTATTGCAACCGTTTGGCGGTGCCGGTGAACAGGTTCCACATGTCTCTTCTTGGGGAAAGAGCTGATTTAACGAACAAATACTCTCAATTCATGATGCAAACACTGTCATATTAGCATCATAATTAGAGTTGGTCATCATATTAGCATCTTACAAAGATCACCATATGAAGCTCATCTTATCTAAGAAGGTGCTGGTAACATACAAGTCATCCTTGTGTATGAGTATGTCTCTTGCCAATTGCTGACATTGACCATACCCGCCAGGTTATACGGCTATACCACTGATGGAACAACCACACCAATATATGCACTACCAATAGTATTTTTACCCAAAGGGATCTAAAACTAAGCTTGGAAGGTTAGGGGAATCACATGTGGCAAGTCAGTGGTCATTCACGTTAATTGTGTGGGATTATCGCACACTCCACTTGAAGCTCTTGGATTGAGGCAAGCAATTTCAACTGGTGCGGGGCCGAATTGAACTACCCAATTGTTTGATGAAAATACGGTCACGCGTTTGTGTGTCACGTGCAAATCAATCGCCGATCCCAAAGGGGAATACCGCTAATCCTGGATCTGCCACGGCAAATCGGACACCCTGTGCTTATCTGGAACACAACAGGGTCTTAAGATTACAGGACATGCAGCCTTCAGGGCCTCCACACCCTAGATATGCATCTTATCTTTCAAGGGAATGTGACTACCAACAGGACCCTTTAAAAATCCTCAAACAAGTGATTTGCTGGACCCACAAATTAGCCGATGCCAACCGAAGTGGTGATGAAACACATCGTCATCATATTGCCCCAACGGTCGACCCCACTCCAATTACTTATACCCTCAATGGCCCCTGTCCGCACGGATATATCTACAGCCCAGTGTAGCTGTCACTGCGCATTCGCATCTAATGCGCTCGAAGTATGGTCACGTGCACAGATTATTTCTGACTAGCGGAAGTTGAAACATTTAACTTGCTCCACCATCATCTCCTCCGGTCAATCTGATCTAGAAGATGTTGTTACTTTGTGGGATATCTCGGAACTACTCCCCTCAGAGGGGTCTTCAAGTTAAGTCACACCACCAGACAGTGTCATCCCCGCCACTACCCACCAAATACCGCCATCTTGCGCCTTACCAGATCCGGCAAAGTTAATGCGCGCGAACATCTAATTTTCGCGGCTCTTACGTAGTCTGAATGCAAAATCCTACATGCAGCAATTAGGGCTTGACTTACCACTGATTCCTTCCAATTACACCTCCTACAACATACAAACCAGCTCAGGTACCCCAGAAATAGCCCCTAATTTGATCACACTGTCAAGAAACACAGTTAAAAATCACTTTTCCCCGAGTTTTCCGCCATTTTCTCACTTTACCTGCACCACCCCGCTATCTAAGGAAAAGCAATTCGCGTTATCAGTAGATATAGGGAAGAATATAGCGGAATAGTGGATCTCCGGTATTGTATTTAAAAGGCCTGATAGAACCTCATCTCCATAACCACTCATGGATAAAGTATGAATTCGTCTGGAGTGCTTTCACCTAACCGGTCTCTCCGTCAGATCAAATCAATCTCTCAAGTCCATGTTGATGACTTGAACATTACTTCCATACTATCGAACCGTGGTATCACTATCCATGTGGACCACGAAATAGACTCCGATGAAGCTATGGTGTTAGCCATGGGCTATAAGCAGGAGTTTAAGAGAGAATTCTCGCTATTATCAGTATTTGCCGTGTCGTTCTCTGTGTTAGGACTCTTGCCTTCCATTGCTGCTTGTTTTAACTACCAACAATTGGTGGTGGGTATAAGTCCAGTACCCTGGATAGTGGCAGTCATCTTCGTCACCTCAGTATCAATGTCACTTGCCGAGGTGGCCTCAGCATTCCCAGTTAGTAGTGGAACTCCCTACGCTGTATCGCAATTATCACCTCCAAAGTATAAGAGTGTCTTCACTTGGTTGACCTGTTGGTCTAATTGGCTTTGTCAGATCACTGCTTCTCCTTCAGTCAATTATAGTGGTGCCGCCATGATCCTTGCCTTGGTCTCATACAACAACGAACATTTCAAAGTGACTACTGGTAAGGTATACGGTCTCACCACTGGTATAAATGTGGTCCATGCTTTTATCAGCTCGTGTCCAACAAAATGGTTGGCCAGGTTCAATTCTGTTGGTACCTCAATCAATATCTTGTTTTTGGTGATAGTTTTCGTGATGATCCTTGGTGGTAATGATAGACTCCTGATGTACGAAGGATCCATTCCAAAATTCAATTCCAATAGCACTGCATGGTCGTTTGACAACTTGACTGACTACCCACTTGGTGTCTCATTCCTTATGTCTTTCTTGGGTGTTATTTGGAGTATGAGTGGATACGACTCACCTTTTCACCTTGCTGAAGAATGTACCAACGCGGCCGTGGCTGCACCCAAGGCCATCATTTTGACTAGTTCTGTTGGTGGTTTAATTGGGTTCTTATTCATGATTGCCATATCTTATACTTTGGTAGATCTTGATCTCTTAGCAGAAGACCCTCAAGGTTTAGGCCAACCATTTGTGACTTACCTTACCCAGATCATGAACAGGAAACTCGTAAATGCTGCAACTGCCTTGACGGTGGTTTCTTCATTCTTTATGGGTTGTTCCTGTATGCTTGCAGCTTCCAGAGTGACATTTGCCTACTCTAGAGATGGTCTTTTCCCATTATCCAACGTATGGAAGAAAGTTAGTCCTCTCACTCAAACCCCAATCAATGCTGTTTGGATAAATATGTTTATTGGACAGCTTCTTCTCTTATTGATGTTTGCTGGAGATGTGGCAATTGGTGCTATCTTCTCTGTTGGTGGTATTTCTGGATTTATTTCTTTCACTGCACCAACACTTCTTAAAATCACCTATGCTAGAAACACCTTCAAGCCTGGTCCTGTCAATTTGGGCAAATTCTCAACTCCTGTCGGGGCAGTTTCTGTTGCATTTGTTACCCTCATGATCCCAATCTTGTGTATGCCATATACCAAAGGTAAGAATTTGGATAATGAGTCGATGAACTGGACTTGTGTGGTTTATTTTGGTCCAATGTTAATGGCATTTGTTTATTATTATTTTTCAGCTCATAAATGGTACGCTGGACCCAAGAGTAATATTGATGGTGATGATTTGGCATTCGGAGATTCTTATCAAGAATTAGACGGAGAAGAAGTGTCAGCAGAAAAAGGAATTTTCAAAGCCACTTCAAAGGATGTACAGGATTCGATATGATTGATTCTATCGAACTTCAATTCATTTTTAATATGATAACGATTATTTATAAGCTGATGTAGTTCTCCAATTCCAGGAATTAATACCTGGCAAAAAATTGATTAATCAACAAGCGAATTATTCTCCTTTTATCTATTGAGTTACTTCTTTCCTGATTAATCTATTCAGCTGTAATTTGCTCATATTTATCCCAAAACACCAAACCCAAAACACCAAACCCAAAACACCAAACCCCCAAAACTTCAAACCCCAAACAGGTCAAACCCCAAAACACTATTCAAACAACTAAACATCAAACCCCCAAAGTACAAAAATCCCCTTTATAAATAATCAACGTTAACCACGAAATTAAACTGTGTCAAAACAATCAATTAACTACGCAATATTTCTCCACAATTGTTTCCCTACTATTGCCCTAAATAGTGAGGCTCTCTAATAATGAGACTCTCTAATAATGAGGCTCTCTCCATTGATAGTGAGACTCTCCCATTAAACCTCTCCCTGACCACTCTTAATTTGTGAGACATTGGAGACATTGGTGGTGCGATTCTCACTAAGAACCATTACCCGGTTAAGTGCCCCTAAGCAAGATCTCAGATCCCATTAGACATCTGAACAAGTCACCAACCCCCACCACCAGTTTCAAACCCTCGGAATATTACAAGCCACTTTCCTACTTATTTCTCAAATTCCTTAGCTCTCCATTCTAACTTCTTCTCCATTCCTCTCCATTCCTTTCCATTTCTCCCTATACCCATTTCTCCCTGGCACGCCACTATCGCGGTAGTTGCAAATCTCATCGAAAAACTGGAGTTGATAATCATCTTACTCAATCATCATCAATCATATATCATCCATAATGAATCGCGGTTATCATAGAGGCCACGAAGACAGAAGCTTGTGCACCTTCTACACCAAAATCGGTGCATGTCGACATGGCGAAAAGTGTTCCAGAAAACACGTCAAACCCACCACATCAAAAACAGTCATTCTCTCCAACCTTTACGAAAACCCTCGACTTAACAAGAACGAAGATGGATTGAATCCTAAACAGCTTCAGGAGTATTTCGATCAGTTCTACAAGGATGCATTCGTTCGCTTTGCCGATATCGGCAAGGTGGCGGCTATGGTGGTGTGTGAGAACGAGAATAATCATTTAAATGGTAACGTTTATGTCAAGTTTCATACCCCTGAGGAAGCCGACGCTGCTTCGTTTGAATTGAATCTGGAATGGTTCAACGGCCGTCCGGTCCACTGTGATCTCTCTCCAGTGGAGAATTTTGTCGAAGCCAACTGCAGAGCTCACGATGACAATACTTGTACCAGAGGTGATCATTGCAATTTCATGCATGTAAGGCACCCCACCAAGACCTTGGAGGCAAACCTCTTCAAATCCCAAGACAAGAGCTATTTGATGAAAAAGTTGGCCGAAACAAGGGTGTTATTGGAGCCAAAACCACAGCCAGAACCTCCCGTGGTGGAACAATCCAATCCAGAACCACCCGTGGTACCAGAGAATACCAATACCACCACCGTGATCGAAAATCTTTTTGCTTGAAAATTAGAACTGACGTCAATGCATCACTATTTCATATAGATAGCCTTCTCGAGCTTCAATGTGAAATCACTAAATTCACAGAAAACGTTGAAATTAATTAAATCACTTAAGTCGCTAAAGTCACTTCATTCACTGAAATCATCAACATTTGCATACTTAGAATATCATTGGTGTATTCTTGTCTTCTTGAGTTTGGTTCATTCTACATGGCATCAGATGGTAGAAGGGGAGCTGATGGGATGATATCATCGAAACTGTGATCCCGTGGCTGCTAAAACTGTCACCTCAGAATTATAATACAGGGCAATATTGTGATATGAGAATGCATAAATAGAATTCGGATGCGGATGCAATGGTGAGCTCTTCAAAATAGCATCATCAAGACAGATGTCATGAGAATCATGAGAACGTACTACAATATACTCTAAGTGGAACCCATTTGTTTTGGATTGACCCGAGTCTCCACAGGCCCGAGCCTCCAAATGTCCGAATCTCCACAGGCCTGAGCTTCCATTTCCCGAGCTACCAGATGCCCATGCAATCTCTTACTTTGTGAGCTTAAGCTCTCACTTTGAGCTCTCACTGAAAATGTTCCCTTCGTCCATTTATCACCATCTTCAAGTTAATAGTCTCCCATTCTTATATACACAGCTTGGCCTGATCCCATCTCAGAATGCTGGCACCACCCAATCATATAGTTACATGAAATCAAAACTGACACCAATTCCAAGTCACCTTGTCCATTTAGAAATCAATCTGAAAATTATCTTCTCTTCACCCTCCACACCCTCGGTGATGTTCCGTATGAAACTGGTCCATTAACCAGATATTAGATACTTCATCCCATGGTATACTGACCCCATCACTCTACAGCCCATCACTCTACAGCCCATCACTCAACAAGCCTGTCCTTATAATCTGTCCCTGTCCTGTACTGTGCCTGTATTGTCCCTTGCTCCGTCCTGTTCCTGTCCCTGTCCCTGCACCCTCACTATTGTTCCCCCCGTCGGTCCCGGGTTCCACCGATCCCAGCTCGCTCCAACGCGCACCGTTCCACCCTTACTCTCCCGACAACTCTACTTATCAGATCAAGTCATTTCACCAACCACCGAAAAATTGCTAGTCGCAACTTCATGGCTGTTCATTAACTCCTCCACCTCAGCATCTCCTCTATCCATTCCTCCCTGGCCGGTGAACGTTCCTTCCCCAATTGGCTATCGCTCTGCTCACAATAAAAAATGTACTTCTTGCTGCCGATTCGGTTGTTTCATACGCCCACCAAATTTCTACTACCGACTCTCGCAATGTCAAATTGGCTGAATAGACTTGCGACTACACGGCTGTTATCCACTAATAAACACATCAACAACTCCAGCATGAGCTCTTCTTCGAAGCAACCCCCACCATCAGGAAACCCATCTGGAAATCCATCAGGAAATCAACCAAAACACCAACCATCCAAGCAAAGTCACGACCATTCTCATGATCATTCCCATGGTCATTCCCATGGTGGGCTTTTGTCTCATACCCATTCACATCAACAACCTAATGAATTGCTCCAGACCAGCGCTCTGTCGATCCTTCTGAATCCTGCCGTTAGAATCACTTGGATTGGACTCCTTGTTAATGTGGCCATGGTGATATCTAAAGGTATTGGAGGGGTTTACTTTCATTCTCAAGCATTGATAGCTGATGCCATCCATTCAGTCTCCGACATGGTAGCAGACTTCCTCACTTTGGCCACCGTCAACGTCGCCGCCAAGGTGGGCAACCCAACCCATTTCCCTATCGGGTACGGTAAGATCGAAACCGTGGGTTCCATCTTGGTGTCTGGAGTATTACTCTTTGCTGGTGTCTCGGTAGGCTGGTCCTCATTATTACAGATCTTCGAATTCACTTTACCGGCTTATCTTTATGACTATGTTGCCATGATCCAAATTGGTCATTCCCATAGTCATGGAGGCCTTACCTCTAGCAGTTCTGATCATAATCATAGTCATAGTCAAAGTCATAGTCACAGTCACAGTCATACTGAATTGGAATCCGATCTTTCTAGTGCTGTTCCCCTTAGACAAAGCCCAAACATCAATGCTGCTTGGATTGCCGGTGCTTCAATCATTGTCAAGGAACTTCTTTACAGGAAAACCATGAAAGTTGCTCTCCAAACCAATTCAAAGGTATTGGTCGCAAATGCATGGCATCATAGAGTGGACTCTTTGACGGCTGCTGTGGCATTGGTCACAGTCACTGGAGGTGTAATGTTCAATATTGCCTGGTTGGACTCCATTGGAGGTTTATGTGTATCAATGTTGATCATTAAAGCCGGTTGGGGAACTTTTAAGACCTCGTGGTATGAATTGATCGATCGTGGTGAAAAGCCTGGTGATGAAACTTATGATAAAGTTCATGATATCATTAGTGATGAGCTTGAAGTCAATGAATCCTTCAACGATATAAATCTCGGTGAATTATCGGTGTTGACTTCAGGTGCTAATACCAACATTTATTTGATTTTAAATACCTCCACTCCATATGATGTTTCGGAATTAAACAACATTGAGAACCAATTGATTCAACTTGTCAAGAAGGATGATAAATTTATCAGAAACGTTTTCGTTAAATTCCAACATCAATCCCAATCCCAATCTCAACCTCCACTCAAATAAAAACTTATACACTACAGCCAATTCAATTCTTGGCTTGTTTCATTTTGTATATATACAAGAAAAGATAAATATGAAAGTCATATGTACATTACTCCAATTACTTCTTACTTCTTGGACTTCTTCTTAGTCTTCTTTGGTTGGTTACCTTCAATGAACTTCAAGATATCATCCACGGATTTTGAAGCAATTTCTGGATCGGAAACGGCAATCTTCTTTCCATTCTTGCCCTTCTTCTTGGGTTCTTGAGGTTTTGGAGCTTGAACTGGTGCCTTCTTGGCTTGTTTGGCCAAAAGTTTCTTTTGTTTCTCTTGAACTTCAAGATATTCAAGGTATTTGGCAATGCTTCCAGAATATTTAGAAGATTGTTTAGATAAGAAATCATCAGGTCCAAGAACCTTGGTGAAAATATCTTGAGCAATAGTGAAAAATTCCAAAGATTCCTTGAACTTACCAGAGTTTAACAACAACATAGCCAAACTATAATAGATACTACCAGTCAATTGAGAAATAGGGCCATTAGTTTTGATGGATAATCCCAAAGCTTCTTCAAACAACTTAGCAGCTGATGGGTATAACTTGACTCTAGTCAAACTTTCAGCCAAATTGGTCAAAGTAGTCACCAAAGTTGGATGCTCCTTTCCATAGACAGTTGACCAGATGTTAATAGCTTGTTTATACAATTTCAAAGAATTAACCAACTCCAAATTGGATGATTCGTAGAATCCAGAATTCATGTAGGCAGAAATGGTATCGTAAGAATCAAAACCACTGGTTCTTTCAGACAAGATAATTGCCTTACGAGCCAATACTGCAGCTTGATATTCTAAACCAATATCAGCATAAACTTGAGATACCATACCGAATAATTTGGCAGTTTCTGGATGAACAATACCATACAATTGTTCTTGAATACCAATCAATTCATTAAGCATGGTAGCACCAGTTTCTTTATCACCTTGGAAGATATGAGCTCTAGCACTTTGGAAGATTTCATCCACAAGAGAAGACTTGAAGCCTGAATCTTTAACAATTGGAACGAAGTTGACAATATCATCAGCAACAAAAGTGGAAGAGCGAGGAATAGTCTTGGTGACAACAGACGAAGTGTTGGACTTCTTCTTGTTCTTTTTGGACTTTGGTTCAGTCACTTGAGATTGAGTTGATAATTGCTCTTTAACTTGGTCGAATTCTTCCTTGGTGAAGACATAGTCTTGAGACTTCCATTGAATACCAAACTTGATAGAGATTTCTCTCAATAATTGAATTGGATGAATCAATTCCTCAGTCCAGTTTTGAGGTAACTGGTATCTGAATCTAAGGAAAACTTCTGATGAAACCATGGCAAAAACAGTTTGACTATCCCAGTTGGTCCATTCCAATTCATTGGCTTGAGCAAATAATTTGATGGATTCATCAATGGTAACTTCTGGAGCTTCAGTGATGTTACTAGATAACAAACAGTTGTGGAAATGGGCCACAAATGAAGGGATCAAATGTTCTGGAACTTCGGCAGTATGCTTTCTTAACAAATGTTTCACAGATCTAGCCAACATTTCTTGAACTGCAAGTCTATAAAGAGTATTGTAGTTGGCAATAACAGGTTGGAATGAACCCTTGGTTTGCTCAAGTTCCGAAACTTCCTCTGATTCCTTAGAATCTTCCTTTGTGTTTTCTTCAGAATCTTTAGCATTATCTTCCTTAGCTTCTTCAGCTTCTTTGGCTTTTTCTTCAGCTTCTTTGGCCTTTTCTTCGGCTTCTTTTTGTCTTTGCTCAGCGAGCTTAAGGTTCTGCTTAATTAATGCTTCTTCTTCTTGAACAACTTGGTCTCTTCTTTCCAATGCTTTCTCAGCAATATAACCCAAGTATCTCATGTTGATACCTTGCTTGTGTAAAGATTCACTCAAGTGTTTACCATCAAATGGAGCAACTTGAGATGGGAACTCCTCTAAGAATTCCTTAATCAAAGTATCCTTAACAAACTTGGATAATTCCCTGACTTCTTGTTGGTCTTCCTTCTTTTCATTAATTCCAGAGAATGCGTCGGGGTTAAATACGGCACGGTCTGTTGGTAATTCGATTTGAGAATTCTCATCAACTTTCTTACCTTCTTTCTCCAAACGGGCTGATTCTTCCTTGATAAATTCAGAGATTTCTCTCTTCCAGAATTCAGCCACTGCTTCATGTCTAACAAGAGATTCTCCATGAGGATAACTATCGGCCTTTTCAGCATTAAAATTATCTTCAGTGAATTCAATATCACGAGGAGTAGCACGATACAAATCCATCATGTACTTACGGCCATCAGATCCACGAACACCTTTGGTATCCTTAGAAACCACCAATTCACCTTGAGAAGACACTCCATCAGTCAATTCAACTGAGTGTGGTTTCAAATGGAAGGTTTGAGCCACTTGTTGTAAAGGTTCGGTAAATGAATCATCACGTAAAATACTGGTACTATCACTAGATAAACCATAGACAACCTTCTCTTCAACTTCACCACTGGCACTTTGATTGAAAATACCTGGCACCGGAGCTTGACACACAACACGTTTTCCCATATAGTCCACAATGGTAGTGGCTAAAGTATGGATACCAGCTGGGTCCACTCTGTTCAATACCTTAATAGCTGATAAGTCCTTAGAACTGGCATAACGAGCAGCTTCAGCACCACCAGTTCCATCGAACATATCAACGGTGGTGGCACCCAGGGTGTAGAAAATCCCGTTCTTCAAGTAAATCTGTTTATCAAGTTCTTCACCTGGGTTCATAGGAGTCAAATTACCTTTGATGATGTTGACGGCAGTTTCGGTGGCAGCTTTAGTGAAATCGGCCATGGTCTTGTGGATCAATTTCTCCTTCAAAATACGTTCTTGAATAGAAGAGTTGGGCAATTCACGAATAGATTGGATATCTTCATTCCATTCTTTAATGGCATCAGAACCGTCCACACCATTGGTAAGGACTGGCAATTGGAAACGCAGGAAATCGGGCTGAAACTTGACCTTGGAAGTATCCACAAGCCATGGGGCAGCCAATGAAGAGTTGTTGGGCAACAAGTAAGATTCTGGGTGCTCGGTAGAAGTGGATAAAGTAACTTCATTGTTCAGGATAGTACTCTTGAAACCAGAAGACAAGCTTTCGACCAAATTGTAAAACAAGTAGTTCTTGTGCACTCGGCCCTTTTCGTCCACCTTGATTTCAGGGTTGAAGTTGGCGGTGGAACACTTGTTGACGTAGAAACCAGAGAATGAACAAGTGATGTTGAAAGTTTCACTCTCTAATGTTTGCAAGGTCAAGTACAATAAATCACCTTTGGATTTACGCAAAGCAGGAACTGGGGCCCATTGGGAAACCGTCAATGAACGGATAGGAACCGTCAACTTTTCACGTAAGTTGGTGAATTGAGCATATTGAGACACCTTAGAAGAGTTATCAGTAATGGTGGAAGTAGTAGCGATGATATTGGCCATGTCTTCATCGGAAATAGTAGTAGCTTCTTCCTTCTCTACTTCTGGAACCTTTTCTTCTTCCTTTTCTTCTGAAATCTTTTCTTCTTCCTTTACTTCTTCCTTTTCTTCTGGTACCTTTAATGTAGTCAATCCAAGGTCATTATACTTGGAAACACCGCTAGACACTCCGAAATCTTGGGAGATTCTGTCAATATAGTGCAAGCCAATAACTTCACGGAAACGAACGATTTGTTCATAAACCGAAGCCAAATTGTAGGCGGATTCTTTAAGTTCCAAATTCACTTCTTTGGTAGTAGAATCGCCACCCATGGCTTCAATGATCTCGGAAAACGCCATGATTTCATCAAATTGGTCCGAGATGTTCACTTGTCCCATCCATACCTTGTAGTTGGTTAAGTTCTTGGTAGCGGGCAAAAGAAGAAGAACTTGTTTAAGGTCCGACAAAGTTTCACCCAGACTGGAAGGAATATCCAAAACCTGCTGAGTTTCCAGTAAACATCTTGGAAGTTTGATTTTCAATGTAAGCTCGGTATTCTCTGCTTGAACGGCATCATTAGCCTCAGTAGCTTCAGTAGCCGACATTTCCACTGGTGACTAGTGATGAAATTTTTCGGTTTTCTTTTTCGACGAGTGTGGAGGAAAATTCGTGGGGTCGCATTACATTTAAGATTCAACAATTATCAATTACGAGCAGATTGAAGATTCAAGCAGATTGAATGAAATCGAGCAGATTAAGTGAAATTTATTGGTGGTATTTGGCTTGGCCATTAAAGTTCATATTTGGAGGTTGAAATGGATTCAATGGGTAATTTGGAGATAATTTGGTTGGGATGTAATCTTCTCATATTTAATACCCAAACCTTGATCTAATTGAACAGCCTTTTTAATTTCAACGGAAGATTCTTTGGATCAATCCTCGAAGATTTACAGACTGTAGGTCTGGTGGAATATGCCTTAATAAAATTAGGGTACTTTCTCTCAGTTTTGTTGATATTGAGTAGTTCTTCAGTAGAATTCGGGACAATTTGGATGATTTTGTGTCTCATTCTCATTCGCCATATAGAGAACCAACCCAACCTCAAGAAAACTCTGGAAAAGGTCAGAGAAGAAGCTTTACTAAAATGCCTATACAATTCTTTTGATAGGGTTTTCAGCTTATAAATAAGTCTTATTTGTTATTTTTTTCAATTTAGCTGTTTTCTCCAAATTTTTCAGATTTCTCAAACTTTTCATATCTTATAACATCTCAACCTAAAATTTGTGTAACGTTCACAGTAACAACCATAAGGAAGTTGGACAAGGTAGGTTCAACTATTAGCACAATAGATCCAGATGGTTAAGAATTATTAGTCTATTCTTTCTTAGAACTCGATAAAATTTAGTAACTATCCCGGAACAGGAATGGAATTAATCACAACGAAATTCGTATTTAATTTAGTATAGCTCAAATACAGTGTTTCCGTTAATGAGTAAGCACCAAAGTCCAGATATAAAATACCAAATACCGAATAAATAGTACTTCAGATTACAGCTTATCAATTCTACTAGTTCTGAAGTCCTTCACCGGGTTATTTATAATCCAAGTAAAATAGAAGCCGTATTTTCCCGATTATTCACAGATTAACTACAAATAATCTAATCTGTATATACCTTAGGTCACTTTAAAACGAAGCCATTATATGAAGAATAAATCCCTTCTGGTTACTCAGATAATGGCACTGATTTGTAACATTTGAATTGTTTGAAAGCTGTATCTAATGCTGGTTGATAATATTTATACTGGTTGATGTCCTTTATTACTTGTTGATGTCATTTATTACTTGTTGATAACCTTATTACTGGCTGGAGGCTCAAGAATTAACAAATATTTTCAAACCAGTCAAAATTAGTGATATGGGTTTCAAGTTTAGATCATGTTACTGAGACTTTCAAAGCTCTAGGCGAGTAGGAATTTAGGTTTTATAAATTGAACAGCGCACGCAGCTCACTACCATATAGTCTATTTTAACCATACTTTAACAGGAGAGGAGAGGATAGAGTGATTCACGTAATGATCCAATGGTAATTACAAACAATCTGCTTACTATTAGAATGAAAATAAATAGTGCTATTAATTTTAAAAGTTCCAATTACAACTTATGCAATGTTATATTTAAGGATGATATCCCCAATAATATCAAAAAAAAGACTTCTATTGTAAGAGATTTAAGATCGGATGGTAGGCCTACTTCTAAGCTTAAAGATGAAATGACCAAGCTGAGCATTTGGCTTAATAATCTGAACATTTTTCTGTATTTTGGTTCCATTATGTTTAATTTAATGATGCTTAAGCAGCACACCATCACTGTAAACCCAAATCCGTAATCTGCAGACTTTGCTTAATTCCAATAACTCCCAATAATTTCTGAATAGATTTCCCTAATATCATCCTATCAAATCCATCTAAATTATTAATGGTAGAGTAAATAAATAGAGTAAATAAATTGAGATGTCTCTTGGACTAGTCATAATACGATCTCCATCGAAACTATCTCTGGGTCTTTTCTTGAATAAATAACAGTATTTGGCCTAAAGAAATACTTTTAGCCATTAATATATGGTGGTGACTAGATAAAATAATCGATACATTCTCAGGTATTAATTAATAAATAATAATTAATATCCATGAGTATACACTTTCAAATAAATGTATATACAATCAAATGACAATATAGAATATAGATGATTTCAATCTATATGTTAATTAACTTTTATTTATTATATAAAGCGATATACCCTTGATATGTAATATAAAAGATATCTGGGGGAGATTCTATATACTATGGTTATTATATTTATGTATATCTTAACTATACTAGGTTATATATTATTAAATGTTATACCTCTATAGGTATATATTTATCCAGGTAAGAGATATATAACCTAACTATATTAGGACCTTTATAACCTATTGATATATAAATATTCTTATATTGGATATACCATTATAAAATTATTAGAAAACCGATATGTTCCTGAAAGGGTTAAAGAGTATTATGTACTATCTATTCCAGCTATCTATATACAAATTAATCAAAGTTTAATAGAAAACCAGATAAAATTAGATATATTCAACTGTTTTGGACTTAGGCTTTTCGTCTTTCGTCTTTTGTCATTGGTATTTTCTTCTTTTGTCGTCGTTGGCCTAACAATAATTTAGAAGTCACTGATATCAACATGATTCAGCGGAATCAACTCAATGGCAACTATCAACAATTTCCACCTCTTCCCAAGTCTGTCACCTGTTTAACTAACCATAATTTCCTCATTAACCCTCTGACGTAATTATCACCATTTTCATCATCACACTCAATATCATTCCTCACTACTCACTACTCACTACTCACTACTCATTTTGCATTTTGCGTCCTGTTCTTTCGCAAACCACGTTCTTCCACCACCACTATGAGGACTGATACATTGGGAAATACCGTGGTTCCACTCAAGGAACCCCACCATCCTAGAGTAAACAGTCATATCCATGATCTCCCGTTGGAAGTACTCATTCAAATCTTCTCTAACCTCGAGCCGGTGGAGCTCAATACCATTAGATTGGTGTGCAAAAGGTGGAGTTTTGCGGTATCAGACCAAGAAACTTGGGTCAATTCGTTCAGTCTCAAGTTTGGAACCTCTAAAACGTTTCCTTCAGTGGCCGATTCTCGTCAATGGATGGTTGAATACTTTGAACGGTTAAGATGTCTTAAAAAGTGGAATAAAGCCGTGGCAGTTCACCGGTCTTATCAACTCATCAACAACGAATTCAGAAATGTGGCATGTTGCGTGTCTAACTTCAACAATAACGAAGGCTGGGGCAAGCTCATGACGTTTTCTCCTAGGTTTGGTAATGTGGCCATCTGCAATCTCAAGAATGGAAGAAACCAAAGCTTTATCCCTGGTGGAAACCAGGTCTTTGGCCAAATATGGAGCTACGATATCAATTGGAATTATCTTGTCATGGGAACAGTGGCAGGAGATATCATCCTCAAGAATCTCTTGACTTCTACTTCTTCAGGATCAAGTAGATCCTCACAAACCGTACTAAGTGATCCCCAAGATTCAGTCCTTAGTCCTGTCACCGCCATCACCATGAATTCAGTTTCAAACCTCGACAAATACAAGCAACGTGTGGATATCATATCTGGAACTATGGATGGAAGATTGAAATTATGGAACTTGAATAAGGAGGTGATGAAACGGTTCACTTTTGAGGAAGAAATCATCATCAATATCAATTCAGATTTCAAGTTCTTTATTATCATCAATACCAACAATCATATATATATCATTCATTTCTCAAACTATACTATACTTGCCAAAATCGAGCTTGACTTTGATATGGTGATATCAGACAATTCCTTCAATCCTTCCAATTATTTCTATGGAAACCCTGGGCCCGAATGCAAAAATACTTTGCATGTGGATTATGGTGATTCCAATATCATCATTGGTTATAAGTCACATATCCGTGCATATAACTTCAAGAATACTGGCAACATCAAAACACGAGCATTGGACTTACCTAATGATACATTTGTTACCCTCTCTGCGATCCAGACTTGCTCATTAAATAAGGTAAATTTACATGGATCAAGAAATATCGATTTGGTGGGTCAGGATGAGATTCTTTTTGCTAATGCATTAAGTGATGGAAGTTTAATCACTTGGAAAGTTCGAGACTATTCAGAAAAGATCATCATTCCTCAATGTCGAATTGTACCTGAATTTAACAAGTATTCACCTGATCTTTCTGGGTATTTAAACAATGAAAATATCAAGTCAATCACTTCTATTGCTTTGAACGCTGTGGTAGTGGCCATTGGTGGATACAACGGGTTTGCCAATTTACACAATGTATTTACCGGAGAATTAATTAAGGAAGCATCGGTGAAATATCCCAAGAAGATGTCTCATATGTTCAATGAACTCATTCCAATTAATCAGATTATATTGAATAATCAATCAAAAGAAACCAACGGGTTGATTGTTTGTGGAGATACATTACAATACTTTCAATTTGGAGAAACTGCATTATTGAATAGTTCAGCTCAATCAACCACCTCCGGTTCCAATAAAAAGAAGATCAATTCTGGTACTCTAAACAAGCATGAATCAAAGAAAAAGATCCGAGACCAAATAGACGACTATGATACACAATTATATTTAGAAAGTGAGAGACAGAAGATGTTTGATAAATATAATGGAGAATATGATGACGAGGAAGAGTTATCGATCGCATTGGCCATAAGTCAAAGTGAAACAACAAAGGATGAAGATCTTGCTATGGCGTTGGAACTTTCGAAACAATTCCACCATCAAAACACCCAACCAGAGGAAGTGGAGGAATCTCATACTGAACCATTTGAGGAAGAAGACGAAGAATTGAAACGAATTCTTGAATTATCATTGTTAGACCAATAGTAGAAAGTCTGGCAAATTCATGAAATACCCAAGATACCCAATACTTAAAGTACCCAAAATACCTAGAACACCCAAGCCTGAAACTCCAAGCCTAAAACTCCAATCCAATTACATATCCAGGGGATAAAAATACGATACATGATAATTAATACCGATACGAAGCATAATTTAAGGAAATTAAGATAAGGCGAATTGAGTTGGCTTAATTCAACACCCTTTTCCAATACCCAATTCCCTTCAGTTATCCCTTTATCCGTTTTCTTCCGTATTATTGCTTATTGCCTATTGCATTTCCGCTTAATACCGTTTGTTATCTTTCTTTTCACTTTTCCCTTTTCTCTTTTGCCACCAGGGGGTATTGATGCAAAAGATCAATGCTCCAAAATATGGCACAATAACAAATACATTGAATAACTTACCATTGAATTACCAGCAAACCAGCAAACCAGCAAACCAGCAAACCAGCAAACCAGCAAAAGCCTTCAGATAGAATCCATAACCTCATCTTATGGCAACCAGTATTAATTGTTCACTGTCAATAGTTCACCATATGCTTGAACCTGAACCATGAATTTCTCATACTATACGAGAAAGAGGCACATCACGGTGATACGCCATGACTCAAAATCACCCTAATTGAGAAAGTTAAAAAATTACTTTCTCCAGAAATATGGCAATGACAATAGGAATTGCCCCAAGTGACTATTACCTTTTACATCAGCCGTTTTGTTCCGAGTTCGCATGCTCCAGCCAATCAAAACTCTGGTAGACCAAAGTAAACTGCAAATTTTCTCTCATGCACCCAGGCTAATATACAGTTTGAGCCAGGATCAGACGGGTTCCAAACGGTTATAGTGTCATAAGTACCAATACATACAAATACTACTTACTTTACTTGTTCTGCTCATCTGGCACTTTGAAGCAGCTACTCTCCTTTGCTGAGCCTTGTGAGCCTTTTCTATTCCCATTCCCATCGCCTCATATCTTTCGTTTAGCTTGAGGAGCTTACTTGTCACTGCTAGTGAAGCTTTGGCGCTATGGTGTTCACCAACTTCATTAAACATACCAAATATTCACCTCATGATCGACTCCAGTTTTTTCAAAGCTCCCATCCTTACCTTCACAACAACTCGTTGGGTCACCTTAAATGGTACCAGGTAAGATCTTGGATCAACCCTAATCCTTCAAGTGCTTACCAGAATTACTTATCCATTGATAATGGTCACTATGGGTTGTATTATACCGTATATAATCATGATGCAGAACGCAAGAAGCGCAACCAAACACCTTATTTGGGAGAGACCTTGCTCTCTTTCATCATTCAAGAAGAACAACATCCTTCATACTTTGACTATGCCACTCAATTTTTCATTCTGAAAATTAACCAAGATATCCATAATAACATCAACCAAATCAAGAGCATCTCCAAGAAGTTTTTGTCGACCTTGGCAGTCATTAAGCCAAACCACAGCCACTTGAGATCTCACAAAGGCTGCCAAGTGAGATATTTCACATCCATGGCTGTGGGTAGACAAAAAAAGTTATATGATGATCACTTGGATTCTAAGCAACATCAATATCCTCCCCAACAAGAAGAAATAATCTCATCTAAACCACCGAAGGAAACTGTTCCTGTTATTGCCCCAACTGTATCCACCGTTGAAGCCTCAGCTTCAGAACCCGAGACTTTCGAATCCCATTTACTTCAAACTCAAATCAACCAAATCTTGGAAATCCACAATAATGAACCCACACCAGAACAATTGAATTTAATTTACCCCTTATACCAATCATTAAAGCGGAACGAGATTCCTCTACCAACCATAGAATTATATAATGTGATTTTGAGTTCCGTCTCATCCAGATCTTTGGATACAAATTCTGATTTAGAATCCATCGAATCTAAATTAACAACTTTGTTGACCATTTATCAAGATATTTTAATAACTTCAGTCAAACCAAATGTGGAAACATTCAATATAATCCTCACAAACTTATTTATTGGAAGCGCAAAAGTTTCCCAACTTAGAGAATCTTCAAATAACATGCTTACTCATTGCAATTATGCCAATAAGGCCAAGGAATTTGGACAGATTGGATTGGATTTATTCGAGTCCATCCAAAAGAAAGAAAACTTGAATCTTATCGAGATCGTACCAGTTATGATTCAATTTTTAATAACATACCCCGAATTAATGACAAAATCTTCCACAAGCAATATTTCTCCGTTTACTTTCTTACCCAACTCTTCTGCAAATGAGAAATATTATGAGGATGTTATCACCTTTACAAAATATTTCTCTAGAGTTGGAATGTTCGAAAATAATTCAGCCAAGATTTACAAATATATCGTCTCTGCTTACGAACAGTATAAAGATGCCTCAGTCAAATCAATCGATGAATTCTTAATGTATGGAAAATTAATTGAATCATTAGTTTATAATGACCAATTTGTTTTGGCTTCTAAGTTTTTGGATGATATTTTATCTGATTTCAAGCATTCCATACAAAGTAATTTCAAGCCTCAAAAATCTCAAATCTCATTTGCAATCTCTTCATACATTTCGGCCATTATCAACAATAATGAAGCGGACTTAGACAAAGGATATGACTTGTTAACCAAATTTAATGAGATTTCTTACATTCCGGAGCTTTCCAATCCATTATACAATGATATGATCATCAAGTATATTAACAAATATCGTTCAGTTCTGACAAACAAGTCGAAACTTAACAATATGAATTCCAATAAGTCTATCGAAGAGGAATTGTCTTTGATTTACGAAAAGATTTGGACTCTTTACAATTATATGGCAATCAGAAAAGACTATCAAAGCGAATTGACACTCAAACTCATTGAAGATTCCATGATTCCATCACACTCTCGTGATGCTTTGTTATCACTTAGTATTGATCTTGGTGATCATGAAAAGATTTTTCAATTAATTAAAGAGGTCACTCTTAAAAACCACTTAGTTTATGACATAATCACATTCAAGAAGTTGTTGAGTTACCTTTATAATGGTGTCATTTATAACTCCAATGGTCAACCATTTAATCAATACTATTATGGTTTAATTTGGAATTTAATTGAAAGTCAAATGAATTATTACAATGGATCTGCCACAGAAATCAATGAGTTTTTATCTGAAATTGTCAACTTTTTGATGTTACCAAATGAAAACGTACAGATTATTGAATACAATGCTCAACTTTTCTTAGATTCTAGATTAGTTAACAAGGCAATTTCCGAATTTGACTTGCAAACTGTTAATCTTTTTGGTTTGATTATGATATCCAAACTTTTCATGTTATACAGAGGCAACGACCTTAGAACTACTAACATGATCTTAGACTTTCAGGCCAAGCTTGTGACTCTGTTTGAAGATATTGATAACCATTACATTGAGTTTGGCGAAGACATGGTTCAATACAGGCATGATTTGATCCAACATTTCAAGTTTTTGGTACAAGCCATAGAAAATGATAAAATTGTCTTCACGAATGATGTTATCGCCGCCTGTGAAGCTACAAATATCAAATGTTCCAGTGAAAGCGAGTCGCAGAATTTGGAATTGAAGCATGATTTGGATATCAGCTATTTATTAAATGTTAATTACAATTCAGGCATTGAAGAATTCATCAAGTCTTTTAACGAAGGATCTACATTCGGTGCTCAAAGTTGGGATTTGATCCTTAGTCAAAACTTTTTGTTTGATGTTGTTGAATCATCGAGAATCAACACAGCAGATTTAATCCAAAGAATTTGGGAACTGAAATTTGATGAAAGTGTTAAATTGAATTATTTGAAGCGCCTAGTCGAATTCGAAGACGATAAGTTGAACATTAAGATTGTTGAATTTCTTAAAGAGAAAGATATCAAATCACAAACTGCGAAGAATGAGCTCATGAGTTCATTGATCAATTCAATTGAACTTACGGATAATGTTTATTTGAAAAACAAATTGGACAGGGAAGTTTTCGATAAGATTTACAAGAACGATTCCTCTGAAGCTTGGGTTTTGCAATACTGCAGATTCTTGAATAAGCAGAATAAATTCAGTGAGAATATTGAAATAATTGAATCACACAAGATCTTGTCTAATATTCCAGAAAATAAGTCCCTCAAGTTTGATGTATCACTTGTGGCATTAACCGCTTATTTGAATATCAACAACCTCGAAAAGTTTATGTCAATTGTTAGCAAAAACTTCATGAGTCTCGAATATTTTAATAAATCTCCCGAATTAGTGACTCTCTTGATTACTTACTATTTGAAATTAGGAGGTCAAGCAAACTTGGAAGTGATTTTATCAAGATTTGCCGCAATTGCAAAGAACCACCAACAATCTCATGAAACTTTATTGATGGCCAGAGTAGTCGACTCAATGTTTCCCGAACAAATCAATGTGGGCAGTGAACATTTGGGCAAGGCTTCATCCATTAATGAGCTTTCGTTGAGATTATTGATTGGTGGTGATTTTCAAACCATCACTAACATTATCAAACGCAATGAAACATTGATTTCCACAAAGGAGAAGAAGAGCAAGCTCGTTGACAGTATTTTAGATAATTATACCCGAGCATTGAATTTCAAGAAAGATGGAAATTCCAGCCCCAAGTTTCAATTAATTTTGAAGATATTCAAGTTTATGTCATACCGTGAGTTACAATACGAACAGCTTTGCAAAGTAATCAAGATATTGACAATTAACCAATCGAGAGATACTCTCAACATTTTCTTGACGAAACTCTTGAACAATTCGGGTTTGGCAAGCGTTTTGAACTTTTATTTCTTAGAGATCAAATTGGCTGACGCCAAACATCGGGTATCAGTATTACAGTTGTTAAATCAATCTTTCAACTATTTACGTGATCCCATCAACACCTACAATATTGAGAAATACTGTAAGGAATCTGGTCTCAAGCTTCCTGTCTATGACGAGAAAGCTTTTGATGGAGAGTTGTGTTAGCACAACCTTTATAGATATGCATGGAAACCTAATGAGTATATGAATAGAATACACAATTATTTATTTAGCCCCGCCAATACAGTGAAAGGCTCTTAAATAGCAAGATGATACCAAATGTCCGCATTACCAAAGGGCTTAGAAATGAGCAACATAAGCTACATATACGGAGTTCCACCGGTCTACTATGTTATTGGTTCCTCTATTCCGGATACTAATTTAAGCCCAGTGCGTCACCGAGTTGCCGAGCCTTTACGTCAATTGTATGCATGGGTATTTGACAGGTCGCATTAATGGGGGTATGGCTCCAGGATTGGTTCAGCATAGGTTCCACTAATTGACCTGGAGGTTTGGTAATTTGCCTAGACAACTTCGGATCCGGTTTCGGGAACTGGGAGTGATGTCTAAAAGCATAAATTATTTAATGCAAGATGATTTCAATCAGGTTTCACTGGCTATTGTTATCTGCACCGTTATGGATCAGTCGTTCCCCACCGAATTGGGGATTGAGGTGGGGGTTGTGGTGGAGTTTGTGGTGGGGGTTAGTATATAAACCACTACACTTCCCCCTTGACTTTGGGGAAATTAAGCCAGTACCTCCAATGTCCAAACAGCCACACTCCACCGCAATCAATTCCTTCAACACTAACCACAAAGAATATGACGTGTACCGTCCTTCATTTGCAAAGCCATTGGTAGACCCTTTCCTTGTGGATCTTAAGTTAGCATCACAAAACCATGGCGGTACTTATAAGTTCAATACCGATAAGGTGATTCTAGAATTGGCAGCAGGAACCGGAAAGTTTACCAGGAACCTTTACGACAATGGTTGGGGACGGGACTCCGATAATTTGATAATTGTGGAGCCCAGCTCGGGAATGTTGGAAAGCTTCAAGTCCAACTTCCCTTCAATTAAGCTGTCCAATGTACATTTGGGCTCCTCCTATAAATTGCCAGTGGAAGACAATTCAATTGACTCGGTGCTTATAGCCCAAGCCTTCCACTGGTTCACCGATTTAGAAAGCTTGAAAGAGATCAATAGAGTGCTCAAACCCACAGGAACTTTGGGGTTGATTTGGAACTTCGACTACCCCAGTTCTAGTCAAAGAACAGAGATTGAAAACGTCACCTACATCAAGGGCCATAGTCAATTGTTTGATAAGATTGTCATTGATGACTATCCTAACCCAGAGGATGTCTTTCTTGAATATTTCAAACAAGCTCCCTGGAGTGTGGAAATCAGTAATCGAGCTTATAGTTTTGATGTGACAGTTCCTCAATATCGTCGAGCCAATTGGAGAAACCTTCTTCAACTGGACCAGCAATACTTTCATCCCATTGAAAAGGAATTGTTCTATCCTTATGATGATGAAATCTCTCCAGTCAACATCTTTGAATATTGGAAAACCAGATCCTACATCACTAAACTAGACCCCGAAGAACAATTGAAGTTTAAGAACTTCATAGAGGAAGTATTGAACAAGTTTTCAATTCCGTTTAACGATGAAAAATTAATCAGACCTTTAGCTACTCATGCCGTGGTAGTCTCTGTGAATAAGTGATAAATGATAAATGAGAAATGATAAATGAATACACGTGTTTATGGAATTGAATCTACTTGTAGATTTAAATCTTAATGAGTATTGAATATTTGAGAATTATCTAGTTGACCGAAATGATCGAATTGATGAATATTGAATATTTGACAATTATCTAGTTGATCGAATTGATCTGATGACTTGATAAGTCAAATTTAAATAGAACTAAAAATGCACCTATGCATGGGATTAAATCTATTGTATGAGCCCTCCTCCTGGTATAAACTTTGCCGTCTCAAAAATCTTATTGAGTAGCTCCATTGCTGCTCCTGGCTTACTTGTATCCCATGAACCAATTTTCTCTATAGCCTTTTGATATTCATCCTGTAATTCGGGTCCGTAATTAGGCATAGAGTCCACTTTCTCATTTGTGGAAGAATCCACTCCAAGTGTCGCTCTGTTAATTGCTACTGTTCTTTCATCTCCCTCTTGAACTTCAACAGTAGGAAATTTATCACCATTTCCTTCTGAGTTTGTACCATTTGTAGGAACTTTCTTAGTTCTTGCCAATTTGGTACTTCCAGTTACCCATAATTTCCCAAGAAAATCATAAAATTCTGTAGATTCTTTGTCGAACTCAAAAACTTCACCATTATCGAACGATTCAGATCCTTCAGATGTATCATACGAAGCAACTTGACTATAAGCACAGTAGTAATATCCAGTACAGATACCGTTCTTAACCCAACCTTTTTGAGGTTCATAACCTTCAATTCTTGCGTTAGCATTATCAATTTCATCATGATCAGGCTTACGATGTGTCCACGATTCTTTGAATTCTGCTTCATAAGTGCTGTCTGGTGGATTGCCAATTTCTCTGTATTTGGGCAAATCAGGTGGAACCAAAGCTGCTCTAATCAATAACGGATTAGAATACTTTTGATCCAATGTATCATAGTCGAAAACAGAAAATGGAAAGTTGGACTGATCTCTGAACGAACTGTTCTTCTTGCAGAAACTGAAACCTGAATTTATCCACAATAACTTTCCATTACTATCAACATGACCTGGGTGGGTAGAGCAAAGTTCTATAGATGTTGAATTGATGTAATATTTGTGGTCTGGGTTGGAAGTGATTTCTCCAACACTAGCAGCAGCATATTTGTTAAACATGTAGTCTTCGTCTCCTGCCATGGCAAAACTCAACCAGTACATTTCTTTGTCTCCCCAAATCGATGATTTGACTGGGTCTTTCCACAAAGCCAAAGGGTACGTCATTAAAACCGGTAGGAAGTGTTTCTTTTTATCAATAAGTACCACACCTGCTTCCTGGAAATGTCTCCAGCCAGTCATGAATTTATTACCCATTGTTATATCAGTTACAAGTGGGATATCAAACAAGCTGTCTAAGGAAATCTTATTGATTGGAAACAATTTAGCAAAGTAATTTGTCTCAATGTAATCATTAGTATCTCTTAATGACCTATCCTTGAAGAAATATGTACCAGTGGTTTGATATTCAATTGATTCAAAAAGTTCATTGATCGGAACCAATGGTATCGTATCGGCATCCAACATAACCATTTCACTAAACGTATTGAATAATAATGCTAATAAACGATTTGAGTATCTTGGAAATCCCAGCTGGAATTGCTTTTCGATAGAATATTTCACATTTACCAACCATACTTCTTGGATAGGAAATTCGGAACCATGCTTCTTAGCTTGTTCATATAAGTCGATATCCGGCAAAATATCTTTATTCAACTCAGACATTTCTGGACTCAATAAGGTTTCAACGTCCATTTTAGCCACCGCTTCTATGAATTTTCTCGATCTAGTGTTGATATCACCTTTGAAGACGATCTGAATTGGTAACTTATTGTTTAATGCTCGAAGAACTCTTAAGAGTTTGGTTATTTCTCTAACATGTCTTGTAGAAGCAGATATGACAATACCGCGACCAGACGAGTGTTTATGCCAAAACTCTATGAGATTATCCTTGTCATAATCGTATTGAAGGTGTGATTTGAAAATGTTATTTTCGTCGAAAATAGGAATTGTATTTGATGGCAATTGGCGATCATTTTCTGGTTTTGTCAAGAGATCAAATGTAGGAAGGGAGTATCTGTTTAAGAATGGGAATAATTTATTGGTAAATTTCTGGTAAAGTTCCGGCATTCCATGATCGGGGTTGTTCAAGAAGCATTTACCATAAAGCCTCATGATGGTTGTGGTATCAGCCATTCCTTGGTCGGCATTTCTACTACCTTGGATACGTGACTTGAAGTTATTATTGATATCGTTTTTTTCTTTGGGGGTTATTTGAGGATCTTCATCACCCTTGGCTTCCTTTTCAGAGATCAATGCATCGATCTTCTCATTAAAAAAGTTTTGCTTGTGAATGATATTTTTGTCGAAGGTATTCTGGTCATTCCATTGATTGAGCTCCCATTCAGGATTATTGAAGTCGAAATTTTCAAAGAACATCTGGCACCGTTGATTCAACGGAGTGTTGGGGATTTGGTTCACATTGTCAAAGAGTCTGGTGAAATTGTCGTAACCGCTGAATAGAAAATGAGAGAAATGGAATTCATTTCGTATGAGGGAATCGGAATGACTGAAGCTGGATGGATCATGATTCTCCAATATTTGAACTTCGGAGTGGTACTTCGTAAATGTCTCTAAATCCAGTAGAAACACCATATATAGAGCTCCTAAACCAACGACAATTACCACCACCGAAGTGACTCTCTTCACCGAGAACCGCATAGTGGAAGACGCTCAATTTTGATAAGTATGAGGGATGTTGGTAAAGAACAAAAACACCACCACTGATTTAAAACTAGAATCCACCCACAGATATTAAATATATCAAATATATGAAACTGTGCAGATCACTCGCATTATAACCAGTGCTTCACACCCCAGATACCGAAAAGTCCAGTCGCCAAAGTCCAGGTCGCCTAAGTACAGGAATGGGCCTTAGTATTAGGCTTAGGAGCTTAGACCAAACTAAGTAAGGAGATAGCAACTGTATGACGTCAGTGAATTAATCGTAGGGGCAATAGAATCCAATTATTGCCCTCATTGGCGGAAGAGGACAAGATGGAAGGAAGCCTGGTTAGTTCTTAGGCTGGTTTACTTTAAAAAATATTCATTTATTATGGTCAAATCCCATAGTGAAAGCCCCATGAAAAACTAGCACCAGTTCCCATTATTATACACCCACTGTCACCGGCTCTACTAACCCAAGAACGTTAATGTCACCGTGTAGCTGAAGCTAAAGTGATTGTGGTTGCAATACCGAGATGGTGATGACAAGAACTTTGCAACCACAGGTGCTCAAAATGAAGTCAGCTTGAAGGAGCTCGGAACCAATTACTTCTTGGCTTCCATTTCATTGGTTCATTCATTGGTTCATTGGCAGAATAACCTGGGATCCAGAGTACAGATGGATTGGATTGGCATTGAGTGATAATGGGAAGAAATTGGCAGATTTGACCAGCGATTTGACCAGCGATTTGACCATGTTCATACTCGGGTTGGTCTATAATATTATCAATAAAATACTTAGTCTTCCCTAAAGTTGCATTTTACCAATTTTTTAGCTGGAAAATACTTTGATATTATCCACCGTTACCAAACTTTTTTGACTAGCCAAGAGATCCATTCTATTGGTTCAGTATTGTTTGGCATCAAGGACCTTGGGAACGGTGAACATCCTAAAATCTAGTGGATTCTATGGAGAGTTAATTGTTGGGATGAAGATTAAAGTTGACAGTGACTTCCATGCTAGTGGTTGCATTTAAGATTTCATTCAAGATGTCATTCCATTACTACAGATATCCTTCGAATAATATTCAAAGAAACCCTCACAAATTGGCAATTTTCTGGGATGGTTTCGTTTCAAGTATAACCGGATTAATGCAGGTTCAATCATATCTGATGATGATTAATTATGCTTGAGTCCAGTTGAGTTTCCCAATGCTTCTAAAAGAAAGGGAAATGGCATGGCACTGCAGAATTATATGTGCTACTAATGACATGAACACGAGCTTTCTTGAACAATAAACATATTGGCTTCAAACGTACTATCATTCAAAGGATAGGGCTTTGGTTCTCCTGGTTTCATAGCTCCCTTATGAAAAGACAATTTGATTGTACGATTTTTAACCTCTTTAAAATATTTTGAGGAATAACAATCTAAAGTGCCCATTATGTGGTGAGAGATTCTCTTGATCAAGCTATTCTATTGAGGCTAGATTTGAACTTGACTGCATCATACTAATTTCAATTTGGTTGGTGATACTCGCCAGAATGATGTATTTACGAAGACCAACATTGTCAAATCTGGATTTTTTGTTTGCCTACCAATTCCTTCCTACTTTCAAGTAATCTATTCAGAACATCTCTTGATTTGGCATACTTTGGTTTAACTTCTATTAACGGGAATAATACCTAGTTTGGAACAAACCTATATATAAATTTGAGTTACAATTGAAGATAACAGGGCTTAGATCATGGAGCTTGAACCATGAAGATTGGAGCGTAAATGTTGGTGCCAAAATATTAAGCTATATTTAAGGCCATTTCAAGATGAAGAACTAATGTACCAGCTTTTAATTATGATCTGACATTTGTTCAATTTGGTGAATAAATGGCACTGAATAACTTTCCAGTTCTTCTCCCCACTCACAACAGTTTGACCCATTTACACGTCAAAGGTGATATGCTATTCCCAAAATCACAATAGAGAGTATGAAACACTCGTGCAATAAATATTATTGGCATACTTTTGAGGGAGATATGTCATTTCGCTGGTGTTCCCTTCTTTTCATTGGTGACACTAATTGTGGAGGCATCCAAAGAGTCAAACCACATGGATACTACAACCACCGGAAATTTTAATCACCAGTTATAACACTTAAGAATATGCCGCTGCTTCAGCCTTATTACCTTTGCTTCAGCCTTATGACTCAGAATATTTAAACTTCCAAAATTAACATTTGAAAGCCACCTTTCCCACATATATGCTGAAGTGCGAATCGATTTATCCTTGGTAGATGCCATATATTACAAGCTTGGATAATACCAAACTTGATGATTTTTGGTGAAATATTGAACTGGAATGATAGCTACCATCTTTAATTTCTATCTCTTTAAGTTCTAGTTATGGTTATGAACACACCATGAGTAATTTCAAGACTACTACCTCTTCGGAGAAACCATCACCTTCGTCTAGTCCTATAGGAAGACCTAGGTTACCAGTGATTCAGTTAAACGGTTCAACTTATTCGGAATGTGCAATTGAAAGTGATGAAGATGGAACTACACCCATGATTGAACTATCGGTTGATCGCCGTGGTTCTGCTACTAAAGAATCTAAAGCTGCGAAACCAAGCATTTCAACCATATTTGTTGATGTTAATCCTAGAACACATTCAATTTCTGAGCAATTAAAGCTGGTATCGTCTCCAGTTGACATTCTTAGTAGTGGTTGAAAACACCGGAAGAGTAATGAAAAAGCTACTGAATTCATTCATTCTGATGAGAATAATAGAGCATGCTCAGGGAATCCTGCGAATTCAGCGAATTTAGGAAGAGTTGGTGATCAAGATTTTACCAATATTGATGAAAAACTGGTACTTCCGGCTGGTTCTATCTCTGATCAAAGATGTACTGGACTCGAAATACTTGATAAATTTGTTGAATGTGAAAGAGAGCTTAAAAGTCAATATGTTGGTACTTCTTTAACTAAAGAAGCAATTACTACTGGAATAAATTCTTCACATAACTTGAACACCCTAAAGTATTCACCAAAGCTTGACCAGAAAGCTTCATCTCTAATGAATTCAACTGATAACAATATCGCTAGCGAAGAGGTCAAATTAGATTTCCAATCCAATGAGGAGCAAATTCCATTAAATAGTAAAGTTGATTCTATTGAAATTTTGCCTACCCGTTTCTCATATTTCCATACAAAATCTGATGAAACGATTCATGGTCCAGACTTGCTGTCATTGGTTCCTAAGAAATTGAAGCTCAGTTCATTATTCGATACCAAAGATACTTGGTGGCTCGATTGTTGTTGTTCTACCGAAGCTGAAATAATAGCTCTAGCCAAAGCATTTGACATTCACCCCTTGACGGCAGAAGATATTAACATGCAAGAAAGTCGAGAGAAATTGGAAGTATTTCGAAACTATTACTTTGTCAGTTTTCACACATTTATCATTGATGATGTGTGATGAATTTTTGGAGCAAGCTAATTTTTATCAAGTGATTTTCAAGACTGGGGTATTATCGTTCCATTTCTCTCCTGTCCGTCATCCTGTGAATGTAAGAAGAAGAATCCGTCAATTGAAAGAATTTGTGGGCATAAATTCAGATTGGATATGTTATGCACTTATAGATGATATTACGGATAGTTTTGCTCCACTCATAGACAATGTCGAATATGAATCTAGTTCAATTGAAGAGAGTGTACTTGGGAAACGTGCAACCGAATTTGGTATAATGCTACTCCGCCTAGGCGAATCAAGAAGGATGGTAATGAAATTAATGAGACTTCTTTCAGCAAAGGCCGATGTTATCAAAATGTTTGCCAAACGGTTTCAAGATGAAGACTCTTTTAATTTATTAAATGAACAATCTGTTAGATTAATCGATAGACTTCAAGTTCGTGGTGATATTGCATTATACTTTAGAGATATTCAAGATCATGTTGACACTATGTTCCATGATTTGTTGGCGTACGAGAAAATCCTCAGTAAGTCTCATGCTAATTATTTAGCACAGGTTCAACTCGACTCTTTCTTTTCCAACCTCAAGATCACCACACTTTTATCCAGGGTAACTATCGTTGGTACTGTGATTATTCCCCTCCATATAGTTACCGGACTTTTCAGTTTAAATGTCAGGGTTCCTGGCAAGAATGGAACTACTCTCCATTGGTTTTTTGGGATAATTGGAGTGATGATATTTGTTGGTCTGGCAGGTTTAATTGTGGCGTATGTTTGGATCAACAATGTTGGTCGTCGAACCATAACTAGTGCTAAATCAAAACTTTCTATATCAGTTGAAAAATCAAAAGAAGCTTCTCGTTTAGATGTATAGTTACGTAAATATTATATTTAAAAAACATGAATCCTCCAAATAAGTATAACAGTACATAAATAATCAATCCCCTATCGAATAATTTAGTAATAGTATTAGTCTACATTTTAAAAGGTGCTACGGCAATTGTGCCAGCATTCATCAATTCATTACTATACTTAACGAGCCTTACCTTCAGCAGCCTTGACGTAGATAATATCACCGTCTTCAACAATGTAATCTCTACCCTTGGTCATCAACTTACCTCCAGACTTAACACTAGCTTCATCACCAAGCTCAACCAAGTCTTCGAATTTCATGACTTGAGCCAAGATAAAGGTTCTTTCCAAATCACCATGGATAGTACCAGCAGCTTGAGGAGCAGTATAGAATCTTCTAATGGTCCATTCTCTGACTTCATCAGCACCAGAGGTGAAGAAGGAGATCAAGTCCAACTTTTGTCTCATGGCAACGATAATCTTTGGCAAAGCAGAAGTGGCACCAATTTCCTTACAGAGAGCTTCTCTTTCTTCATCAGTTTCCATGTTGGCCAATTTTTCTTCCAAACAAACGGAAATAGGAACAATCAAATCTCCTGGAGAGTGTTTGTCAATCCATTCCTTAATCTTTAACAAGTGCTTGTTCTTCTTTCTAATATAATCCTTCTCAGACAAGTTAACCAAGTAAATACATGGCTTAGCAGTCAACAAAAGCATTTGGTTGATGATTTCAACTTCCTTAGAAGTCCATTTTTGGTTAGCAACTCTGACACCGTTTTCCAACATTTCAATGATTCTCTTGACCAATTCGGCTTCTTCCTTCTTTTGTTTAACTTCAAGAGATTGTCCACCTCTCTTGGTGATTTTGTCAATACCTTCCAAGTGCTTCTTGGCGAATTCGATATCCTTCAATCTCAACTCATCGTGAACAATTTCCAAATCAGCATATGGGTTGACTTCATCGTTGATATGAATGATATCAGCATCATCGAAAGCACGAACCACTTGGAAAATGGCATCAACAGCACGAATATTAGCCAAGAAATTGTTACCCAAACCTTCACCAGCGTGAGCACCTTTAGTTAAACCAGCAATATCATAAATGGTCATGTAAGCTGGAACTTCACTCTTTGGCTTGTACATTTCACATAATTTATCGAATCTTGGAGATGGAACAATAACTCTAGCTTCTTCAGGTTCAATGGTAGCAAATGGATAATTAGCTGGGTTACCTAATGGACATCTAGTGATGGCTTGGAAAAAGGTAGACTTACCGACGTTGGCTAAACCAACAATACCGGACTTCAAGTTGTTACCTGGTCTTCCCAATAAAATGGGCTTTTCAACCACTCCCTTCTTTTTTGGTGGCATGATAAATCAATTGGATAAAGAAAGTGATGGATTTGGTGTTTTATGCAAATAGTGACAGTTGCGGGTTGCGAGTGTCGTTGAAAAAATTTTAAAAACGTCGTATGTCGTGCCAGTAAGAGGATCAGTGAGAGAGACATTTATCTTGAACAAATTTCACTAAATATCATTAATCATGCTTAGATCCATGCAATTTGTCAGGGCCACAAGGCAAATGAGTGTTCTGATGGTCAGAGCACAAGCTGTCAAGTCGTCTTGTGTGGCTGGTACAAAGCTTAACTTGAAAATCCGCAAAAATGGCGATGAGCCAGTGGCTTTAGAGGATTCAGAATACCCAGACTGGTTGTGGGATATGCTTGATAAGAAGAAATGTGAAGAAAATATGAAGCAGACAGACTTCATGAAGTGGAGAAGAAAGCAGTTGGGCAAGGAAAATGCCAAAAAGATCAAAAGTAATAACTTTTTGGCCAATGTTAAATAAGGGTGGATGATCATCAACATCATTAATATCATCATTAATATCATCATTGTATATAGACGTAATACACCAGAAACGAAGGTCAAACGTAGTATCTAAGGAAGAAATGGTAGAATTGAAGACAAAAGAGAAAATCTATCAGAATGGAGAATACATTGATAAGTTACAATGCAATGTATGGAACTATTTGAGTAATAGTACTGAAGTAATACTGTAACCATCGTGAAAATTCACCCGAGTCTAACTACCAATGAAACGTCTCTAAATAGCTATTAAACAAACCACATCACAACTAATGAAAACCATTGGTTTAATAAGAAACTCAATCAGACACTGTAAACTCGTTATAATTTGTTTCACAATTGAGTATCTGTTTCATACCCCAATGAACCCTAAGTAGTTGAAATTAATCCTAATTAATTATGATTAATCGTAGTTAGGCTCTAATATAAAGCTAATTATATTATAATGATGGGTAATAATTTTACTGGCTTCGGAGGGTATCTGTATTGGAGTTTAAGTTTATAAATTTATAAATGTTCTATCTATTTTAGTTAATCACTTTGATGTTTTCGTCAGAAGTATACTTGACTTTGGCAAGGGAAATTTTTCTGTCGTCCAAGTTGAAAACAGTGTAAACCGATCTCAAGAAATTGTCTCCAAGAATTGGTTGAGTGCTTGGGACTATTCCCAACATGCAAATCTTATTACCAGCTCCATCGACACCAGCTTCCACAATGAAATTGGCAAGAGGAACCTCGATCTTGGTGGCATTAAAATCAAAGCCCAAGTAGTTATCCTTATGGTTCAAACCACATGGAACAAGATATGCTTTGATGTTCTTGTTATAAACACTTTGTGGGGATAACTTTTCAGCAATTTCTTGGATAGTTGCGTTGGGTAACATACTCAAGGTGGTACCAGAATCGATAAGGACAGAAGTGTTATTCAAGAAAACACTGGTGTCATTAGACAATGATTCGGCCTTGGAATCGGTTGAGCCTGGTGCTGCAGCATCGGCACCGTTGACTTCTTTGCTGCCAGCAGCAACACCTCCTGGACCTCTCATGGTAACAGCTTGAGCGACACTGGATACACCGGCAATGTGGGGGACGTGACTGGTGCTAGTTGAAGTTGGTGCTGAGCCGGTGTTGGATACAGTGAGCGAAACGGATTTCAATGGAATTTGCAAAAGGTTGACATTTCCTTTGTCATCAGCAGTAATGTTGATGGCTACCAATTTACCATCGATTTTAGCTTCATCAACACCACCGAACAAGATGTTACCAGTAGTGTCATTTTCCGAACCCAAGTACAAAGAGTATGCCACCTTACGGATAAAGCCTTGCTCTTTCATCAAAGATGGAATATTGTGGTACTTATTCTTGGTACTCTCCATAACTTCGTACCCAATACCAAACACACCGATGGACGAATTGGTGACGTCGGCAACAGCGAAAGTAGCATTGGTCAATTTGAATGTAGGGCTTAATGAGACAATATCGGTACCCCATTGACCGTTGGCAGAAGATTCATCTAAGTAGTTGATGGAGAAGTTCAGGGTCTCGTTGGCCTTCCATGTAGAAGACTTCGACTCGTCAAAAGTATCATGTTGAGTGCAATCCATGTTACCACCATTAATTTGGCAGTGAGGATTTTGTGAGCTCATGACCCAGAGATCTGAAGAACCACTGTCAAGTAACACTTCCATGGTAACTGGAGGAGTACCGATGGTGATGTTGGTGACGAAAAAGGTATGTTTGTCGGTGATTTCCATGTTAAAAGTCAGTTCATTAGCATTGGCCTTGTCGGAACTGACGGCAGAACTAGCACTAGAACTGGAGCTAGCAGCAGAACTGGATTTTTCAGAGCTAGTTGGAGGCAACGCCTTGGATGGGTTGAGAATATCCGAAAGATCTGGAAGACCTGGAATATCGCTAAGATCTGGTAAATTAGAGATATCTGAGAGCTTTGGAAGGTCTGAAAGTCCGTCAAGTCCGTCAAGTCCGTCAAGTCCTTCAAGGTCTTCAAGACCAGGAAGCTTAGGAATGTTCTTTTCAACTTGCTTAAGGAAATTAGTTACGGCAGAAGACAAGTCTTTACCTTCAAGAACATTAAAGTCCAACTTATAAAAACCATCGTTGGCGGAGGCTGCCAACGCGAGGACCGAGGTGGCGATGAAGCGATTGAAGTACATGATCCTAGAAACGAATGGTGGAACAAAGTATCAGGAAGTCAAGTTGGCCAGGGTACTTTCTCTGGGGTACTGCGAGACGGTAGTTTATATAACTTGCAAACAAGGTTTTGATTTTTCCCAAAACAACTGTTTGGCTGTTTGACCAGTGCAAGGATCATAACTCAAGTAGCTGTTATGAAACACCTTACCTTAACTGTCCGCGTTGGTGGTATACGCGAGCAAATAGGTACATAAGAATTCAGACCCTGATGCAGTAGGAAGATGAAACGAACATATCAAGGTGAAAAGGCGAAAAGGCTAAACCCCCAAGTTTTCCCCCAAGTTGAAACCCTGGTTGAAATTACTGGCGGTGACCAAAGTTGATAACTCGCCTCGATGACATTCGACGCCCATCAATCGGTCATTTTTCACCATTGCTCGACTGTAGATGCCTCACCACCTGTAAGGAACGAGTTCCTAACACTGCCAAGCCCGGCGCACCAACACGTCAAAAGCCCTGACTTAGTGGAAGCAGCGCACTTGTGGGCTAGTGGGCTGAGTTGGTGGTCCAGTCTGGCTAAGATCGATGTTACCCCTGCAGCGGTATTGTTCCAACTACATCTGGAAATCTAGTGGGTGAGTTGAAGTCCCTGTTCTTGTCATATAGGTCCAAGTGAGTTCAGTATGGTTAGGTGGCTGTCTGCAGTTCATGTACTAAATATACCGATTGACAAGTTTGTGACACTGTTTGTCACAGTCTGTCACAGTCTGTCACAGACTGCCACATAGTTTCTCCAATTGACCCTCTTTGTCACTTTTCCCTCTTTGTCACTTTACCCTCTCTGTCACTTTTCCTTCTTTCTGTCTGCCTCTTTCTTTCCTTCAGTCCGCCCTCTTTCTGCCTCTTTCTTTCTTTCTTTCTGGATCTGACCATATCCTAGACGGGACATTTGTTTCCACCAATTATCTTGGGGGGTTTGATTACAGTTGGTGGGTTTTGGTAGCAGTGTTACTAATAGCGTAAGGTACCGCATTGATCCTAAACATAGCCTTCTTAGGACATACAGGATCCCAACCATTTAGACATGGATTCAGTTGAGGCTTGATTTGTATAAATGAAACTCCAAACGTCAAGAACTCTAGCCAATTTTTGCATCTGTGTATCTGTTGTTACTCTTAGCAAATCCCCTTCTTGGTAAATACCCCATCGAAACAATTCCATCTCATCTGATACTCATCTGATACTGCAAAGTCTTGTCACATTTACTACTGAAACCGAATAATCACGGCATGCAAGTGGATGCGTCTATCATTCTATACATCGACTTACCATGGCTTTGCCATTAAAATGAGCGTACCATTAAAATGAGCGTCCACTAAAAGGAATGTCCCCTTAAACAATTTTACCACTTTAACACATTTTGGTCTTCTGGCCTTACCTACTACTCTGGGTTCGTTTCCCATTACCAGGAATATTGTTACCTGTACCACCTTAAACTCACCATGGGTTGCTTTCAAACTCATCCTCTCCCCATGGCTTATGTGCTAAGGTATTAGGCATTTGTACCTGTTTGAACAATTCATCTCCCTTGATTTCTGATTGTGGATGATGGACGGGCTCGGTATCTTCTTCATTTTCAACCTCCGTCTCACTTTCCACAACTTGCTGGTCATATGATTCATCAAATTGCATGTTCTTGTTCTCTGTGAGTATATCGTCGATATCATCTATGATTATGATGGGCAAAGTTGGTTGATACTTTCTGCTTCGTAAAATCCGTATTCCTCCAATTCCAGATCCAAACTGACTAATCATTTCTTGAAGATTTGGTAAGGCAGCATCAAATATAAAGTTGGGATTCAAATATATATATATCTCCTTCGAAAGAAAATTAATTTGTGTCATGTAATGTTGCTTCAACTTAGAAACTTGTGTTTCTCCCTGTTCTGAAGCTAAATTCTTTAAAACATTCGATAATGGTTTGGACAACTTGCTTTCCTTAACCTCGTAACGGTAAAGCTTGTTCACCACTTTGAAAAGTTGTAAATAATTTAATGTGTCGAATTGATTTATGGTATTAATTAAAATCTCCTCGTCTGTCAACAGTGACATACATTGGAGCCATTGAAGCAATTCTATGGTTGGTTGTAATTGTGTCTTACCCACATGGTACAATGAGTTATAATAAAATTTCAAGCTATGAGGATCCTTGGAAGAATTCTCATCATATTCTTCACTAAGAATATTATGCAAGCTGACATCAGTACTACCAACAAGTACATTTAATCCTCCAATCTTTTCAATGGCACTCATCTTATAATTGTGAGACCTGAGCCAATCTTCAATGGCGGAAATATTAAGCCTAATTTGGATGGCTTTGGTCCGGGAGCAGTACTTTGATTGACCGATAATTCTATTGAATATTATGCAGTTGGTGTAATAAAAAACTTGTGAAAATGCTTGAGATCTAATGAGACTATCAACTTTATGAATCTTCAACACATAATCTAATGCCCCAAGAACTTGAATATACTTAAGTGGTGATGGTTTCATAAGTTCTTTTTGATTGGGAGGATATAACATGTTGAAAATATCTTCATATGTGTTTGGATGCTTCTTCTTATTCTTGAATAAATTCCAGTTCTTCGCATATAAAACATTTGATACATCCACCAAACTTGTGAAGTCTAGTAAGCATTCATCAACTAGAGTATTGAGTCTCGAATTGATTGATAAGGAAAGTGTGGCCACAATAGATTGAACCATATTAATTAATTCTTGAAGAAACTTTGGATATTTTAAATATATCTCGCTCTTACTGAGATAAAAATGTAAGAATTGAATCACCGAGAGCCAATAACTCAATAAAACAATATCACCAGAACCACGATTACTTTGAGCATCATCTTGAGTGGCCATGTTAAACACACCCGAAGTAGTATTAGTAACAGATCTCAATCTGACAATGAAACATTCGAAGAGGAAATTTGATAATTCAGAACTATCAAGCTTAAGATGAGCATAACGAACCAATTGAAATATAATTGCAGCTGGCACTTTTGTGTTGTGTTGTAAATGTTGATATTTTGTCCTCAAGCCAAAAATGTAGTCAAGAAGTGAAGGGATATCGCTATCTGAAAATTTGATGAACTGTTCTGGAAGTAACTTGTCGTATTCGAATTCTGGTAGAGTTCGAATTTCTGGATCCTGTGCTAATAATGCTTCGTCATCTTCCTCGTGAACAAACAGGTTTTGGTCTTCAGTATTTTCTTCACCCACAGCAGTTTCTGCAGTTATACTCTGTAATTTTATTTTCGTGGCGAGATCATCTACGTTGGATTCTTCATTGCCAAAGGTGGGGGAACTGAAAAATGCTTGGTCCTCCACTTCTTGAGCACGGAATAAGTTATGAGACTTGAAGTATTCGTAGATCTGATGTTGCTCGGGAGTAACCAAAGAAACCGCATTCTTTCCGTCGACTTTGGGGCTCAACTCAGGATCGGCCTGTTGTGACATTAACAATTTCACCACGTCCATCTGATCAAAATGCACCGCCCACATCAATGGGGTGTAACCCACGACAGAATCGGCCAAGTCAGGATCAGCGTTGTAATTGTTCAAGAGAGTTTCTACCACTAAAGAGTTGTTGAAGCAGATGGCAAATATCAATGCACTGACCCCATGGTCTGTGGTTGGATATAATTGATCCACTAACTCCGGATTGGCCCGTATGGTGGATTCCAATGACACCAAATCTCCATCGATTGCAGCCATAAGAAACTCCAACAACACTTTTTGTTGATCTGATGACACCAACTCGGTACCAGCAGCAGTATTGGCCAGCTCACTGGCCGTCTCAAGTGCCAATTGAAGTGCTTTCTTAGATCCAAGGATCTTAAGTAATAGGGGATCGGAGTAATTGATAAAGCCCGAAACTGCCGGCAAATTGGTTCCTGTGAGTGACAATATGCCAGGCCCACTTCCACTGGTCCAACCTTCCATGATGATTGTCTAATTATTACAAATGATGAAGTGGCAGTTTAACTAAACGTTGCTAATAGGGTGGTAGTGTGATTGACTGAATGGGTAAATTTTAATACTTATCCCGGATTATATGCAGGTGTCAAGGGTATGCGGGATCTTACGATGAGCGTCAGTTTGAATGGAACGATTTATACCTCTTCCTTTTTGTCTTTGTCCCATAATGTTCCGAGTATATCAAAGAGTGGTGATTCCCGTGGTGGTACTATTGGTACTTCTCTCGGGATACTTGGCTAGCTTGCATGTGCCAGATAAGTCCCTTAACATCCACGTATTTGACTCATTTGGTCATACAATCCTGACTTATGCCACCTCTCATGATCAGAAAACTAATGATGCGAAAGCAGCTGCTGCCGGTCAGGGTGTCACCACGGGAGGCGAGTCTAACGGAGCCATTGACTCCAAAGAAGCTAAAGAAGCTAAGGACGCCAAAGATGCCAAAGATGCCAAAGAAGCACTGCAGCCGGACCCTTGTACCGTCTACAATCCGTTGTCACACGCGTTTATTGACTTGAGGGCATTGTCGGCTATAGACAACGAGGGCAAAGCGTTACCGTGGGTGGTCCGTGGTAGTGGAACAGGCCTTAATTACACCCTTGGAGTATGTTCCAATCCGTTCAAAAAACTCCATGATACCGGCCGGGTGGTCCAAGACAACGTCAACATAACCAATGTGGGAGGGTTCTACTTAGATCCCCAAACAAATCAATACGTGTCACTTGGTGAATTCACCACCACTCCCAAGTTGGTAGGAAAGAAATTGACCTTGACTTACGAAAATGGTTCCTACTGTCCTAACTCGGTAGACCTGGTGACAGGAGAGAACCTTCGTCGGTCCACCATCTTGAAATTCACATGTGATCGTGAGCTTTTGACCAAAGCATTGATCTCTTATGTGGGATCTTTCAATGATTGTCATTACGTATTCGAAGTGCGGTCTCATTATGCCTGCCCTACGGCAGCAAAGAGTAACAATTTGGCGGTGATCTGGATCTTTTTGTTGATTGTGTTGGCTACAGTATTGGTATACTATTCGGGAGGATTACTTTACAAACAAATGAAACGACCCAGGGTGCAAAATCTGAAAGTCTAGACACTACGGGTGCAGTCACCGTATACCACAGCATATAAGAAATCCATAGAGGCACCAGGGTTGTATAGTACTAGACAGTTGGATTTTATTCATTGATCATAATATGAGCTCAAGATTACCACTGAACTTTCAAAAGAAGTTTTTACCATTTGCATAATACTGATTAAGATTCCTATTGGTCCTAGTCCTAGTTCTTGTTGACTTAAGCTCATTTAAACCTAGTTGCAATTGACCCTAATTCTTCCTCAGCCAAAGATTCAGATGGTTTATCTGAGTCAATTAAGTGAGAATTGTTCTCCAAATTACGTAAGCCCATTTCACGACATGGCACTATTGACTAGTGAACTAGGGGCATAATTATGAAGATAATCTTTCATCAAGGGTTCTAGATGAAGATAATTCAATTTGGGCTCACTATTCCACTGACGTGCCATCGCTACGGTGGCATTTTTGATAGTGAAAAGTCTTCCTAATGAAGAAAAAAGAAACAAAACCCGATCCAGTTCTTTTACTTCTTAATTGGTGTGATGGGAAAAAACTTCGCTCGAATTCTGGGCATATCTTCAATTGGCCGTTTAGGTGGACTGTGGGAGCAATGCGACGTTCTGATCGCCTCAACTCGTCGCAAAACGACACCTATGAGGCTACACTGACATTCCAGTTCACGCGCAAACGGCCCGCTTCCCGATTTCTTCCATGGAACTACTAGGTGCAGTATGGCTGCGAAATCTATGGATGATGTCATCATTTAGAATCAGGGTTCGAACAATAGGAATAAATGGTAACATTCAAAAGCCAGGAATATAGAACATGTTCCAGTTATCATTTGGAGTATGCTCTAGTTACCATTTAAATTTTGTTCCAGTTCCATTAAGAGTATGTTCCAGTTACCATTTGAGGCTAGTTAAACATTATGCTGGTAATACATTGGATGATCTATCTCTACAATTTTGTCCATATTGGTCTATAACATTCATACATTCGTCATTACTGATATTGATTACCATTTTGTAGGACCGAACTTTTCTCCAGGCTTCAATTTGTAGTATGGAGCACTCTTGAAGTCCTTGGTGTTTCTGTACACCGTGTTACCCCACCAGTCGATCTTACCACCGGGGTAAGTAACACACAAGAAGATGATCACGGCTGCAAGGGCCACACCGGCATCGAAGGCGGCAGAGATCACATTGTTGTAACGGGTGTGGAAAGCGGAATGGAACCGCTTGATGTAATAGTTGAACACGAAACATGTTGCGAAGTACAACGAGTAATTGTACAATGTGGATGGAGGAATGTTTCCTGGACCAGTGAAGAAAACGGGTGAGTTGATCCTGCCAAACCACCGGTTAGGATATTTCTTCCACAAGTAATAGGTGAAGAATGGGAAGATGGCTCCAATGATGAAGAAGTATAATAAAGGGTTGTAGATTTTTCCAGGAGAAAACAACTCTTGTACAAGCGAAAAGGTGATGGAAGCGGTATAGATAACCCGGCCACTGGCACAGGAGAATTCTGTTCCAGGAACACAGATATCTTTGATGTTGAATCTCATCCATTGTTGAACGCCCACGTTAACCAATGCTGCCAAGATGGTACCATATAATTGGAAGAAGAACAAAGTACGGGGTGGGATCTTCATGTATTGTCCCAACTTCAAGTCCATCAAGAAACTCAACCCTTGACGGTTAGGAATGAATCCTACCAACTTGATGATCATGTTGGCAAAAGGATTTCCCTTGAACACGTAACCTGCAATCAATTCGGTGATGATATTAAGCCCCACATGTTGGTTGGTGGTGGACTGAAGAAGTGCTTCAAAGAGGAATGTGGATAATGCAATCGCAATGGCTAACACGAGTCCGTACCATGGAGTCTGACTGTACTCAGGCCAGCCACATACTGAGCCGAACCCAAATCCAAGAGCTACCAAGAAGAGTACTCCGGACCACCAGTATGGAACATCACGGAAGTGTTTTTTCATCAACCGACGATGGATATCGTCACCAGTATGGGAAGCATCACGGAACAATCCCATGATGGTCTTACCGTTGTATAAGATAGAATGAGTGATAAGCGAAGTCACGGCAGCGAAGTTCAAAGCATAAGACAACAAGTAAGAATATGATACAAATACTGGAGAGTAAGCACGATACTTATCGAAATCGATCTTCTTTTTGGAATCCAAGATCCTGGTCACATTGTAACTCTTCTGGGTGTTGTCAAATGAAGTGGAGCTGATCATAGGCATATACTTGGCATACCAGGTGTTGGTATAGTATAAAGCCGGCAAAATGATCCAGAAAAAGAGCACCACGGAACCATAAGTATTCGCAGCCACATGGAATGGAGTGGCTAAAGGTGAAACACTCAATGCTTGGGTGATTTGAGTCCAGTCAAAAGTGATGGGAATACCCACCGCTAACCCAGATGAAGTACCAAAGATCTGGTTCACCACGGTGTTATTAGGGGCAATCCAACAGATCCAGTTAAAGTTCGAGAGAGCTTTGAACAAGAAGTCGGGGACCCAGAACCAAATAAATGATCCAATCGTCACCACATAAAACATCTTGAACCGAGACCAGTTGAACTTAGCCAGCTGAACTGCATCCACAATATTGGTTTTGTCCAAGGTGGTGAAAATGGTGGCAGTAACCAATGCTTGGGGCCAAATGGCAGCCGCTGGATAGACCACCCACCGTTGGGACAATTGGGCACATGAGTATCCCAACATCTGAGATGTGAGCACAAGCAAGATCTGGTAGCCTACTGAGACGTCCAAATGATAGAAGTTGGTGGTAGCAATAAGGATATTCATCGCATAGGCAGTGGATGCAGTCAACGACACAATGATGGTCAAAAGCGCATGTTCTTGAATGCCAAATGGTCCCGGGTTAAGGTTGAAGAAAGGAGCCCGAGGAAACCTGATGTCTGGTAATTTTGCTAAGGCTCTTCCAATAGGGAAGGAAATGATTTGTGCCACCACATAACCGATGGAGATGGATGGATAACGTAAGGAGAAGAATTGGTTAACTCCGGCAAACACAATGACAAACACCGTGATCATGAATACCGATCTCCAATGGATAAGGTGGACGTCGGGGTTGATGGAGACCCCCACGGCTGCACGTACTTCAGGGTATGGGGAGTTGGTCATAAAGGTGGGGTCACCCGGGATAAAATCAAGGTTATGGTCGTCGATTTCCACTACCGTATGGGAGTTGGCGATGGACCCCGAATCACTAAGCTTCTCCACATCGCTCAACTTTTCCACTTCACTGTGGAGTTCATCCTTCTTATCGGACTTTTCGAACCCTCTTTCTGTGAATGAGACCATGATGGAGAGGAATCCAAGTTGTTGGTGGTGATAATGATAATGATAATAAGGCAGATCTGTTCATGTTATATAATCGTAATCTGCTTATACTTATCACTGTGGCTTTCGATGGTGGCATGAAGCGCAATTCCACTTTGGTGCCGCTTCTACGCGGCCTTTGGGCCGATTTATCTTACCTTTTCCGCTAGCGCGCCACGATTTTTGTTCTGTCTATTGACACCCCACATATCCCCGGAGGGGAATGCCAATGAAGATAACAGGAAATAGTGACACATTCGCTATACTTTCTTCACCAAGACGAGCGTAAGTTGCCTGAGGCGTAAAACCATACAACCCATACAACTTCACTAATGGCTGTTCTGCAGTTTATTCTGCTAACACTTAACCCGGTCCTAACCGGTAATCCTCCACTCTAAGTGAAGATCTCAGTGGAAGAGTAATACTCACGTGAATAGTGCAATTACATGCATTATACATGAAAGTACATGATAATACATGGAGGTACTTGATCCTTTATAGATGACAAATACCACCAAACGAAACAGAAGTGTTCCCGGGAATTGGATCGTCCACATAGGCACTATTGCCTGAAGATTTGACAGTATAATTCCATGATTGTCGCTTTCGGGGTGCAATTGGCATAATCCCTCGCAATAGGCTATAGGCTCACAAGCGAAATGGTGATAAAAAGTATGGCTTTTTTTGCTATTATCAACTGATAATTTCCCCGAGTTTTTTCATCGGGCCCTAGATTGTGGGAATGAACTTAAATGTGGCTTTCATTCGCTAATCTGGTTGATTAGTCTGACTATGACGGGGTTTGATAGGATGGACATAGGGAAAGTGGTACTTCAAATGAGTAGCTTCTACGTCAAAACCAGTGTCAACACCCAATGTGGAATTATATCTAATGTGGAATTACAACTACTGTGAAATAACAACTATGGAGCTCATTTAAGTTTAAGTCAAATTACAAGTATAAAGTATCATTGAATCAACCAATAATATTAGTGAGATTACCAGTTGCTAAGTTGCTTAGTTGCTTAGTTGATTAGTTGAGTAGTTGCTAGTTGCATAGTTAATTAACTGATTAGTTGATAGTGATTAATTAATTGATCAGATGCCACAATAATATGAGTCAATCAGAAGCCTCAAACTTACTTAATTCCTACTTGTTCTGGAAACGCATTTGATTTTGTGACCTCCGGACATCTCCTACAATATGGTGACACATATTAAGCTATTATGGTATTAAGGCGGCGGAATATCTCATGCCCAGAGTTTTGTAGGCTTGGTGGTTTTGTGATGTATTATTAAGTCTAAGGAATGTTCTTTACTATTTCCAAACTGTGGTGTCATCGGGTCATCTGGTCAATATTCTAAAGTGTAATGTTACATTATTCAAGAAAAACTATTTTGATTCAGTATGTATAAAACTAATAAGTACCACTGGTAACAATAGCACTGAAGGTTTCAGTTTCTGCTTTGGCCTCGATCTTGGCCACAATCTTACCACCAGTAACGGCCAATCTAACCATCACGGCAACCTTTCCGCCCCAAACATCCTTACCCAACATCTTCAAGACGTGCGAGGTGGAGTCGCTAGGAACGTAGTCAGAACCGTCCAAAGGTAACATGTTCAAGTCACCCTTTATCTTGTTGACGGCACCTTCCAAGTTTTCAACACCACCGATGTGAGCAACAGAAGTTTCATAAGAAGGCAAGGCATCGTAAATGGCAGTGAAATTGGAATTGTATAATGGAGTGACAAAGTCACCGGCAAGAATCTCCAAATCATCAACTTGGTATTCATCGGTGTAGCCTTCGTCTCTGTCGTCGACATTACCTTCATCATCAATGATATCTTTGTTGGTGTATGCAACGGTGTTTCCGAAAGCTGCAAGAATCTCTTCGTCTTCAATACTTGGAGTACTGAATGAAACATAAACGGTTCCAGTTTGGTCAGGCTTCAATTCTGCCAAAGGAATGATAAAGTCTTCAACATATGCATCATTGTCGGGCTGTGCTATCACGGAGATGTCCTGCAACACCGAACGAGGCAAAGTATTAGTAATGTTGTATTGTAATACCAATTTCTGTGATTCCACAAACAAATGTTTGACAACAGTCACCACAAATTCATTCTCCTTATCAGTCAAATAAACTGGAGTAATGGTAGATTTGGATAACTTTCCGTAAGCTTCGAATTCGGGATAAGAAGATAATTCTTGAGCATATTCTTGTTGCTTCAACAAATTGTTAGCAACATCGTCATTCTTCTCACCCTCTCCAGATGATTCGGTCTTACCTGCGTTGTCATTGGATTCTGGGGTAGATTCATCGAGTTTGTTGACCTTCTTGTTGTACTCCAACGACTTGGATTCTTCATTAGTTATAATTGGAATTTCACTGATATCAAACTTGGTAGAGAAATTGTTTTCATCATTCAAGTAATGAGTCAACTTACTTTCCAAAGCAGCCAAATCATATTTAGAATCGGAAACAATTAATCTCTTTTGATTGCTAGCAATAAACTTCAAAGACAAAGCAGCTCTATCTCTTACTTCATCATCGATATCATTCAAACATCTGCTTAACAAAATCTTGATGTTTGAAGCGACATCACCACCGCAAACCGAAGCAAACTTGGCCAAGGCAATAATTGCTGATGATCTAACAATAGAATTTTCCAAAACCAATCTATTGTAAATGTGTCTAATGTAGTATGAAGGATTACTTGTAGTTGGACCTTCGTCACCCAATAAGTGTAAGATACGAACGGATAATTCAGTGAATTCACAATCTTCAATGAATTCACACAAGTTCATCAAAATCAATTGCTTAGCGCTGGTATCTGGTAAAAATTTGATCAAATCAAACAAAGCATCCACAATACTAGACTTTAATAACAAGGAGCCATCGTCTCTCAACAAATCGGTCAAAAAGGCGACCAATTTCTTGTGCTTGCTTGGGAATTTCAATGCTAAATTCTCAATGGCTTCAATAATAACGATCTTGAAGTCTTCGGTTATTTCATCCATAAGAGAGGTCATCTTGGTGATCAATCTATCCACACTTTCACCACCAGTAGATCCGGTGTCGACGGAGCCTGCACCCATTGTCTTCAATAAAGTAGTGATGGCTAAGGTAGAAATAGCTCTGTTTGGATCATTGATTAAACCTTCTAATTCGATGTTAACGATGATGATCTTTTCTGGGTGCTTGAAGGAGATCTTGTTAATCAATCTGATGGCAGCGAAACGAGTGGCAGTTCTAGGAACACTCAACAACTTTTGCAAGGTGGTAATGATATTCATGAATTGATCATCCTTGATCAAGTGTTGTAAATTGATCAAAGTCTTACATGCTTCCAATTCGACCATATCAGACTTATGCTTCAAGAAGCCGGCCAAGATAGGGTACAAATGTTGGATCAAAGTTTCATCATCACTTAACACTTTGTTGACGTATCTGATCAATTGGATGATGGATAAGGAGTTCTTCAAAGAGGATCCTTCGGACAATGAAGTGATCAATTTGACCAATGACATCTTGTCGTGGTTACGCAAGTGGTACAATAAACCCAATGCATGGTATTGGTACATGAATGAGGTGGCAGGTAAGTTGGAGGTGGAATTTCCATAATACTCATGTAACTCGAATTGGTTGGAAGGGAATTGCTTGTAAGATTGCAAGGTCTCGGAGGTTTCGTTGGTGAATCTCTTCACGACTTCTTTGGCGATTGGAAGCATATTGTAAGAGGAGATCAACGCAGCAGAGGACATGATGGGATTCTTGTCAACAATGGCGTTCTTGAACAATCTTTCGGCAGCATTAACAGTGGTAGGATCTAACACCTTGGACAAGGTTCTGATGGCATTAGGCTTGTATACCGCATCTCCACCTTGGATATCCTTCATGATGGAAGAAGTAACCATCAAGATATCATCAGAGGTGGCAGACAATTCCTTAATGGCCAAATACACCAACTGTCTCAACGACTGATTCTTCTCTTGGAACAACTTTGAAATGGAAAAGAACAATGTGGTGGACTCCTTGGCGGGAAACACTTCACCAGTGTAAATAAGTCTCAACAACTTAGCCAAAAGGTTCCGACACTTTTTCACATCAATAGGGGACGTGTTGAACTGCTGCAAACACTCTTGGAAGACGGCCATCTTGTCTGGCGCACCTGCCAGATTGGCATACGCGTCCTTGTTCTTGTAGGACAGCGTGGACATTGACAACTGGGACTGGCTATTGGTGGTAGTGCTTGCGTGTTTAATTGAGACTGGTTGTTGTCGACTGCTCTGCTTACGTCAGCGCTGACTCAGCTGATCTCATTTTGGCATCGCCACGAGCACAAAATTCACCATTCGTTCCATTACCAAACTCAACCGTCACCACCACCAAACTCATCATGTTCGGAATCACCTCCATGCTCAAGAGGCAGATCATGCCAGCTGTTGCCAGAACTGCCGCCATTCCGGCCTTGGTTGCCCCAAGATTCAACTTACCCACATTATTAATGCCAGTCCGTGGCTTCAAGGTGCGGACCTCAGTGAAGAAGTTCTGTAAGGACTGCTACATGGTCAGAAGAAAGGGAAGAGTGTTCGTTTACTGTAAGTCAAATGGTAAGCACAAGCAAAGACAAGGATAAACCACCTGAAAAGACGTGAATATGTAAATAGAATAGATGATAATGGACCATGTGTAGTCGAAAAGTGAAAGAAATTATTGAAAATCTTCAACTAATGAAAATCCTTGTTCTTGATGGGATTGTGAATGGCAGTATACATGAAACTGAACCTATTTCGTATGATCTAGGGTGTGGTGTCTATTGTTGGCTATCGAATTTTTTCAATTCCCCATTTGTGGGGTATGTTATGGACCCCATAGACTATTGACCATTGACCTAGCCACCGGGATCTTGGAATGTATAAGTAAAGCACGAACAATAGGCAAATTTGGGACAGATTGAACCCACCACTGATGTTGGTTTGATTTCTGTATCTTCATTAACCAAACTAACTACATATGTTAAGAATGCTAAGTATATTGATTATACATTTGAATAGTTTTTAGTTGAATAGTTTCCACTTGAATATTTTTCACTTGAATAGTGTGTGAATAGTATATAGTTGGTATTGAGTGAAAATATAGGTTTGTAATTTGTATCCGTAATTTTAACCGACATTGACGTTTTCGGTTCTTTTCTTGTTGCCATTGGCTGCAGCCTGGGCTGCTAGCTTTACGGCCCTGGTGGTTGGTGTATGCACTGCTCTATTAGCATTGTTCATGCCTGGTTGTGGAGTGGTGAACGATGCTATTCTTTGATTTCCAGGCCTTTGCATCTGGAGAGCTTGACCCATTAAACCCTGAGATTGGCCATGCCCATGCCCGTTTCTTCCACTAGTTGAACCAGGTCCCTGAGAGGAAATCACCGCATCTTGCCATAAGCGAGCCATCGTCATATTGAGCTCTTGTTCCTTCTCCTGATAAAGTTTTGACAGCTCCCTAAATGTTCCATTTGCATTGGCCATTACGGGATCTCCCTGATTCCCACCACTTTGACTTCGAGCTTTTTTGTTTTTGGAATTAATCAATTCTTTACCTCCATTGGCATATTTGTCAACTCTATTCAAACTTTCGCCCACAGGATTCAAATGCCTTCTAACATTCAAATATTCTCTATTCAATCTTTCAAACTCAGTACGTGATTGAATAGAATTTTGCTGACCATTTTGAGCCATAAGGAGAAGCCCATTAATATTCGTTGTACTGGCAGAAGAATTTTCAGTTAAATTGGAAATTGGGCCACTTCCGCTATTAATAAGCTGGGTTAAGTTCATGTTAGATGATGGACTGTTGAGACCTCCCTCAGTAGCACCCCGATTTTCCGCTACAGTCGAACCGGCCGTGCGTCCAGGATGGTTGATACCTCCTGGAGTGAGTGGAAATAGTGTTTGCTGGGAATGTTGCTGTAAATCCCTTGTTACTATTGGACTTGGATTCCCCACGCTGTTGTTGTAATTGCTTGAAAACATCAAATTATTGAGGGATAAATTAGAGAAATTGGCCAAGTTGTTTGGGTCTATATTGGCAATATCCATTAATGAATTTTCTCTCTGAAGCCAAAGTCTCTGTTGGGCTCTGGTCTCAATATTATGCTGGTTGGCCTGGTTTTCCGAAGGATTGTTATTTGTCAAAAAGTTGGAGAAATTGTTGACACCATTTTGAATAGTATGATCTGTAGGTTGTTTACTGTGATGACCATGACCAATGTTTTGAGTATTTGTATTTTGATTTTGATTCTGATTCTGATTCTGATTCTGACTCTTTTTATTGGATAGGAATTGACTATTGGTTCTTTGTAAGTTATTGAATATTGTTTGATTTGGTTGATATGAATTATTTTGAATCACATTCTTATTTGTAGTTACTGGTTCTGCTATGTTTTCAATAGGGTTTGCTTTGAATGAAATTCCACTATTGGGTTCAAAATTGTTGGAATCAAGAAATGAAGCATTACGAGGAATGGCTATATTATTGCCAAATTTATTTGTATATGCCTCTGAACCAAGTAACTTTTGATGCATAAGCTGGTTTTCAGCTCGATTATCAATCTTTTTCACCAACCCTGTAGATTGCGATAATAGTAACGACCCTCCATATAAGTTATTTGCAAAATCATCCGTTGAACTACGAGTCGACACGGTATGCTTCAAATGCTGCTTATTATTGAATTGATGCTCTTTCTCTTGTGAGCTTGCCAGATCGTCGTATAGCTCAGAGCGTTGACTTTTTTCACTTTCTGTGTCTGGATCATTCTGCTCTTGAAATGCGGTATGGTGCTTGCCTAAATCACCATTTCGTTTTTCATGATCATATTGGCTTTCTGTATTTTGTCCATATTGGCTTTCTTCGTTTTGTTTGTATTGGCTATCTTTATCTTGGTCATATTGAATTGCCTTTTCATTTTCATATTGACTATGTTTGTTTTGTTCATAATAGCTGTCTTTATTCTGTTCATGTAGTCTTTTCATGTTGGACTTTGGACTTTCGATAGGCATCTGAATGGTAGGCTCACTTTCGAACCTTTCGACCTTCAAATTATTTGATCTGTTCACCTCCGGTAAACTATTGGTGGTACCGGGATTTTGGTATATGGCATGAGAAGGTTGGTACCCTTGAGGAGAGTGCTTAAAATAATCATCGGTGCTGTCAGTTTGACTTCTTAAATTGCTGGAAATGTCTCCGTCATCATTGTCGAGATCTTCATAGTCTTCATTATCATCCTCATTAAGTCGTAAAATGGCCTTTCCTTTCTTGCCACTAGACTTGAGACCACTGAGTTGACCAACATGGCCCGATGAGGCATTCATACCTTTCAACGACGTATTGGACTTGTTCAGCTTGATGGATGTGGTGGAAGCAGATGTCTTTAACGGTTGAAGTGAAGTAAGTTTAGTTATGGATCTATTGTTCCTTTTGAGAGATGTAGCCAGACGATTCTTGATGAGACCATCGGTGGACTTTGAGCGGTTCAATCCTGGCCCGCCAAAATTGCCATAATTGCCAAAATTGGTTGAAGTCCCTGAAGGAGATGTGATCTTTCCCAACAACTTATTATGGGACATGGAGCGGTTATGGGTCTTTAACTTGGGATGCTTTTTAGAGGGTTGAGACCCGGGACCGGGCAGAACATGTTCATTAATCACAGAGCCAGATGAATTGGCGGCTAGAGGCGGCTTGGGCCGGCCTCGGATATCCTTTTGGGCCATGGAACTGGAACTCATGGATAACATCGGTAGTGGTGGGTATTAGTAGGATTGGTGAGTTAACAGGAACGAGGTTGAGGCGTCACGTGGTGGAATGTGGTAGTTGCCAAACCGTTGGGGTAAGGTAGAGACACGCAAAACACCCCATGCAAAACCCATGAAAAACCCATGAAAATTCAACCAAAGGTAAAACACTAGAAAAAGAACACATGTCACTACACGTGATTAGAATTTCCTCCAATCAAAGATGAGGGAGGAAAATAGATGATTGGAGGAAAAAAGGCTAAAAGACTAGGATTAATTTATGGCTTAAATGATGGGGTTCCATTTGGACTTCTCATAAGCGAAATGTGGAGAGAAATGAGGTAGTCCCAGAAATGGAGGCAATAGTGTAAAAAAAGGGTTTAAAAATTAGAGAGAGGGATGATATTAATGACATTAACGTGGGGAATTGAGAGATGACTGTAGCGGCTGTAGAGAGCTGAAATAGGGTAGGTTAGCATGTAAATGCATTGGATAGGATTCAGTTGTATTACGTAATCACAAGCTACTATAGGAGCAGTTATCATTTGCAAAAGGAAGGTCTAGTTTAGGAAAGAGATGAAAGATAGAAAGGAGTTTAAAATATACTCTTGGTGTTGCTGAGAATATCATCATAAGCTAGAGAGACCAATTCAGTGCTTTCGGCACCGGTCTATATTTACCTTTTCCAATTGATCTCCTAATGGCTAATGGCTGCGAAAAGTTACCTGCAGGGAAGTTCATAATAGAAACTATCCACTAGAACTATGCTAGATTCTACAACAGGTCAATTGTATTGGAGAAATCATAATGTTCAAAATGACCAAGAAACCTAAACATTACTCTTCATGTGGGACTCTACAATTCATAAATAGTTAAGGGTATAAATAGCTATAATTGACTAACTATAATTGAACCAAATGGTTCCACTGCAGGACAAGCCTATTGGGTATCATAAGGTAATTCGAAGAATATAAGACGGAACGAAGTAAAGAAGTAAAGAGTAAAGGTCAAATGTACTAGACTTTTGGTTTTTTGGTTTTTGGTTTTTGGTTACTTACACAGCATCACTTCAGTAGACAAGAAGTTGGAAACCACACAGTAGTTTTCTTGCCAGCAAGTATTGGAAACAACGGTTCCGTTCTTACACTTTGGAACGTATGGACTGAGTCTGTACTGGTAGTTGGCATACTGTTGGTGGAAATCGATGTCAGTTTTGTTGGCCAATTTCTCAACCACATACTTGTGCCAGAAAGTACCATTAAGTGGAGAGGTAGCAGGCCAGGTGTTTTCGGTATCATAAGTTTCTCTAGCAGAGTATTCAAGCGACCATTGAGGCTCGGCTCCTCCGTTGGTGAAAGTGTCGTTCAATTGGGTGTAGTAGTTGATGGAATCAAAGATATTGAATGATTTATCTTGAACAACGTAGTATCTCCAACTTGGGTTGTTGTTGAAACTTGGGTTAACGGATTGGGATACCCAGGCCATGTTAACCACATCACTCAAAGTTTTGTTGTTTCCAGAGTACAAGGTATGGAATTGATCTCTATGAGTGTGACCCCAGAAGATATTGGCAATGGTATAAGGAGAAAATCTCTTGACAATACGAGCAAAGATCTCCGATTGGATTGGTAAAGTGTCAAAGTCCATGGTTGGAATATGGGCCATGATCCATACTCTTTGGCCAGACTTTTCACTCTCTACCAATTCACTGACCAAGAACTCCCATTGACCGAATAAATCTGGGTTGGTGGACATATCGATATAAGCCCACAAGTTCTTTTGATAGTAAGCATTGGAGTTCAATGAAATCACCTTTAAGCCTCTAGGAGTAACATAAGAGAATCCAGAGTAATGGGTCTTGACTTGATCAGCTTTGGTTTTTGGTAACCACTCGTTATCAATGAGTAATTCACTCATCAACTCATCATTCCAGTTATAAGAACTGTTGGTGGAATAATTCATGGGTGACAATTGACCGTATGGGAAAGTATCATGGTTTCCCAAACTTGGGAACACGGAAATGTTACCCAAGTAATTCTTCATCAATTGGAAGGAACGGACTTCGGCCTTCTTGGTGTTGTTGGCATCATCATGAACAACATCGTGATCCACCAAGTCACCGGTGAAAATGGTGAATTCGAACTTCTTGTCCTTGTTATGTTCAGCAATGGTCTTCAAACTGTTGTTCATCAACACTTCGGGTGAGTCACATTGGTAGGCTCCGAAAGTGGTGGAAGGAACAGAGTTCCATCCATAACCTCTGGAGGCTGGGAAATCATAGTAATCTCCAGCAATATAAGTAATGTTCTCATATCTGGCATCAGGGTAAAATGAAATGTTGTACTTGGACAATTTGGGGTCCAAAGTACGGTAATAGTCAGTGAAATTATGGCCCTTTTCTACCAAGCTCCTACTATAGGACTCTGGCAAACAACACAAGCCGGCAGAACAGTTACTCTCACTTCCAACCTGGTATCTCAATTGAATATGGAAATCAGACACATGCAAGACATTGAACATATCCAAGTTACCATTGGATGGAACATCATACTTTGGCTCGGAATGGTGTTGAGGCTGCTTAGCAGGCCACCAGCTTTCAATATTGAACAAACGGTCGATATCTGGAGTCTTTGGAAGTTTACACAGCGAAGATTTGTAGTAACAATAATATTCCAAGTCGAGATCACTTGAAACATTGAAGTTCTTCAACATATGAAGAAAGTCATTGTCATAGAAACTGACAGAGGTGGTGGAACTGATTCCAGAATCGAAATCACTATTAAACTCTTCGGTGTTTTTGTCTTGAGTACTAATGTAGAAGTCAATGTTGTCACATTTGCTTTCAGTTCCATTGTTCTGCCAGATACAATACTTGAACAAGGTGAGGGAGACGAGATGTTCCTTATTGGGAAATTGGTTTACCAATTTTCGTCCATACCTGATTTTGTTCTTACATTGATCACAGGAGGTACCATTGAAGGTGGTCAAGTTCTTAAGATGAACATTGATGAAATCCATTTCCGAAGCACTGAGGTCACTATAGACCGAGTCCATCAAGTTAACCGCACGAACTTGCTTGGAAAGAGAGTCGAGTCCAGGCACAGTATGGGCTATCACACTGGAAGCCAACACGGCCACCAGAGCTAAGACGTTTGCTAATTGAACCATGCTGATGCTGATGGGTTTGGTTTGAAATGTTGGGGTAGATTTACCTCTGCTTATATAGTAATCCCATACTGCCCTAACCAAAGGAGTTTCAACAAATACCGAGAATATGCAATTGACTTCACACGTGTGGGTCTATTTCTAATATTTTTGTGGAACGGCATATAGAAGGCTTGGCCAGATCGTCATAGGGTATTATGGTATTATGGAATTATGGTATTAGTATGATAGTATGGTATACACAATAGGAAAGAATCATCCCAAATTGGAATGGTTAAACGTTAACGGCTGATCGAAATCTGGGACAATAAATTGTCGTTTATATTGACCCTCCTCTCTAACCATCAGTCTCAGTCCGATCCTCCAGTATTGAATTATATTGGTGACAGTGACAGAGTATATTAGAGTTTATGCAGAACACCTGCATAAACCAAATCCTCCAACATTTTGAAGTATTTTCTAGCACTTTGGCAGATGTCTACTCCCAGGGGAAAAGGCCATACACTCTCAGTTTAGTCAATAGTATCAATGAATCTGCGTAAGCTATGGACATATGGACATAGGCCATATAGTGCTGAACCCTGATACTGCCCCACCCAAAAACATGCAATCAGTTGGTAGTTCTATTATCAGACATGGGTGTTGGCATGCGCTCAAATCCCGAGCAACGTGGTTAAGATTTTCCTCTTTATGTACTCAGAAAAACCCGGCAATTTCCGCCTTATCGCATTCTTCCAGGGAACTGGCACCATGTAGACAATACAACGATCGCTAAACCGTTTTCCCGAGTCCCATGGCATTTCACCGAGGAGCTAACCAATTTCATGCTCACACTTCATGCACACTTATTGAGGTGTATGGGTCAGAACTTCCATGAAATTGGGTCATATCTTCATCAATCAGTCTCACGAAATACGCTTCTAATGAAGCTCTATAAGACAATTTGAAGGGATTTGAAGGGATTTGAGGGAATTTGAAGGGATTTGAAGGGATGGCCACTCTACCAGTTTAGTGAACTTAACGAGCTTTACAATTACCTACTCTCTCTTGACCACGTTGGGTAATACTTGGTTGCACCTTTCCCTAGTTGTTACAGGATATATTTTAAGAATATTATGTGGGGCCAGGGTGGAGTCAGAGGATATTTACGAGGCAAGAGTCTGCAGTACTTGCAAATCTTTATGTTTTCGTAATGATTAGAAGAACTCACTAATCTATGTAGGCAACTTTTCAAATAGATGAAGGATGATAGTTGGCATGATAATGGAAATGGAAATGGAAAGGCAAATGAAGAATTTTTGAAGATGAAGTTGAATTTCAAATATTTGGGTGACTAGTTCATCAAAGTCAGGGGTCTATTCGGTAGCATGGAAATTGAAGGGATCCAACGGATCCATCTCCTATAATACAAATTTCTGGTATTGCATAATCTGATTTCAGTTATTGGTTCATTGACTAGTTGGCTCATTGATTTATTGGCTCGTTGATTTATTGGCTTATTGGCTTATTGGCTAATTGGCTAATTGACTTGGACAGGAAATGAAAATGAAATTGATATCCACATAGATTAATTGAAGGAAGGTCTATCAAATGAAGATTCTCCACCGAAAGAAGATGAGCCGTTGAAACCTCCTTGGTTAAATCCTTCGTTGTATCCACCACGGCCTCCTCTGAACCCATTGCCTCCACGACCTCTGAATCCACCTCTAAATCCACGACCTCCTCTGAATCCACGACTTCTACCACGGAATCCTCCTCTGAATCCCCCTCTATCACCTTTGAATCCATCAGATTCTGCTGCTTCTTGACTGGCTTGACCCCCAAAAATACCTCTACCAAATTGTCTTCCCTCACGGAATCCTGGATCCAAATCGATGGATAATTCTTGTCCATCCAAGTAAGTAGACTTCAAATACTTCATGGCATTTAATGAGCCTTCTTCCACTTTATATATCACGAAACAGAAACCACATGGTGTCATCTTATTACGATCGAGTCCCATGATGATTCTGTCGATCGGACCACATTTCAGGAACAATTCATGGATTTGCTCTTCAGTGGTGAAGTGTGATAAATTTCCCACATAAACCGTTTTCAGGTGGAGAGATTTTTGAAGATTATCGAGATTTTGTCTGCGGACGGCACGCTTTATAAGGTAAGCTGAAGGTTTATCTAACCTTTCTGCCGAATGCTTGTAGTTTTCCTGGAGAAGTTCCATGTTGATGGTGAGGAAATAGATATTGATGAAAGTTAACTACTAATGGTGGTGTGGTGGGTACACGACCTTATTGATAGATCAAAGTGATGAGATTAAACAGCCAAAATCTGAGCCAAAACTAGAGCCACCTAAAGAGAATAAATGTAAGTTTAAACTAATAGAATTGATAGTGATACGACTTGTAAAATTTTGGGGGGTTTTGGAGTTTCACATCCCTATTTTGGAAAATATTTCAGGTTTAATGTTACATGTTACTAAATTATTATTCCATAAGTAAAATAGTTGTCTAAACTTGTAGAGATTAAAAGGCTTTTTAGAGACAACAGTTGAGAATCTTAAGCCAAGATATATAAGCCAAGAAAGTCTTAGAATTGACTTTTCTTAGTTATTCAGATGTATATTACCTCTCGTGATGTATATAAATGGGACGAAAGTTGAGTGACGACATGATAGGAGAATTGACCAGCATAGTAGAGGTTAAATCGCTGAAATCTTCCTAATATACTAAGATATATACCATAATCCATAAACAGCATTATTATTGAATTGAACAATGTCGTTAAATATTTAGATATCACTATGAATAGCATGAGAACTTTTCATACCACTCTAAATTGTACAACTAACAAATAAACCTTGGAGAATATTCTAAGTGTATGTATTCCAATATTTCACCCACATTGGTGAATTCATCATTTCACAAATTTATTATTTTAACATTTTTTTCATACTTTTCAAACTTTTCAAATTATTCAAATTATTCGTACTTTTCACCGTTTAAACAATAATTTCATTTTAGACAATTCCATTGATTTTGATCAAACTATCATGAATCACTAGAAAATTCCAATCATTCCTTTTAGCTTAGTACTCTTAAGCCACCCATACTCCGTCGTATATTCAAAGGTCCACCTACAATACTAATGTTCGCTCTCCAGTATCTCCATTCCTTATTCTAAAATTGTACAAAGAGTTTTTCGCAGGGCTCCAAACCCAGGAGATATCTCAAAATCCATCCTCACTGAAACCCTACATCCCAGCTATGTTCAAGTCTTTCTTCCAGTCAGGCATCAGAGGAGCCTACAGTGTTCTGGAAAACCCCACGTTTGTGTCGGAGCCGTGGTCGGTCTACCCAGCAAAACACAAACAAACAGGACGGGTTGTTTCGGTGTTCATCTTTGACAAAACACGGTTCGAGTCACAAATCAACAAGCTCTGTTCCGCGTCTTCCAGTTCGAAAAGTCCCAAAGTAATCATTGGAGAATGCTATGAGCTTATTAAGAATGAACTCAATCAGCTCTCAAAACTCAAGCATCCGCAAATTCTCACGATCTTTGAGGTGTTGGAGGAAACCAAGTCGAAATTCTTATTTGTCAGTGAACCATTATCAGACAACTTGGTAACAATCAACATCAGTAAATTGGATGGGTTGAGTATTCAAAAAGGATTGCTCCAGCTCTCCAAAGGGATTCAGTTCCTTCATAACTATTGCTCCAGTATCCACTTCAACCTTCAACCCTCATCAATTTTTGTCAACAATCTGGGTGACTGGAAGTTAAGTGGGTTCCGTTTCTTACAGAGCTTGAATGAGATCTCTCCCCAAGAAAGAACCAATTTTTATATCATGAACAACTCTTCTCCGGTTCCTTTCGCTAACTTAAACTTGAATTATACCGCACCCGAATTGGTGGTGGACAATCCTACCCAATTGGATGTAGCCAATGACATGTGGTCCATGGGTTGTTTGATCTATTATCTCTACAATGGGTCCGACTCTTTGATCAACTGTTTTGACCATGACAGTATATCGGATTATAAGAAAGAATTCCGAAAATTCGAGTCCAAGTTTTACAATCATCGTCCATCAGAATTGAAGTATTTATTAAAGGAAATCCCGGAAAAACTTTTTCCAATTTATCCAAGGCTTATGGCAAGATACCCTCATGACCGTATGACGGTTGATGAGTTTATTGATCTGAATTTCTTTGCTGGAAGTGTGATCAAAGCCATGTTGTTCGTGGATGAATTTTCGACCAAATCCGTAGATGAGAGATGTCTCTTTTTGAAAGGTTTACCTGAACTAGGTGACGATAATCAAAGTTTATTGAGTCAATTTCCACCATCATTCAGAACCCTGAAACTTCTTCCGCTTGTAGTGGAAGTGGTCACCAGTGAGCTCGCAGTTCTCGATAATAATGGTATAGCAGGAAACTCTGAAGAGCTAGTATGTCATGCGTTATCTATCATTTTCGGAATCGGTAATGGGCTTTCACTGTTGACGTTTCAAGACCGTATTTATGAAGTGCTCTTCAAAGATAACCACAAAAACAAAAAACAACCAGATGTACTCAAGAAATTAGTCTCATCATCGGTAAAGGTTCGGTTGACTATAATACAAAACTTGGATGTTTTGGACCAGAAATTGAATGAGAAACAATTAGCAGAAGTGGTCATGGCCATGGCAGATTTGATATTAGGAGTGAGTCTTCCTCAAGAAAAACCCCAACAACAGGACCAGATCGCTCTTCAGGAGACTTTCTTGAAGTACATGGATAAGATGGTGCCCAAATTGGAGTTTCCTTACGTGAAAAATACCCTCATGCCATTAATTTGTCAAATCTTTAAAACCACCATTGTGCTCTCTACCAAATTGGTCACTCTTGACTGCTTCAGTATGCTCGTGGAGATCCGTATCCTTGATAAGGCCCTTGTGAACGAGCAGGTGTTCCCGGTGTTGCACAACGTCAAGAGTCGTGATAAGCGGATTGTTCGTAGTGTGATTGCCTTTTACGTGAAGTTGTGCTCCAGTGACCACGTCAATTTGGGAGTCGAAGCAGCCGTGGAGGGAGTGTTGCCACAATGCTTCTCTTTGGCATTCGGTTGTAATGAATGCACCCAAGCCGAATTCAGACAATTTATCAGTCTGATTAACGGACTACAGAAACAGTTGGTGGATAAAAAAATCAATACTCTTGGAACGCGTTCCTCATCACCCGATGTTGATGAGCCAAAGTCGTTTGAGTCATTGATCAACACCCAGACCTTGAATGAAGGAAACAAGGAAAGTATTACTCGGGCACCCCAATCGAAGTCCATCATGCAACCTAATAGGGTCAACACCAACACCAATACCAGAGCTCCCGTTAGATCCGTGACGAGTGGCGGTAATTCTCCTTCAAAGACGAGAAACTCCCACTCGCAACCTACCGAAAGCCATGATTCCAATGGCTTTGGTGGTTCTCATGTCCCCCAGTCGCAGCCACTTAGGCATCACACCCAGTCTGCACTTAAGCCCAAGGCTACACCTTTGAGCCTCAAACCCAAGCCTAAGCCCGCCATCAACAGCTCCATCAACATTGCTACTACGCCTCTTCGGTTCGGCGCAGTGGAACCCACACCTTCCGGCGTATTCGACCGGCTCCATGGCACCGTGGTAGACGAGGACGAATTTCAGGACTTCCAACAGGCCTCCAATTCTAATAGTTCCACTGGCATTGGTAGTGGAACCTTTGCACAGGTGCCCGAACCTCGAGGTGGCAGGGGCAGGGGCCCCATGAGCCTGGCTAGTGCCATGACCCCCAACTTGCTGGCCACTACCCCTCAATATCCTCCGGGATTCAACACTAGCATTTTGACACCTTCGGCTTATAAACCCTCGGGAACTCAGACAACCCCTTCATACACCGCCCCAGCCTCCTCCACATCCTCAGACCTCTTGGACTTAATGTAAATATATCGCATCCCTCTCCCCCACCATAATCATAATCATAATCACAATCCTGTAGCCATTAATGCATTAGTGATCTAGCTCCCCTGGTGGCTTAGTCCCTGAACTATACGACGAAACAACAACATCACCCGATCCCGGCATACCAAAGTCCGCAGCCCGAAACATTCGTTGCACCCATATATTTTACGACGGTTTAACCATAGAGAAAGTCGGACCAGCGACGGTTCGCCGTGGACTTCTCATGGTTTCGTCGCTTCATTCCACTTGTCCACTTCGTACCTCGTGCCAACCTTCCCATTTCTCGCAGTCACCCCACCATTTACCAACATTGTGGTGTGTTCTGTTCCCAACGGGCTCATTTTGACACCATCCTCGTTCCGCTCGTACCGCTGAACGACCAACCATACCTGCGAACGACCGACTCGCACTAGTCCATACACGAGAAAATTTGCTTATAAACAAGCTGGGGAACTTGTCTAAGCTGTACAAATCACTTACACCTCAGGGGTCTTTATTTCTGTTAGATTTATCTACAAACCTTTTCCACCATCTCCATCTTGTTCGGGCCCTTACTAGAATCCCCGGATTATCTCCATCTTTAACCTCATCTCACCCGCCCTAACCATTACCGCTACTCATCGCTGCTGCCATCACTGTTGCTTTGATCTCATTACAATCATTGTTACCAGTCTCATCTCGACGCTTCATTAGTCTTTTGATTCTGAATTCACACTCGCTTCGCCATGGATATCGTGCTTGAAATCTGTGATTATTACGTTTTCGATAAGGCCTATGCCTCCATCCTCCCTAAAAATGGTGCCGCTCATCAGTTTGTTGAAAGGGCCATCTCCCTGGATCTCGTACAAAACCTTCCCTTGATGGGAAAGCAATTCACCAGTGAGCTCGGCGCCAACGCCTCCTCGGTGGTTTCGGGACCTTTGGCTACTATCGGTACCTTCATCTCCAACTACCAAGATAAGTCTGAAGTTTATGGATTACCACACTTCCTTCCATCAAATGAGTTCACTAACGCGTCATTCTTGGCTAGATCCAACATTTTCCGTGAAGTGTTCTCTCTCTTCTTGGTCACCGCCATTTTCGGATGGTTGTTGTACTTTAGTGTGGCCTACTTGTCTTACTTGTTTGTGTTTGACAGAAAGATCTTTAACCATCCTCGTTACTTGAAGAATCAAGTCCGTTTGGAAATCATCCAAGCATCTACTGCCATCCCAGTCATGGTGTTATTGACTTCACCTTTCTTCATGTTAGAACTTCATGGTTACTCTTTCTTATACATGGACATCAACGAGTCTACCGGTGGATGGAAAGCTTTATTGATCCAAATTCCTACTTTCATTTTATTCACCGATTGTGGTATTTACTTCATTCATCGTTTCTTACACTGGCCTAATGTTTACAAGGCTTTGCACAAGCCTCATCACAAGTGGATTGTTTGTACTCCTTTTGCTTCTCATGCTTTCCACCCAGTTGATGGTTGGTTCCAATCCCTTCCATACCATCTTTTCCCATTGATCTTACCATTACACAAGGTTTTGTACTTGTTGTTGTTCACTTTTGTCAACTTATGGACAGTGATGATTCACGATGGTAACTACATGTCAAATGACCCAGTGGTCAATGGTACTGCATGCCATACCGTCCACCATTTATACTTCAACTATAATTACGGTCAATTCACCACTTTATGGGATAGACTCGGAGGTTCATACAGAAGACCTGACGATTCATTGTTCGTCAAGGACATCAAACAAACTGAAGAAGAAAAGGTATGGAAGGAACAAGTGGTTCAAATGGAAGCCATTAGAGGTAAATTGGAAGGTTCCAAGGATGACAGAGTTTACATTAAGTAATTTTATTCTGATTTTCAATGTGGCATGGGCCACACCATTTTTCATGTTTATAACAAGGAATCAGCATTTTGGAATTCCCGATGCCATTCCAATACAATCAATTATATGACTAGAGCGATTTCTCCCTGTTGTACTAGATCAATGTTTATAGCACTAATAATACCTTTTCCAATTCTAATTCTGACCCCTTGTATTTGAGAATTTGAACCTTAAGAGACAGGTAAGATACATGTAAAGACCCTTGGTTCCAAAAGAATCAACCCTTCTGAATCCTGTTAACGAAATGGCCTATGATTTGAGCTTCAGAGACTCAACAAGATGAAAAGTAGAGGCCATTCTGTAAATTAAAATTAAATTTTTTCCGGATTCTGGCCGGCTCTTATAAAGTAGCACTCATGTCATCAGTTCGAACGTCCTCCAATGTCACTTTTTCAGCTCAAGGGTGTAACTTTTCAGGTCAATTTATCAGGCACTATTTAGCGTGACCGTTAGTTTTTAGAAAATATGGTGTTTGTGTCGGCATTTCATAACGTCAATTCACTGCCCCTCCACGGCAATAACAGCCGCATCTTCAGGTGGCCGCATCTGCAAAACAGATGCACCTGGATCAACCCATCGGATACATGCTCCCCGAGAACTTTGTGATAACTTGCTCTGCTCCCCGGGATTCATGTTATTAGTTTGTGATCGTTATATTCCCCGAAAACCTTGTTATACTTCCCAGGACGATCAAGAACTTCCACTTATCCAATCATTGGGAACTTCCACTAATCATAATGTCTTATCAAGGTAGAGATCAACAATTTCCAGCCACACCCCAAGAGCCAATACCAACCTAATCACCACTGATAGCTTCACCGAAGCAATTGGTTGGTATGCGCTTATTAGGACCAATTTATTAGCACAATACCAATGATCGACGTATCAAGTTCTTGTGATTTGAGTATGCAGTTCGATAGCAAACTTTTCAGATAGTGATAGGAAATTGGGCCGACCAGGTACAGCTACGCCAATAGTTAGCCAGCCAGCTATCTTTATTAAGAATAACAAACGATAATTGTACGTCTAACACCGCCCATTAAAGCTGCTTCCGGTGGTCCATGCCTAATTGTTTATCACCAATCTAATATTAGAGACGATACTTTAAAAGTCGCGAATGTTCCCAATAACCAGTACTTTAGAGACAGTAGAACATACATCCTTCGGCATTTGAAGTTTCAGTTAAGCCATCTTAGCCATCTTAGCCATCTTAGCATGTAAGCTTCACTAATATATGGTGGGATCTACCTCGTAACCCAGATCCCCCACCGTTGGAGTCCAATCTGCCCCACCGTTGGAGTTCAATCTCCCCCAAGTCTCGGTTTGTCCTATTGTTTTCCATCTAAGCCAGCATAGATGGGATTAGATGGGATAGATGGACACATTGAATTAATTGTACTGGTAGTTCCACCAACAGCATATTCAAATACAACGCTCCCAACGGCTGTAACGAATCTCTAACAGCCCCATGCACTTTGTTTGGTCCCATGCCCAATCGACCAACCATATCGCTTGTCTTATCACCAGTTTCCTAAACCGTCAGCTTATCTTATCAGTGATAGAGTAAATTTGCGCGGAATTATCATTCACACGCCCCTACATGCACCATGCTACATGTTCTGCCAGTAGAGTCGTAATACTAACAGGCCATCAATTGAAACGCCTTATTCCTGATCTATAGGCCCGAAAGCGGCCCATGAATCAATTCATTAACCAATTGAAGTTATCAGGCTGTAAGCACAAAGCAGAAAGCACAAAGCACAAAGCACATTCTACTGCCCTCAGGGTCCATTCCTGCAAACATCGCGGCGTCTATGAGGAGAGTCAAGATTATAAAGACCGGCAAATCGCCAGGTTAACTCAACCATAGAGCTTGAAATCTTCAATGTCCACTTCAGCTCCCCAAATTCCGTTACCCCAATCAGCAGGTTACGCTGTGGTGGTGGGTTTAGGTGCGGTGTTTGCCATGGGTATGATGCTCACCACTTATATCTTGAGAAGATACAATAAAGAAATCATGACAGCGGAAGAGTTCGCCACCGCTGGACGGTCAGTCAAAACTGGGTTGATCAGTGCCGCAGTGGTGTCATCCTGGACATGGGCTGGTAAGTACCTCCCCCGAGGAATCCTAGATTAACTTGAGGAAACATTGATTAACATCTACTAACAACAGCTACGCTTTTAACTTCTACTACCCAAGTTTACCATAATGGTGTTTCCGGTGCGTACTATTACGCCGCCGGTGCAACCTGTCAAATCATTCTCTTCTCCTGTTTAGCTATCAAGGGTAAGGAAAGAGCCCCAGCAGCTCATTCATACCTTGAAATTGTCAAGGCCCGTTACGGAAAGAAGACCCATTCCGTATTTGTGTTTTGGGGTTTCGCAACCAATGTTCTTGTCACTGCCATGCTCTTAACTGGTGGTTCTGCTGTGGTTCACGACTTAACCGGAATGAACGTGGTGGCCGCTTGTCTTCTCTTACCTTTGGGGGTGGTGGTTTATACTCTTTTTGGGGGTATCAAAGCCACTTTCTTGACCGATTATGCCCATACAGTGGTGATCATTGTGATTATTCTTGTGTTCTCCTTCAGTGCGTTTGCAACTTCAGACCGTTTGGGTTCTCCAGGAGTAGTCTGGGAGGCCGTTACTGAGTTGGCTTTCACCAACCCAAGAGAAGGAAATGCCGAGGGTTCTTACTTGACCATGCATTCACGTTCCGGTGGTATCTTCTTTGTCATCAATCTTGTGGGTAACTTTGGTACTGTTTTCTTGGACAACGGTTACTTTAACAAGGCATTCGCTGCTGACCCCGCCGCTGCTATGCCAGGGTATGTGTTAGGAGGATTGGCATGGTTTGCTATTCCAATGTTCTGTGCCACCACTTTGGGATTAACTGCTTTGTCCTTGGAAAACACCGAATTCTGGCCAACTTACCCTAACAAGATGACCGCCTATGAAGTCAATGCTGGTTTAGTGTTGCCAAATGCAGCAGTGGCATTGTTAGGAAAAGGTGGTGCAGTTTGTTCGTTACTTTTGGTGTTTATGGCTGTCACTTCTGCCATGTCTGCTGAATTGATTGCCGTGTCTACCATTTTCACTTATGATATTTTCAGAACTTACATTGACCCTAAAGCCAGCGGTAAGAAATTGATGTGGATGTCTCATTGTTCAGTTATCGTTTATGCTTATGTGATGGCTGGTTTTGCCATTGGATTATACTACGCTGGAGTCTCCATGGGTTATTTGTATGAATTGATGGGTGTTATCATCGGAGGTGCAGTTTTACCTTCAGCTTTGACCTTATTGTCTTCAAAGCAAAACGTCCAGGCTGCTACCTGGACTCCTCCAATTGCCACAGGTTTGGCTATTATGTCATGGTTGGTTTGTACTAAGAAGAAGTTTGGAACTATTAATGTGCTGACAACCTTTGAGGATGATGCTATGTTGACTGGTAATGTGGTGGCATTGTTGTCACCATTGATTATTGTTCCTATTCTTACTTTTGCTTTCAAGCCACAAAACTTCGATTGGGAACTCTTGAAAACTCGTATTACTCGTGTGGATGAAGATGAAGAATTAGCAGCTGCTAGTGGAGCTGGTGAATTCGGATTCCATCAAGATGAAGAAGAATCTCAAGGAGAAAAGATACATCCAGTGAAATCACAAATCTCTATGGTTGCTAGTGAATTGGCCGAATTACAAAAAGGACGTATAGAAGAGGAATCAAAGATGTTGGCGAAAAACTTTAAGATTGTCGTGGCTATTTGTGCTGTTCTTACCCTTTGTCTTTTAATTCTTTGGCCAATGCCAATGTATGGTACATCATACATTTTTTCAAAGAGATTTTTTACTGGGTGGATTGTGGTGTTATTCATTTGGATTTCCTTCACCACGTTTATGGTGGTGATATATCCAGTATGGGAAGGAAGAGAAGGGTTGAGAGATACTGCCAGAGGTATTTATTGGGACTTGAGTGGTCAATCACACAAGCTCAGAGAATGGCAACAATCAAACCCTGAAAAGATGCATGCAGTGAGATCCCAGGTGGGTGCACAATTATTAAGCATATCACAAACCAGAGCTGAAGTCATTGAAGGCAAGACCTTAGGTGATGGATACAGTACTCCTGCCGTCCGTGTAGAGTCTAGAGACTTAGAGAAGGAGGAGAAATAGATTAATCAATAATATGACTAGTATAGACAATTAATGTAGAATTGAACTCCAATTATAATTCGGAAAAACTAATTGAGAATGAAACTAATTAGTGATATTTTAGATGGAAATCCGTAATTGCCAGAATTATTCTTAGATTTACGCAAAGGCCCCACATATTGGTAATAGTAGTCTAAAAAGGGACCTGTATCGGCCTATTCCATTGGTACCTTAACCCCTAATCTCGGCCCCGAAGTTCCAGAATTAATTGGAGCCAGACCAATAAAGTGAAGAGCCACAATCCATAACCAATGATCCACAGTTACTAGTCATAGTGGATAGTCACAATTAATATTCAACAGTTAATACTCAATAGTTAAGATTCAATAGTAGAACTGTTGCTTGCTTAGTATACATCCTGTCTAAGCATCGTCTGGTGAACTAAGTTGGAGGTAGAACTCAAATCTGTAGGAAAAAAACAATGAAAAGAAGGCAATTATGTATGCAATTTCCAGGGTTTTGGAAACAGGATAACCAGTGGGTAAATTTAGAGATAGAAACTAACATCTCCGCTACAATTCTAAATTAATGTTTACGGCCTTGAGAGTTTTGAAGCGATCCTTCTTTAAAATGATTGTAATTAACCAGCTAAATGCTACAAAGTGGTTACTAATTGAAATGCATCTATTATTAGGAACATCGACAGAATACAGTTGTTATTGTTATTGGTAGTTACTCATATTGGTAGTTACTCATATTGGTAGTTACTCATATCGGTAGTTACTCATATTGGTAGTTATTCATATTGGTAGTTAATCATATTGGGTGCGATTTGATACTCTAAATTGAACAAATCATTTGAATAATATCCACCATTCACACTCCAACTGTTGGATCCCATTCAAAGATTTGCTCTCCGTCAACGGTTCAGGGTTCATCAATATGAACATTACTGGTGATCCATTTTGAAGATCCATTTTGCACCCAATTTTCTAATGTACTGATATACCCAATTGGGTTAGCTAATATGCCCAGTTGTCCCCAGCTTCACTTTATCGGAGTCTTCCATCCAATAAGAAACCACATCCGTGTTTATCCACTAATAATCGGTTGTTCAGTGCTTTCAGTGGTGACATCACCGTCGCATGTGTGATTACCATCTTGCCTATGCTATGTTGATTGTTGATATTTTGATATTATTCCAGGGTTTGTAGGGTTTGTAAGGTTATAGGCGATAAGACAAGTTGCAGATAATCCGGATTTTGCAACCCGATAAGATAAGCCGTCCTGATGACACGGGCTCAGTATTCCGTTAAATGAACCTGTTGTATCAGGATAATATCCCTCACTCAATATCTTCCACCAATCAAATGTTGTACCGCTTAAACCTACGTCAATCATACCACATGCACACGTGATCAGCCACGTGACGCACGCGGCGCCTATTATCAGTAATCCGACGAATAGCAGCGGGAGTGCCGCGGGCTCACTACCCAAATCAAAGGTCTCGTGATCCGGCCCGTCGCGGTGTCCTGCAGTTTATTGTAGGTCGGACTTATCCGTTGAAAACCATTCCGATCTTCTCCGCTTATGGTGTCGATGTTTTGGTATTTCGGTAATCTTCCTGTAATGTTGAAGCATATTGCCCTACATGAGGAAATCCCGCCGCAAGTTTCCACCGGGCCGCTGGTTGACCTGAATCCTAAAATCCTAATATCCTAAAATCCCACTTTGAATTTACCATATCCATGTACTATGCAGGCACCGATGGGTTCCCCAGAGTAGCCTATATAACCTCGAGGTTCCCCAATTCACCTGAACTTCTCCATATCAAGTAGAGAAACTCTCAAAACTCGTTCACCTTGACCCCAAGAAAGGACTCACATCCCCCAAAACACCGGTCGCTTCCTTTAGCCACCCGTTTGCATCTCATTAATCACTCATCAATCCTGGCTCATCACCACTCGAGTCATCTCCACTTGAATCTTCAAGTCCCATTAGACCGCCAGATTGCCACATAGTCCTGTCAAGTGAAAATTCACATTCATCTTCTCATCTCTTTTAAATCAAATCCTCATTCATTATGTCAATTGGCTGGACCGTCCAAGACTGGAAATCGTATCACTTTGAGGTATCCCCCAATGAATCATTCGAACGCCTTGCATCCCTTCTTGCAAGCCAAAAGACTTCTCCCGAAGATCCAGCATGGATCTCGCTAGCATCACTCGAAAACCTCAAACATCAATGGCAATACTTACAGTCCAAAGCCAATAAACTCGAGCTCCCACTTTATGGTGTGCCAGTGGCCATCAAAGATAATATCGATGTCATGGGGTTTGAAACCACCGCCGCATGCCCTTCATTTGCCTATAAGCCTCAACAAGACGCTACCACGGTTCATCTCTTGAGAAATGCCGGTGCCATCATCATCGGTAAGACCAATTTAGACCAATTTGCAACCGGTTTGGTAGGAACTCGTTCTCCTTATGGTGCCACCCCCAACACTTTTGATGATCAATATGTCAGTGGAGGCTCTTCAGCTGGCTCTGCCGCTGTGGTGGCCAGAGGAATCGTTCCTCTTGCATTAGGTACCGATACTGCCGGCTCAGGAAGAGTACCTGCGGCCTTAAACAATTTGATCGGTCTCAAGCCTACTAAAGGTGTATTTTCTTGCAGCGGAGTGGTACCGGCCTGTAAGTCATTGGATTGTGTTTCCATCTTCTCCCTTAACATCCAAGATGCCCAGGTAGCCTTCCATATCATGGCTCAAGAAGACGGAGAAAACGATGAGTACTCCAGACCTTTACCAGTCAACCCATTACTAAAGTTTCCTTCCACCACTAGATTGGGTGTACCCACCAACTTATTATGGTATGGAGAGACTGAGAACCCTAAGTTGTATGATTCCGCCGTGGAGTTGTTCCGTGATGAGGTTAAAGCCGAATTAGTGCCTTTGAACATCGACCCATTGTTGGAGCTTGCTAAATGTCTCTATGAAGGTCCTTGGGTGGCCGAACGCTACACTGCCACCAAAGAATTCCTTGCATCCAATCCCCCCAAGGACTCTTTGGACCCTACCGTTCTCTCCATCATTCAAGGTGGTGAAAAACACTCTGCTGCCACTGCTTTTGATTACGAATATAAGAGACAAGGAATTCTCCAAAAAGTTAAAAAGTTACTTGAGGATATTGATGTGATAATTGTTCCTACTGCTCCATTGAACCCCACCCTTAAGCAGGTTCAAGATGAACCTATTAAGGTCAACTCCTACCAAGGAACCTACACCAATTTTGTCAATTTGGCAGATATGTCGGCATTGGCCATTCCTGCTGGTTTCAGACCTGATGGTTTGCCTTTTGGTATCACTCTTTTGTCACATAAGTTCAATGATTACGCTCTTTTGGAATTGGCTTCAAGATATATAAAGGCTTATTCCCAGAAAACCCCAAGATTCTACGGATGCTTGAAGGACAATATTGTCTCCACCATCTCTGATGAAGTGTTAGCCAACTTTCCTCAACCAAATCCTGAACACCTGGTCAAATTGGCCGTTGTGGGGGCTCATTTGAAGGGTTTCCAACTCCACTGGCAATTAGAGAAAGTCAATGCCACTTTCATCGAGGCTACTACAACCTCCAAAAGCTACAAACTTTATGCCTTGCCAAAAACAGGCCCAGTTGCTAAACCTGGTTTGAGAAGAGTGGAAAAAGATGGTGCTTCTATCGCCATTGAAGTCTACTCTATTCCTAAAGAAACGTTTGGTGATTTTATCAGCATGGTTCCTATGCCATTAGGTATTGGATCGGTTGAATTGAAATCTGGAGAATGGATCAAATCCTTTATCTGTGAAGAAATCGGTTACAATGCTCCAGGCACTACTGATGTCACTTCATTTGGAGGATGGAAAAATTACCAAGAACATTTGAGCAAGGAAGCCAGCCGTGTTAAGAAACCATTCAACTCGGTGTTGGTTGCCAACAGAGGTGAAATTGCCGTAAGAATCATAAAGACATTAAAGAAGCTTGGTATTAAATCCATTGCCATTTACTCAGATGCCGATAAATATGCTAAACATGTTTTGATTGCTGATGTGGCTATCCCATTACACGGAGTCTCTGCCGCAGAAACTTATATTTCCATCGATAAGGTCATCAAGGCCGCTAAGGATTCTGGGGCTGAAGCAATTATTCCAGGTTACGGATTTTTATCTGAAAATGCCGACTTCTCCGATCGTTGTGGAAAGGAAGGTATTGTTTTCGTTGGTCCATCTGGTGATGCCATCAGATTGCTTGGATTGAAACATTCGGCTAGAGAAATTGCTGAAAAGGCTGGTGTTCCTTTGGTTCCTGGATCTGGATTAGTTAAAGATGCCAAGGAAGCAAGAGAAATAGCTGCGAAATTAGAATATCCTATCATGGTTAAGTCCACTGCTGGTGGTGGAGGTATTGGATTACAAAAGGTCGATTCTGAAAAAGATATCGAAAGAGTTTTCCTTACCGTCCAACATCAAGGTAAATCTTACTTTGGTGATTCCGGTGTGTTCTTAGAACGGTTCGTGGAAAATTCCAGACATGTTGAAATTCAAATGTTTGGTGATGGTTACGGTAAGGCAATTGCCCTAGGCGAAAGAGATTGTTCTTTACAACGTCGTAATCAAAAAATTATTGAAGAAACTCCAGCTCCTAATTTACCAGAAGCTACCAGAGCTAAAATGAGAAAAGCAGCTGAAAGTTTGGGTGCTTCCATGAATTATAAGTGTGCTGGTACTGTGGAATTTATTTATGATGAATTAAGAGATGAATTCTATTTCTTAGAAGTCAATGCCAGATTGCAAGTTGAACATCCTATCACTGAGATGGTTACTGGATTGGACTTGGTAGAATGGATGTTGTACATTGCAGCAGACATGCCACCAGATTTCAACCAAAAGATTGAGGTTACTGGTGCTTCTATGGAAGCCAGATTATATGCTGAAAACCCAGTCAAGGATTTCATGCCATCACCAGGTCAATTGACTGAAGTCAAGTTCCCAGAATGGGCTAGAATCGATGGTTGGGTTGAAAAGGGTACGGTTGTGTCCGCTGAATATGATCCTACCTTGGCCAAGATTATTGTCCATGGAAAAGACAGAAATGATGCTTTGAAGAAATTACGTCAAGCCTTGGATGAAACCGTGGTTTTTGGATGTATTACCAATATTGATTACTTGAGATCCATTGCCAAATCCTCAATGTTTGCTGCTGCAAAGGTTCATACCAAAGTCTTGGACAGTTATAACTATAAGCCTAATGCAGTTGAAATCATTCACCCTGGTGCCTACACTACTGTTCAAGACTATCCTGGAAGAAAGGGCTACTGGCATATTGGTGTCCCACCATCGGGATGTATGGATGAATACTCTTTCAGAATTGCTAATAGAATTGTTGGTAACCATAAAGCCAGTCCTGGTATTGAAATCACTTTGAATGGTCCAAAGATCTTGTTCCATCACGATTCCATCATTGCAGTTACCGGTGGTAAGGTTGATGTGGATATCAATGGTCATGCCGTGGCACAATGGGCTCCAATTAACATAAAAAAGGGAGACAAATTGTCCATTGGTAAGTTACAACACGGTTGTAGAGCTTACTTGACTATTAGAGGTGGAATTGATGTAACAGAATATTTGGGCTCTAGATCCACTTTTGCTTTGGGTAACTTGGGAGGTTATAATGGTAGAGCATTGAAGTTAGGTGATGTGTTATTCTTAGCTCAACCTGAAATTTCAAGTTGTACTTTACCTTCATGTGTCAGTGAGCCAACTCATATTCCAAGCTCTTTGGTTCCTTCCTATAACAACAAGGTTTGGAAAGTGGGTGTAACTTGTGGTCCTCACGGATCTCCAGATTTCTTCAAGCAAGAATATGTTGAACAATTCTTCAGTGAAACCTGGAAGGTTCACTACAATTCCAATAGATTCGGTGTCAGATTAATTGGTCCTAAGCCTAAATGGGCTAGACAAGATGGTGGAGAAGCTGGTTTACATCCTTCAAATGCTCACGATTATGTCTACTCTTTAGGTGCAATCAATTTCACTGGTGATGAACCGGTCATTTTGACTTGTGATGGTCCTTCATTGGGAGGTTTCGTTTGTCAGGCAGTGGTTGCTGAAGCAGAAATGTGGAAGATTGGTCAAGTCAAGCCTGGAGAGCAAATTCAATTTGTTCCTTTATCGTTTGAAACTGCCAAATCCTTGAAGACTGAACAAGACAAGATCATTGAAGATCTCAGAGGCGAGTTACCAACTTTTGAAGGTAAAGAAATCAAACCTGAAAGTCCTGTTTTGCACGAGTTCAAGGTCACTACCAATGCTCCAAAGGTCACTTATCGTCAAGCTGGAGACAGATACATTTTGGTCGAATATGGTAACAACGAATTAGACTTGAATTTATCTTATAGAATTCACAAGCTTATTGAAATGGTCAAGGAACACAAGACTACTGGTATTGTGGAAATGTCACCTGGTGTCAGATCTGTGTTGATTGAGTTCAGTTCTGAAATCACTCAAAAGGATTTGTTACAGACTTTGATCTCATACGAGAAAGAGATTGTTTTCATCAACAAGTGGGAAGTGAAGTCTAGAATCATTAAATTACCAATGGCTTTCGAAGATAAAAAGACTTTGGATGCTGTCAAGAGATACCAAGAAACCATCAGAAGTGAAGCTCCATGGTTACCAAACAATGTGGACTTTATTGCCAACATCAACGGTCTTCACAGAAATGACGTTAAGGATATGATCTATACCGCCAGATACTTAGTGTTGGGTTTGGGAGATGTGTTCTTAGGAGCCCCGTGTGCTGTTCCTTTGGATCCTAGACACAGATTGTTGGGTACCAAATATAATCCATCTAGAACCTACACTCCAAACGGTACTGTTGGTATCGGAGGAAACTACATGTGTATCTATACCATGGAGTCTCCAGGTGGTTATCAATTGGTGGGTAGAACCATTCCTATTTGGGATAAGTTGACCTTGGCTTCTCATTCTGGTGACAAGCCATGGTTATTATCACCATTTGACCAAATTGAATTCTATCCAGTATCCGAGGAAGAAGTAGACAAATTTACCGAAGAAATGCACGCCGGTAAATACAAGGTCGACATCGTCGACTCGGTGTTTAACCATACTGAATACTTGGAATGGATTCAAGAAAATTCTGCCTCAATTGAAGAATTCCAAAAGAGTCAAACTGGTGAAAAAATGGAAGAATTCAACCGGTTGATTCAAGTGTCTAATAGCGAATTGGAAAAGAACGGTGACAACATTGTTCAAGATGAGACATTTGATGACAATGCTGAGTTGGTTTACTCGGAATTTTCCGGTAGATTCTGGAAGTCCTTGGTCAAAGTTGGTGATAAGGTCACCAAGGGTCAAGGCTTAGTAGTGGTTGAAGCCATGAAAACAGAAATGATTGTTCCAGCCACTGCTTCTGGTACCGTGTTCAAGGTTTATCACAAGAACGGAGATATGGTGGATGCAGGTGACTTGGTTGTTGTATTGACCAAGTAATTAAATAAAACACTTAATTAAAACCAAAATAAATAAAACTTAATTTGACATTAACTAATCATTGTAAAATCGATCGGTAATCAGAATTGTTATTAAGATTCCTACTTTCAATTACTGTAGAATCATTTTCAGTACACAGTCCATGTGGTCAGTGAGCCATCCAAGTTGGATAAATAAAAAACAAGGCTAATTATTGCCACTTTAGAGAAGTTGAAGCAGTGTATACATTCACAAAAATTGATCTATTCTCCCGTGTCTTTTGCAATCAGAAGTTCCAAACTTTTCAAACTTTTCAAACTTTTCACTGTTCACTTAGCCGGAAAATATTACAGTTACACGGAAATCCATCCTAGATTATTCCTACACCTTCAAGGACCTACCAACATGTGCTACCTTTCTTTAGCCAAGCTAGCTGCTAGTTGCTTTTATTGAACATGTAAGGTTTCTATGTATTGTTCCTTATGTACTTGAATGCTGGTGCTTGTCCTTCGATGCTTCTATACTTATGGTTATGTGCTCTGCCGACTCGCTACTGATAGATTGCGACCCTGCATGAGCTGTAGCCGTACAACTGAAGGCATATGACTCACAATTCAAAGGGTGAAATCCACCAACTTGCCCCCCTCTATGACTCAACTACCGTGACCTACCGTGACCGAGCCGAAATAACCAATCACTACTCGTCAATCGGGTCTAGTGGTCTAGTCCCGTGCCTAGCCGTGTCATTTCTATTTTTACTATGGTCCTGCACATAAGCGGCACTTACATCTCAATTACTATGTAAGGAGTTGGATTCGCTATTGTAGAATCTAAACCAGAATCATGTTGAACCAAACCCTACCGAGTGGCTCGTCATGTTCATTTGGAGGCGGGTTAACCAACCCGCTCTTCGATCCCCATCAAAACACCATCAACCCATGTTTCATCTCTGTAACGCATCTTGTTACCAATATGGTACTCACGACACTGGCTATATACCAGTTCTGGCAACAGACATTTGCTAACCATTATGGACCTCATGCTATCAAGTTCTCGTTTGGTTCCCCATTCAAGCTCCGTAGTGTGGGTATCTTCCAGCTTGCCAAGCTCAATTCCATTTTTCTTCAGATATTGTTACTCTTTTTGGTGATAGACTTTTCCAACCCCCCACAAGTATCACAGACAAATTTATGGTGGACCATGTTGACCACGGCTTTGGTTATTTTACCATTACTGGTATATGAACCCACGCGTTCGCCTATCCAATTGGCATCTACACTTCTCTTTTGGTCATTCAATGCCATGTTCTTAGTGGCCATTTGTTTCCAAGATACCTTTTCCCTTCAAAAAGTATGGATCCCCCAAAATGGTCTGGATTCAGTTCAGTCCATAATTCATACGTTAGAGATTGCTTTGGCTCTCAACGCTTCATTGATTCTTACTTTGCATTTAAGATTCTACCGGCCATCAGTTGAACTCGTGGATTTCTGGAACCTTAATGGCTGGAACACCAATTCGGTGCATAATATTTATTCTCTCGTTGGATCATTCTGGCTTCAGTCATATATTGCTTATGCTTACAAAAGTGAGCTGGTAGAACTCAAAGATGTTCCTCCGGCTCATATCGAATTAACCAGTGAAGTATCCCTCGCGTTATTGAACGAACAATGGGATGCTGCTGTGAAAAAGAGTATTCAAGCTAGAGATATTCACCTTAGAAAAGTTGACAACCCAACAGCTAAAGACAAGCAACCAAAGAAGTTCTCTTTGTTTTGGATCTTCTGCAAGATTTTTTGGCAGGATTCCATTTTAATCTTTTTAATCGATATCTGTGAATTGGCAAGTTCATTGGCTCGGACTTTCTTATTAAAATATTTCATTCAATTCTTTACCGAAGCAGCTTCAACAGGTTCAACTGCAAAACCAGTGATTGTGGGTATAAGCATTGCAACCTTGTTATTACTCTCTTCATTAAGCAGTGTTGTTTGCTTCAATATTTGGAGATTAAAGCTTATCAGCATCAAGGCTAGACTTCGTACAAGTTTATTCACCAAAGTATACCAAAAGTCTATTCGTTTATCTCCTGAATCAAGAAGACATAAAACAAGTGGTGATATTATCTCAAATCTATCGGTTGATGTTCAGGTCATTAGTAATAGTTTTGAAACTCTTAGTGATTTAATTACCATGCCTATCAGGTTGGTTATCACTTTGATGTCATTATATGTAATTCTTGGAAAATCCACAATTGCTGGTTTGATTGCTGCTATCATTCTCATTCCTTTAAGTAGCATTATTAGTAATGCTATTTCCAAACTTTATTCAAAGATCATGAAGGTTAAGGATTCTAGAACCAGGTTGACTTCGGAAATATTAACTTCAATCAAGTCTATCAAATTGTTTGCTTGGGAGAAACCAATGTTGGCAAGACTTTCGGCCATTAGAAATGACAAAGAATTGAAAATTGCCAGGAAAATGGGTATTTATAATTCATTGTCTACCTTTACTTGGATGTTAATTCCTTTCACTATGGGAGCTGCTTGTTTAATAACTTATATCTATTATGGAGATTCACCATTAACTCCGGCAATCTTTTTCCCTGCTGCAACTTTGTTTGAACAAATTACAGAACCAATTCTTCTCATTCCAAACTTATATTCTGATGCTCTTGAAACAAATATTTCATTGAAGCGTATTAGAAAATTATTTTTAATGGAAGAACTTGAAACGAATATAATTGATAGAACTAAAACTTTATTAAAATCTGGTGATCAATCTATTGAAGTCAAAAATGCCACCTTTTTATGGAAAAATAAGGAATTTGTTGATACAGAAGAAGATAATGAGGATGAATCCAATATTGCTCTTAAAAATATCAATTTGACTGCTAAAAAGGGTCAATTGACATGTATTGTTGGAAAAGTTGGGAGTGGAAAATCTACTTTACTTAAATCTCTTTTAGGTGAAGTTGTGCTTAAGAAATCCAAAGAATCATTGGTTAAAACTAATGGTTCAATTGCTTATTGTGATCAAAACCCTTGGCTTGCAAATGCATCTGTAAGGGAGAATATTTTATTTGGATGCAAATTCGATCTGTCATTTTACAATAAAACTTTGGAAGTTTGTCAATTACTTCAAGATATTGATGTTTTACCCGATGGTGAAAGAACCGTTGTGGGTGAAAAAGGAATATCATTATCGGGAGGACAAAAGGCTAGAGTTTCCTTAGCAAGAGCAGTTTATTCAAGAGCTGATATCATCTTATTGGATGATATCTTATCAGCTGTGGATAGTCATGTTGGTAAAAAGATCATTAAAAATGTTTTGGGGCCCAATGGGATTTTATCATCTAAAACCATTGTTTTAGCTACCAATTCGGTCAATGTACTTTCAAATGCTAACATGATATATTTATTACAAAAGGGTCACATAGTGGAAAGCGGAAGTTATCAAGAAGTCGTCAATACCGATTCAGAACTTGGGAAAATTATTGATGAGTTTGGCAAAGATATCCAACCTGAAGAAGATGAGACTGAAGAAACTGAAGATACCGAATCAATTTCTTCGAACGAAGTGGCAAGATATGATCCAGAAGCTGTTTATCATGATGAGATCACCGAGCAAGAATTTCCTTTGGAACAAACCAGATCTAAAACAACTTTACGTAGAGCAAGTTTTGTATCCTATGATCATGATTACCAAGATGATGAACATGGTGCATCAACAGAAACCAAAAGAACTGGACCTACGGTTGAAAAGAGATCCAAGGGATCCATTAAGAAAGATGTATTCATTGAATTTTTCAAAGCTTGTAAATTCCATTACGTACTCATATATGTTTTGTGTTTTGGAATTTATACTGCCACTGAATTACTCATGCAATACATTTGCAAGATTTGGTCAGAGAAGAATTTGCATGCTGGACACAATGTGGATTCCAAGCTTTATCTTACTATATATATTGCATTGGGATTGTCGGGAAGTTTTGCTACTTTAGTGGGATATTTCATTATTTGGTACTATTGTGTGATTAGTGGCTCAAAGCACTTTCATGATACTATGGCACAAAATGTTCTCAGATCTCCTATGTCATTTTTTGAAACCACTCCAGTTGGAAGAATCATCAATAGATTTGCTGACGATATGAATTCATTGGATGAACGGATCATTTGGGCTTTTATTGCCGTGGTGGATTTTTCTTTAACTGCTTTAGGAGCAGTGTTTGTTATCATTCTTAACTTACCTGCCATGGCATTGGTTGTGATTGTGTTGGGAGTTCTTTATAATGAAGTAAGGAAATACTTTATTACTTCTCAAAGAGAATTGAAAAGAATTGAAGGAACTCTTAAGAGTCCCATTTTTGCCCATCTACAAGAATCATTGAATGGAACTTCAACCATTAGAGCTTATGAACAGCTCGGAAGATTTATCCACAAAAATCAAAAAGATGTTAATAATTTGGTTCGGGTATTTTATATGAACGTATGTTGTGGTCGTTGGTTATCTATGAGATTACAAGTGATTTCATCGGTGATGACATTTTTGGCATCATTACTTATCTTGCTGACATTAGGAACTTCTAAACAATTCAGTCCAGGTTTAGTTGGATTTCTTATGATTAATGCAAATGGTATTAGTGGATATATGAACACTATCATTAGATACTGGGCACAAGTTGATAATGAAAGTATCTCAGTTGAAAGAGTAGTTGAATATTGTCATCTTGAACCAGAAGCAGAACCAATTGTCGAAGATCATAGACCAGAACAAAGTTGGCCCGATAAAGGAAATGTCAAATTTGTTGATTATTGTGTTAAGTATAGACCTGAATTAGATCCTGTTCTTAAAAACATTTCCATTGATATCAATGCGGGAGAAAAGATCGGGATTGTTGGCCGTACGGGAGCTGGAAAATCAACTCTTTCACTTGCATTATTCAGAATTATCGAAGCAACTAGTGGCCACATTGAAATTGATAAGATAAATACCAGTCAAATTGGACTTTATGATTTAAGACATAAACTAAACATTATTCCTCAAGATTCACACGCCATTGAAGGTTCAGTTAGAGAAAACTTGGATCCATTTGGATTATTCGATGATGAACAATTGTGGAAAGCTTTAGAATTGGCCAGCTTAAAAGAACACGTTACCACCATGAGGAACAAGAAGAAATCCGATGATGATGAAAGTGACGATGAAGATGAAGGTGAAGGTGAAGGTAATGATAGTGATGAGAATGACCAAGAATCTCTGGCTGTTGGGAATGAAATTGTCAGTCAACAAGTCAACTCAAGTGAGAATAATCAATCAGTTGAATGGGTTGAAGGACTTTCGGCCCAAGTGTTTGAAGGTGGATCGAATTTATCAGCTGGTCAGAAACAATTATTGTCCTTGGCCAGATCGTTATTGAACCCCTCACAAGTTTTGATTCTTGATGAAGCTACAGCTGCTGTAGATGCTCAAACCGATAAAATCATCCAACAAACAATCAGATCAGAATTCAACAACAAGACCATTTTGACTATCGCTCATCGTTTGGACACTATCTTGGATAGTGATCGTGTTTTGGTATTGAGTCAAGGAGAGGTGGCAGAGTTTGATACTCCAAAAACCCTTCTTTCCAATAAAGACACTCTCTTCTACTCACTTTGTGAACAAGGTGGATATCTCAAAGATTTGGATATCCAGGCCTTAAAGTGAACATATAATTATTTATGATACAACCAAAATTAATGATTAATCATTAAATATGATAGTAGTCTGTAGTTTTAGCCAACTTTATGTAATACTTCAAAAAGTATTCCAGTATCGGAAATGACTCGGGAGTATCGATATTAGTCAGCAATCGCGTTTTCTTAGTCAGCAATATATGGTAGTATAGATGAGATTCGATCGCAAACCATCGAGACGTGTTTCAATCATGTCATCTTCAGTTAATGCATTGCAGCCTGAACTTTGGACAAGCTCGTCCAATGAAGTGCTTAAGCTCTTCATCACCGACGGTGCAGGAGCCGTCAATTTTTCACCAGAATTCACCTACCCCATTTTCGGTGAAGCAGAGACCATTTATGGATACAAGGATTTGGTGATATTCTTATGTTTTGATCATTTCACGTTTTATCCATTTTTGAATTTGAAATACAGCGAAAAGTTGGATGACCCCGAAATTGGTGATTTGAAATCCAAATTGATGGAATATTTACCCATCAGCACTGTGTTCAAAAATGAGGAAACATGGGTAGATTCCATTGCCGAAGAGAAGAAAACTTATAAGATTCCAGGTGAATTGATGCAACAATTTACCCAAGATGACCAAGAGTTTTCCATCTATAAAATCAATTTGAAAGAGGCTGCTGGTCTTGAGCTTCACCAAAGACTTCAAATTCTTGTCCTTCTTTTCATCGAGGCAGGTTCTTACATTGATGCAAGTGACAAGTTATGGGAAGTTTATGTTGTTTACAAGAACTCTGGCAAAGAGTCTTCAATTGTGGGATTTTCAACTGTGTACAACTATTGGAAGTACGATGGAGCTGAGAAGTTCGATGCTAATGAGCAACGGGTTCGTAAGAAGATCTCTCAATTTGTTATAATGCCTCCATATCAAGGAAAGAGGTTAGGAGGAGCATTCTACAAGACTCTTTACGAAATTTGGGTTAAAGATCCTCTGGTGACCGAGGTTGTTGTCGAGGATCCAAATGAAAGCTTCGATGACATGAGAGATCGAGTTGATTTACAAATCTTGAACCAAAAATTGTCCCTTGAATCTATTTCCGTGGCCACTGCCAACCCAGAATGGGCATCAAACACCCGGACTGCACTTAAGTTGGAAAAGCGACAATTTGCCCGGTTGGTAGAAATGATACTCCTTTATAAAGTGAGGCACAAGCAAGGCGATCCAGCCCGCGCGGTCCGGTTGTACATCAAGAGGAGATTATTTGAACGGAACAAAGATGGGTTGAGTGGCCTTGATGAGAATTCTCAAAAGGATAAACTTCAAACGGCTTATGTGGCTTTGGAGGAAGACTATTATCGAATTCTAGGTGATTTGAAGTTTAGCATTAAAAGAAAGGCGGAATCCGATACCGTCGAATCTAAAAAGAAGAAAATATAATACGCCACTTCCATACGGCTGTTGATGAAACCAAATCCCCGGGGCGTCGAGGTCAAGATGTAGATGTAAATTAATGGTGGACCGATCCAATAAATGTATTAGTATGATTTTGTAGCACATGATTTGTGGGTGGAATATTTTTCCCAGCAATACTGAATCATTGTAACTAACCCACCGGAATCTAAGGATGTGTCGGAACAGAAGAATCGCCTGTTCAACAACAAAGTCACGAATGTTTCATTACATTATTGGGGTGGAACCAAGCGATTCAACTCATATGAAAACGTGATTCAAATTGAGAGTTATAATCATTATGTGACTTTCTCATCATCCCGAAGGAATCACCGGGTTATTCTCACCATCGCTATCTTTTTATCTTTCTATCTTTCTATCTCGCATGATCGAAAGTGTCAGTGTCAGTCTCACTATTTCATCATCAGAGCTCGCCACACATTACTCAAACCATGCGTTGCACCTTATTTCTAATTCCTGTAACTTGAACTGCCTAACCCAATTCTCGTATGTAGTCCCTTCCATCGGTAAAGATTGTGCATGCATATTCCATCAGTCCCATGACCTCCGGCCATGGCCATTGCCTCGGCCACCGCCATTGCCATGGACACGGCTTCCAGTGACATGACGTCAGAAGCTTCCACACAGAATTATGAACCAAGACCCAAATCTCCAACTAAACGGCTCTTACGGTTCACACGGCTGGATTACCATATTATCAAACTAAATGAATGTCATGATTCTCCACCACCTCATCGACTTTAGACACATCATAATTGACTGGATTTGGTTTAGTTCCCAGCAACCAATAAAGCAAACCGCCTAATTAGGCAAGCAAAGCAAAAAACTGGACAAGGGGCCGAGCCGCACCGAATGCGAATTACGGGGCTGCATAATAACCATCACGCCGTCCGCCCAGTTCCGCTAGTATATAAAGCCAGGTATTTAACCCTTTTTAGACTCCGAAGACCTCACCTTAACCTTTAGAGTCAAAATGCATAGAACATACTCATTGAGGTCTGCTAAGGCTCCAACAGCCGCTCAATTGCAATCTCCACCACCACCACCTTCCTCCACTAAATCCAAATTCTTTGGTAAAGGAGGAATTGCTTCTTCGTTCAGAAAGACCGTTGCTGGTAACACTGGTCCTGAATTATCCAGAAAATTGTCTGCTTATATCAAACTCGAGAAAAATGTCATGAGAGCTATCGAATTGACTGCTCAAGAACGTCGTGATGTTGCTAGACAATTGAGTGCTTGGGGTGAAGACAATGACGCCGACGTTTCCGATGTTACTGATAAATTGGGTGTTTTGCTTTTTGAAATTGGTGAATTGGAAGACCAATACATTGACAAGTACGATCAATACAGAATCACCTTGAAGACTATCCGTAACATTGAGGCTTCTGTTCAACCATCAAGAGACAAGAAGCAAAAGATCACTGATGAAATTGCTCTCCTCAAATACAAGGATCCTCAATCTCCAAAGATTCCTGTCTTGGAACAAGAATTGGTTCGTGCTGAAGCTGAATCCTTGGTTGCTGAAGCTCAGTTGTCCAACATTACCAGAGAACAATTGAAGGCTGCTTTCAACTACCAGTTCGATGCCACCAGAGAGTTGGCTGAGAAGTACGCTTTGATCGCTGGTTACGGTAAGGCATTGTTGGAATTGTTGGACGACAGCGCCGTCACTCCTGGTGAGACTAGACCTTCCTACGATGGTTACGAAGCCTCTAAGCAAATCATCATTGATGCCGAAAACGCCTTGGCCGCTTGGACTTTGGACGCTGCTGCTGTCAAGCCAACCTTGTCATTGCACCAAGAATACGACGAGGATGAAATTGTCGATGGTGAACTTGCTGAAGATGCTGAAGAAGAGTTCGCTAAACATGACGAAGACGAATCCCTTGCTAAGTAAAGATTTTATTAATATCTTCTTCTTTCTCTGACCAGTATTATTTACCTTGTTTAATTGCAACATGAAATTTCCTACTTCGTGGGGTTCCGTCGTCGCACTAATTATGATCGTAGTTTGCTGTAAGGTGAGGGTTGAATGTTTTTCCTCCTTCCTAATCTGTATCTCATTAATCCCTTTTGGGAACTGGATTTCACTCGCAGGTAGCACCACAATTATCCTGAATGTGACAAAAGGCTATTGTGTAGGAATTACAATATTGATTTGAGTTCCCAAGCCTACCTCAAAATTGACTTGTGAAGTCTTGATAGATATCATATTTTGTGACGCCAAGGCAAGCACACTGTAAAATGAATTGGCAGCTAATTTTCGAGTTACAGCCTCTTCGTTGATTGTTGAAGCAAATTCAAGATTCGGAATCAATACTGAAAAATTGATTTGATGGTGAGTGGCTCGATTTACCCCTATAGTTTCCTGTTCACAATTCAAATAAGCTTCTCCGTAAGTTTCACACCTAAATTTGATATAATGCAAAAACTTTAGCTCCTTTCCTTCAAGATTTTCCCGATCAGTGTTCTGAACTGGCAAATTTGATACGGCTCGTGCGGGTATTTCGTTGGCGCTATATGTATCCAGGCTACTGTGAAGTCTAGTTTGCTCAAATTCGGTAAATGATAACCCCAAGACACTATCATCCGTTTGAGCGAAAATGTCACCTAAAGTAGATGTATCTTCAAACATCTCTTCATGTTGTAGCTCATCTTGTAATAGCAACCTTTCTGTTTCTTGTAGATCTCTACCTTGTTCTTGTTCATCATCCAAGTCAATAGATGAGAGAAATTTCTCTCTCCTAAAACGGTTGACCAAATCCATCCCTTGTTGGTCTACTAGGTATTTTATTTCTGGTATAACCTTGCTAAGCAAGACTATGTTGGTGTACAAACAATGGCGACCTCCAGGTCCCACTGTTTTCAAATGTCGAACAAGCTCAAAATACTTTTCTTCTTCACTCAATGGTAATATGATTTTGGAACGTATTGAACCTGCTTCAAGAGTACTAAAATTGGGATTTTTCAACTGCATACACTCATCAAGCTTGACCTTGTGGCGTTTTTGAGGTTTTGAAGATGGTTCTTGGAGGTACGATATCTGATTTTCAATGGTGGTGAGAAGAAAGTTGGGATCATTGGAAATATTCTTGGTGGTTTGATTTTCTGATGGAGCTTCGGTATTCGCTTCTAACTCGTATTCTAGATCAAATTCAGGCACATCGTCATTCATGATTTCGTGGTGGTACTGATAAGGTCTTGTATCAACGAGGTTGCCCGACTCATTGAACACAAAATCAGTGGAGGATGAATTTGCAGCCACGTTCGTCATATCCGCGACCCCCAAATTATTATCAAAGAAGTCACTAATGACCTGATCCTCGAAGGTGACGGTATCACCTGGTTCTCTAGTAGGATATACATCCCAATACTTTCGGCCAAATGTGGCTTGTGGAAAGTTGATCTGATCTAATCTTTGAATATCCATTTTTCTGCGTTTGGAGCACGCTGGTTCTTCAACCTGGGTGTCAAAGAAAGGAGTGAAATCAATATTAATATCAAACCCTGGATCATCTGACAAGATAATCTGCTCATAAAATGCCACGGAAGCCTTCCTGGTATTGAATACTGAACTTGGCTTATCACCCGAGCCACTCACCATCGATGAGAACCCCATAATTGGAGGGTGGCTTTCATGGCGTAAACGGGTGTGAATTAAATTCAATTCCATCAAAAGCAGCTCTGTTTTAGCCTTGTAGATCAATGCCACCCCAAAGAGCATGGTTGAACTTTGCCTGATGCTACCGTTAAATAGTTCCTCGCCCAACTTCAGGCAAATATCAGGTATTGAAATCTCAAGGGCTCTTCTTTTGAGACCTCTTTGGTTTGGGGTCTTACTGCCCAAAGTAGAAAGTAGCCAGGCTACATTTAAGTCATTGGTTAAGGAAATTTGTAAATTGTTGATCATTTGAAGTAGTAGTTGCAAAGAAGTCGTGAAGATTGAGGTTCTCAATGGCTGCCAAAGGACACTATACCACAAAAGCACTCAACTTAACCTGTAAACTAATAAGTGAATTAGTATCATAGTAAACATTTAACAAGAAATTTAACAGTAATTTAACATGTAGTTTAACGGGAATTTGACTGGTGATTTGACTAAAAATTTAACATGTAATTTAATGGTAATCTAACTGGCAATCTAACAAGTGGTCAACATGAAACCTTAGATAATCTTACCAATACTGCTACGATATTTGACGGTAGAAAATAAAATACTAAATATATTTGAATAAAAAATCACAGTTCCCTTTAAGTTTAAGTATAAATTTGTTTTTGTTTTGTTTTTGTTTTTATCTTAGTTTTAGTCTAGTTTGATTATAAAAGCCAATCAATATTCTTAATCTTTTCATATGTTAACACCACCCATTTCACCAAAAGTTCATAATCATCACATTCGACTGCTTCACGAAGACCTGTAAACGTACTACGTTTATATCTTTGATTCAAAGTATAGGTTCTTTGGCCAACGGAAAAGTCTGGTATTCCATAAAGCACATTACTGTAATATGTGCTATTGATTCCCAAGTATTCGAAATCTTTAGCTTCGATACGAAGTTCCTTCTCCCAACGTAAAAGCTTGTAATTTGCAAGTTTGAATTGTGAAAAGTGTCCGATTTTCTTGAAATAACTGTACCAAGGATAATCTTTGATTAAATTGCTTTGTACATGTTTATTATACTGGTCGGTCAATATTGTATCATTCAAAGCGTTCTTAAGGAGGATCTTGGTGATATTCACTAATTGTTCAAACTTGACGGTATCAGTATCTGGATCTTTCAATTGAAGATCGGTTTGGATGGACCACTTATTGATTAAGTACAGTCGAACTTCTCGATGTTTCCATTGATTCAAAGTGTCGGCATTATCTTGCACGAAGTCATCAAATTCATCCTTCATGAACTTAAAGTAAGGTTTGGCTCTATATTCCACAACTTCGTGTTCACTAAGCGTGATTCCTAATAATCCAATATATCTGATTAACAGTCCATGAAGATAAAGCTCGCTATCGATTTTGCGATCCATTAACCAGTCAAATGAATAATAGTTTGAATTGGGTATATATACCGAAGGATCACGCTTAGGATCATTATCAAATCTAATATTAATGGTGGGAACGTTGAGATGATTTTGAAAAATCATGGCATCAGAATGTGAAATTTGTTGTCCCATTTTATTATTGATGGTGGTATTATCTTGTTTTTTCCAATAACGATACAAGGTAGTATAATCATCGGAATCGATCATATAATCATCAGTCAAAAATTCAGAAGTCCAATAATTAGCATAATCATCACCTGAATTAGGTAAGGTCTTGAAAATTGAAGAAGATCTTGGGATTGGAACATATTTAGAAGTTAATTTCAAAACATTATTGAATACAGGATTGGAATCAACATGAAACTTACTTCCCATGATACAATCACCATCAATATTGATATAACTGAGAATCGGATGTTTGGGATCAAATGCAGAAGTATCATTCACATATAATTGTGATCCTAACAATCCTTCAGTAGATCCATCCCAACTAACAAACTTTATGGTTCTTAATGGTTTCCATCCAAGTTTCACTAATCTTTGATAATTTCTCATAATTTCAAATAATACCGCGTGGTTACTCAATGGATTGGATGAGGTGAAGGAATCACGTTTTGCACCAATGACAATATATCCGTCATTAATTATACCTTTTATGGTAGCAACCACGTTGGTGGCTCTTCTTGTTCTTTTTTGCTGGAAGAAACTTGAAACTTTCAAAGAAAGTCCAGTTGCGGATTTAACAGGATGATAATCCCAAGAAGCAAATGGGGTTTGGTCAGTCACCTTATTAAAAGTGTTGAGAATAGGCAAATTTGCTTTATTGCTGATTGGAACTGCCACGATATTTGGCAACTTCAAGTGATCCAAGGGGCCTAATGCCAAATTACTTCTTGATATAGCAGTGCCGAGTTTCTTTTCTTCTCTTTTCGAATTCATCAGTTCAAAATCGAAGTAATTCACAAAAGCAATAGCTCCATAACTTTCAGAAACCGCTACTCTTTCTGCAACTGTGATGTTTGAAGAAAGGGTGGATTTCACAATAACGATTTTTCCTTCTACTGATATTCCATTTTCTTTAAGTAAACGATAATCTTCAACATCACCATGATTGACAAAGATGTAATCACCTTGTTGAGATCCATTGAATCCAAAAGCATGAAACGCAGGGGTTTTTGAGTTTTCTTCATACAAATTAGCATTATAAAGTACTCGACCAGATTTGCTATCAGATAAGGAAATTTGCAGGCTAATTGGCTCATCAAGAAGAGGAAAATCATAATTAAAACTTTCAGTTTTGAACCCAAACTTCTTAAAGTTGGTTTTCACAAATTCGGTTAATTCCACATTATCATCACCTAATAGATTAACCTTGCTACCACCATTTAGTTTGGTGAAATTCCCAAGCCAATTCTGGATATAATCTTCGGTAGTCAAGCTTTGATGGTCATTACCAATACCAGCAAACACAAGAAAGTTTCTCTTGACTTCAGACTTGGTCAAATGGATTCCATGATACCTTCGATAATCTCTACTCAAGGAGGTTCGGGGCAAAAACGTCAATTGCCTCACAATTAACGCAGCTATCCCTAAAGCACAGAACCACCAGAACCGTTTCCGAAAGAACTCCTTAGCTTTCCGTCCATCCTCTCTACTAAAGAACGATGAAGTTTCATGTTCTTCATGTTGTGGTTCTTGTTCTTCTTGTGGTACCTCAATTGATGAATGATTCCCCGGATTCTCTGAGGTTACTAGAAGGGATGTGGTCTCATTATGAACATTATTAACAGCAGGCTGCTGTATGGAAGAATTCACGACCATTACTTTGACAGTTTCAGTAATTCATTCGTGATTAAATAGATGGTGGCTGAGTTTGAATTTAATAGTATAATACTCAATGGGGTAGAATTGGGGTGGTATGAATAATACGCCATAATCAATCCCACGTGATGCCTATATTAGTTAATTATGGGGTAATACCCTATGGTTTTACTTTTTTAACTTTCTACAATACTAAACTGGAGGTTTTGGTGGTATGTCGATGATTATTCTTACAGTTTGGCCTGGTTATAGACCATGTTGGTTCATTTTATATATATTACACTTCGGCAGATACGGAAATTACGTAATGGGTTAATAATAGAAGAATGGGATAGTTAATGAACAAAGCAGAAATCAAAACTTGAAGTGGTCGTGACTTTGAAGTGGTTGGTCGTGATGAAGATGATGTTAATTCTTTTTTTCTTTTTTTCTTCGATATAAGTGGTGTTGACTGAAATTCATCAATTATCAGATTATCAAATTATCAAAGTTTTGATGGAAAAATGGGTTATCATGGTCCTTCTGTTGAGAGTATGTAAGTATGTAAATCATCACTCTTTGACTTCCTCTAGTTTACTATTTGTTCAAGATACTGTTCAAGGTTTCAGGATCGAACATATTGGATCCAGATTGAAGGGCTTTTGCCAAAATCACCAAGGATTTATCAGTGAAATCAGGTTTCTTTCTGAGCTCATCCAAGTCGTTGTTAAATTCACTGGCCATAAGCGACAAGTATGCATTGTGTAATTTAGCTCTATCTTTCTCCAAGGTTTCTTCGATTTGACCCAAATTAGTGATGGTATTAAGACTCTTACCAAACCCAGTGGTATTGGATAACTGAGTACTAGTAAGTTGTATTTTGTTAAGATTCTTGTGTGTTTCGGTGGTGAGCGGAGTAGGGGCCAAACCTCTGGTGCTTTCATCCTCGGATTCTATGTCAATGTCATCGATGTTTACGTCTTGTTGTTGAGATGCGAGAGGTTGGTGAAGTTCTTCTTGGTGGGTTGGGGTCTTTTCGTCTTCGGAAGAAGATGAGCTGTCTGAATCAGAAGAGAAATCTTCTGTTCTTCTCTTCTTCCGCCTTCTCTTGGATTGCTTATTATCTGGGCGAGGCTTGTCGTTCTTCGGTTGAGCAGCCATAGTTGATGTGATGAATTTTCAGATGAGATGCGTTCGCGCACTTATGGCTCCCCAAATGTGATGGTAGAACAAATGTCAAATGGGTGAATAAATGAGATTATGAAGAATATCAAATTATCCAATGAATAATGAATTATGTCACTATTTCCATTACTGTCCTTTGGTGGGGCTCACTGGCTTCCCTGTCTACATTTTCATAGGTCTTAATCATGAAAATTATCGATTGGCATTTGTCAATTAATTGATTATTATACAAATAGTAATGGTAGTATCTAATGGTAATGGTAGTATCTAATAGTAGTATTAAGTTATTGATGGTAAAGGTAGTATCTTTTTGGTAGTGGTGGCTCAAACAATGACTCTTAAATGGAGGTAAACAATTGGTATTACCTGGTGTTTGTGTTCTAATCGGTACCTTGATGTAATTATGATGCTGAAGGATAAGGTCAAATGACTGGAGAATTTACTTGGTTCAGCTATATGGTACCAAGGTCATCACTCAATGTTTTGGTTTCTTGTCTTTTGGGTTCATGTCTTGATCATCACCTAATGTTTGGGTTTCTTGTCTTGGTCAGCAGACTTTGGGGTGGCCTTTCTTTTTTTGACATTGGCAGTCAAATCATTAACTGGTGCCTTCTTTTTGACAATTGATGTCAAATCATTGATGGCAGCTGCAGCCGCAGATGCTGCTGGATTTTCAGCTCCATCAGATGTAGGTTCACCAAGTAATCCCTTAATCATATCAATTTGCTGTTGCTGAAGTTCCTCGGTTGGGTCCTTTTCCAAGTCATTCAAGCGTACGGTAAGATCCTGTAACAATTCCTTGTTTTCAGATTTCTTTTCCTCGTCAGTTTCCTTGTTGTTTCTTAATTCTACTGATTTGATGGCTAAACGCATTTGTTCAGCAGCCAAGCTTCTCAGCTCGGGATCATCCACACAGAACTCAAGAGCTAATGATAACTTGTAGTGGGACTCAGAAATCAAGGTGGAGTTTTCTGGATCATATAATTTCAAACGTAATTTCAAACAACTTTCAAAGTCCTCAACGGCTTGTGAGAAGTTTCCTGCTTCCAACGACACTTCTCCCAACAAGTCGTAGGTTTCGGAAAGCTTTCTGATGACAATGATGTATTCATTGTCTGTTTCATCAGAGCTTTTCAAGTATGGAACCTCAATGTCTTTGGAAAATTGTTCCTTGTCTTCAGCTTCGTGTTCAAAGAGAGTACGCGTTAAATCAAGAATTTCCCATGCCACCTCGAAATCACTCTGTTCTTCTGATTCATCCTGGTCATTACTGTTTTCTTCTTCTTCATCTTTTTGTTCTCCTTCTTCTGGTTCTTCTTCTTTTGGCGGTTCTCCATTGATCTCATCACCTTCGGCTGGAGCAGCATCATAAAATTGGAACTTGCCATCATCCTCTCCCTCGCCACCTTCAGCAGTTTCAGGTTTCTCTTCCGCCTGCTCCTCCTTGCTGGCTCCAAACACATCAGATTTCGACACGGCATTTTGAAATAATGCCTTTCCATACATCAATAAAAGGTAGGCATCTTCACGTCCTTCTTCAGTGCTAAACACTTCACAAGCTTCAGCATATTTCTCACTGGCACTATCGTAATCTTTGGCAGAATATGCCCTGGATCCTTCTCCAATAAGCTTATTGACTTCGGTATTATATGGCATACTTCTAACTTCGTAATTTCGTAACTTCTGGTTGTTCAACTTCTTGACCTTTCTGGTTGTTTGGTAGTTTGGTGGTTTTCTTCTGTTTAATCCACGCGTAAATAATGCTTATTAAAGTCGCATTAAGTTCACGCGTAAAGTTCGCAGTAAGTTCCCCATTAAGTTCGCATTACCCATAAGTTCACGCGCGATGATAAAGACTGAGACTTCCCCCAGGCAGGTCTATTATTGTGGATATGACAAGTATAGTGACACGTGATGGGCCTTATTCATGAGCTAATCAACAATATTATCATCGTTTACTAAACATCCCCTGGAATTGTTGACACTTTTTACCACAATACTGATGTCCATTGAGGTGAATGGATTCAACCGTCTACACCAACTTTTGTTATATTTTAAACTGAGCAGTCCGTTATGTCCGATCTGTTTCTACCAACCTCCGAAACTTCCCTGTCTCGTAAACTAAGAAGGAAACCTCCTCCACCTTTAGATAATGAATCTATACCTTATGAATCCATTCCTTCTCCAAGTACTTATGAGTCCGTTCCAGAACATACATTTTATCAGGAGGATCAACCCCTGTTCATTTCACATGGTTATTCCCTTCCTCCCCAATCGTCTCTTTCTGCTCCTTCTGCTCCTTCTGCTCCTTCTGCTCCATTTACTATACCTATAGTACCCCCTAGACCCAATGCTAATGCCATCCAGAATTCCAAGATTAATACCAATGGAGGCTACACAAACAATTATGGAGATTATACCTTGCCCACCATCGATTCAGATGCTTATTCTCAAGATTCTCCTAGCTTAGAAGACACGATATTATCATACGAATCTCCTAAACCTATGGGGCCAAAAGAATTGCCTCAATATGATATGCCGTTGCCTCCACGGTCTTCCAAACTTCGACAATTTCAAGAATTATCCCGATCCAAATCACAACCTTTTAACCTTCCTTACCCTACAACTGAAGGTCACCAAGATCTTACACCTGAAGATATAATACATCCCGAACTTCCGGTGTACGAACCTCGAAATAGTAACAGAAATGCCCAAATAATAAGCCATTCATTGTCTACCCCTACGCTGATTCCCAAAATCAATACAGATAGTTCCATGTTCGGGCCAGCTTTAAATCAGAAATCGCTGATGCCTATAATGAACAGATCAACTTTGAATACAGAACCGACCAATCTGCCTTTTTATACAACAGATCCTCAGGATCTGTTTGGTAGGTCAATGACTACGGGCCCTAGAAACGGTGACTTATCAACATCTCCGATTAGAGCCAATACATTAAATATCCCTAGAGGCTCCCCTACTAACAACTATATGGAATCTGTGCAAAACGAACGTCAAAATAAATCCAGATCATCATCTCCTACGAAATATAGTCGGTCCCCATCGATATATGGCTATAATGTTTTTCAATCTCATGAATTACAAGAAGTTCAAGACCTGTTTGATGATGCCGATGATGAAGCAAATATACTTATCGATTATCAATATGACTACGAAAATGAAGCGAAAAATTCCCGTTGGAATATTGATACCAACAAACGTTTATCTAATGGAGATTATAATTTTCTTGATGATTTGGAAACACCCACAGCCACCTATTTTGACTATTCCATATTACCCGATTTGCCTTCAAATTCAACCTTGGATAGCCCTGTTTCTAAAAAAGGATCAATAAGCTCTCCATTCTCAACGTATACCAGAGATTCTTTCAACACAAGTGCCACATCACCTTCAACTTTACCTAATATACCAACCAAAAAGAAAGATGATGCACTTCCTCCAGTGCCCCTTGATTTGCCACAATTACCATTTACATCAGCATCTTTGGTAAGTCAACATTTCGCAGCCTGTAAAACTATTTGGTCATTAAGTAACATTTTTGAATGGTGTTTAAAACTTCCCATTTGGTTACATGACCTGTTCATACCTAGACGAGAATTCAAGAAAGCATTGATCAAGCTATTGGTTTTCCATAGAAGGGAATTACCTTTGGACTTGATTGGAATGAATGTTGATCAAATCTTGAGAACCTTCTTACACAATAACGCTATTACATATACTGTTCCAGAAACTTCAGAGTCAGAAACTACCCCAAATACGAAAGAACCAGTAGAACCTGGTGTGATAATGAATCGTCAAATAACTATTAGTGGAGTGTTAACTGAGTTAACCCCATGTTATTATAATGGTGACAATCATGGTCATAAAGATATTAATCTTAGATGTTATTCATCTCAATGTTATCTAAACAAAGTAATAGATCATGAAGCTCAATTGAAAAATATGAATATCGATGAACTTGTTCTTGGTGAAGATTGGGCCTCACATTGGAAATTATCTGCCATAGACTTGAAGAATATTGACAAAACTGTATCAAAAAGACAATCTTTACTCTTTGATCTCATACGTTATGAACAAACATTTATACAACGTGCAACCTGCTTTTTAGAAAGTGTGGGCCCCGAATTTATTAAAACAGCTCGTCTTTTCATGGGAAATGATATTGTTCTGTTAAATAAATTCGAAGATGATATAATCAAACCTGGAACTGAATTAGTTAAGATACATCAACGGGTTTTGTTTGAACCATTGTTGAAGATTTTAATTTCCAGTGGGAAATTTATTAGCAATGTTGAAGAAATTGCCAACATATATTCATCATGGTCATCAGAAGTAAAGAACTCCCTACTAATGTACATGAGTACCGTCCCTATGGTGGAAGATTTGCTCACCAATGAACTTTTAAAAAGATGGGTTGATGTTAATGTCAGAAACATGCCTCGTGTTAAACAACTTAAGGTTAATGGACCACTTTTATTCATGAGTACTTTTAATTCAAGATATCAGCTGTTACCATTACAATTGCTTGACGTTAGAAAACTTTATGATGCTCAAGATCCTGAATATATTGGCTTAACCAAAGCTTTGGACGGTATCAAGAGGCTTGGTACAAAGGTTAATGAAATGAAAAGACATGCAGATAACATATATGCCTTAAAGAAAGTTCAGAAGCAATTGGTATGGAAGAGCAGTGTACAACAGCCTTCTACAAATTTAGGATCAGAAAATCGGAAATTCTTTTTCCGTGGTGATGTATCTCGTAAAGGAGACTTGAAGATCAATAGTTCCACCAATCATTTAATTTTATTGGATCATTATTTATTCATTACTGAGCGGGTCAAAAATCCTCGATCCAGCAGTTACCCATTGAATCGAGTCATCGATCAACCAGTTCCAGTAGAATTGATGTTGGTTGAAGAAAAAGAAGTGCAATCAGAAAGTAACCCTCTTTCAAAAGCTCTCACGCTGACCAGCAATACTCAAACAGGTACAGGTACTGCAGAAATTGGTGATGAAGATGAACCATCATCTTATCCATTCAAGATTCGTTATGCGGGCCGTGGTAAACATCATACTTACACATTTTCAACACGGAGTGAACGAGAACGGAATGAATGGATGGTCCACTTTGCTCATGCTCGAAGTAACATTTGTTTAAGACTTCAAAAGTCTGAAAAATATGCTGTTGAAGTAATCGCAAATACTTGCTTTGCTTACGAAATGAGTAATCGTATTCAAAAGCTCCCATTATGTGCCAAAAACGATCCTATTTATGAGGCATGCCACGATGGTTTACAGAAACTCCGTGGTTGGGGATATGTTAATGATTTATACGCTTTTCCAGGAGCTACTGACCGGTTGGTAGGCTCAAAAGTGTTGAGTGTTGGACTGTTCAAGTTTAAAGGCAGTCAATTCCACTTGGTTGGACTTTCTCAAGGATTATATTGCAGTGATACCAAGAATCGTTGGAAGAAGGTGGTATTTGGTAGTGACATCACTAAAATTCATGTTGAGCCCGAGCTCAATTTGTTGGTGATGTTGGGTAACAAACATCTTCGGTACTACGCGTTGGATCTGATTGTGGGGGTATATTACGAGAAGAAGCGTGATATCACTGGAGTAGCACTTTCTAATGATCCAGTAGCGTTTTTCGCCGTTGGAACTCATCGTAAGATGACAATGCTTTTCTACGCTAAAAAGAAATCGAATTCGGGATCAACTAATTTTAAAGTGTTAATTCCCGAAACAGACAATAATGGAATTTTTAGCGGGTTTAAAGTGATGAAAAGATTTTACATTCAAGCTGAATGTTACGGAATCTCCATTTTCAATACACTGTTCGCAGTACATACCAATAAAGGTTATGAGATATTGGAGTTGGACAAGCTTCTCCCGAGGTCAATTCCTGAGATCCCCCACGCAGATACCAAGAAGATTGATGGATACAGTCGTAAATCCATTAGTGGGGCTCTGGGAGTGGATGTTATCCGAAAGTACATGGCCACTCCGGTCCGGCCGATGGGAATGTATAAACTCGCCAATAATACCGAGTTTTTGTGTGTTTACAATGATTGTGCAATTTTTACCAATAAGCATGGTAAACTACTGAGAACTGCATTTATTCGATTCGATTTTAAAGCACGATCAGTAGCTTTTGTGGAGAATCATCTCTTTATTGTCTGCGAAGAAGTGATAGAAGTTTGGGCTATTTCTGATTATGTTAATGGCTCTAATAAGCTTTTGCAAGTAATAACTGGTAAGGATATCTGTGGGGTAAATCCTGAACTGCTTACATTTTCTATGGCTAACCCCTTGGTAGAAGGATTGCAATTAGTGTTTCGGCTCTCAGCTAGACCTGCGTCAATACATGCAGGCTTCTCCGCAACCTGCAGTTAAACATTTCACAGACTGCTCGCTTGTCTGGGGTAAATATCCATCCCGAGGTCCGGGAGGGGTATTGCTGAGCACACTATAAAGGACGCCATTCGCATTAATTTCTTCAGCAAAATGGTTGAACTTAATGTTAATGGAAAAGTTGCTGTGGTCACAGGTGGATCCAGAGGCTTAGGATTAGATTGTGCTGAAGTATTGGCCGCCAATGGTGCCTCCACTATTGTCATTACATCTCGTAAGGCTAAAGCTTGTGAAGAAGCAAAGGCTCAAGTGGAAAACATTGCTAAGGCCGCTGGAAAGTCGGTTAAAGTGATTTCTATTCCAGCTGATCTTTCTGATGAAAAGGACACCCAACGTTTCTTCGATGAAACTGCCAAGCAAGTGGACCGTGTGGATATCTTGATTGCCAATGCTGGTGCTACTTGGGGTGCTCCATTGGAGGATCATCCAGTTTCTGCTGTTAAGAAGGTTTTGGACTTGAACATTGTGGGTGTTTTCCAATCCATCCAATTGTTCACTCCTTTGATGGAAAAGGCCGGTACTGCAGATGATCCATCTCGTGTGCTTATTATGTCTTCCGTTGCTGGTATTAGTCCAACTGATATCTCCGGTACTTTTGGATATTTGGCCTCTAAAGCTGGTGTTTCCCATCTCGGTAAGAACTTGGCTCTCCAATTGGGTCCACGTAACATCACCGTCAACTCCCTTGCTCCAGGTTTCTTCCCAAGCAAAATGTCCAACGGTGTCCTTGCTGCTGCTGGTGACGTTTTGACCGAAATGAACCCAAGACGTAGACTTGGACGTAAAGAAGATCTTCAGAATCTTGTGTTGTTCTTGTGTGCTCAGCAATCCAACTATATCAACGGTGTGGTGATTCCTATCGACGGAGGTGGTCACCTCGGTATGTCGAAAATGTAAAGTCGCGATTATATATTACAATACAATGAGTGTCACCATTATTACTGGTGCCTCCAAAGGTAAGCATAATGTAATTCAAGGGGCATTTCAGGAGGATGAACCAATTGTTGTTGAAGGGAATCTTCAGGGAAACTTCAGGGGTAAATCTTCATGTAAAAGATCGATTTTGTTGGGTACTGTCAGGGGCTCTTCCACAGAGTGTGATTTCCAGGGTGTTTTCCAAACGGTGATTTCCAGGGTGTGATTTCCAATTGCTAAGGGTTCTAAGGCTCCTGGTTTAGTATGAACAGTCACTAACTTTGTTTAGGAATCGGAAAAGCCGTTACTGAATCCATTCTCTCTAATAAAGACTCCAAGGTAGTATTGGTTGCCAGATCCGAAAATGAACTTGTTGAAATCCAGAGCAAATATGGTGTTGAACGGGTGGCTTTCGTGGTTGGAGATGTAGCAAAGGAACAAACATCTGCCAATGCTGTGAAGCTTGCCATAGATAAGTTCGGGAGATTGGATGCAGTGATAGCCAATGCCGGCGTGTTGGACCCTGTCCAATCCATTGATAACGTCAGTGTGAGCGACTGGAAGACCAGTTTTGATATCAACTACTTCTCGGTGATCTACTTGATCCAACACCTGCTTGGCGAAATCAAGAAAACAGGCGGTAGAGTGGTGGTGGTTTCCTCGGGAGCATCTGTCAAGAACTATAGTGGCTGGTACGCTTACGGGGGCTCCAAGGCCGCATTGAACCATTTGGTGATGTCTCTTGCTGCTGAAGAGAAAGAAGTCTCTTTCGTAGCCATTGCTCCAGGAGTGGTCGACACTAACATGCAACAGGACATCAGAGATAAACACGTTTCTAGTATGAAGCCGGAAAGTCATAAACGTTTTGTCGACATGCATTCCAACAAGGAATTGATCACACCACAAGTACCTGGGGCAGTTTTGGCCAATCTTGCTTTAAGAGGCTTCGACGACAACGTCAATGGCAAGTATTTACGTTACAATGACGAATTGTTGAAGAGCTATGCCTGAACCAATTGACTGTGCATGATTCTCTAAGACAATTGGCTACTATGTACTAACATGGTCTCTCCTATACATCCCCTATTGAAATTATAAAACCGTTTGTTAGAGTAAATGAATAATGTCGTAGGTCTCTCTAATAATCAGGACATTAATTGAACCAAATGTTTTAGTGAAATCCCTTGAAATTCTTGTTTTGCTTCACTACTGATTGTGATTGCCGGTTGCCGGTTCCCCATAAATCAGATCGCGAAACTAATTTTTTCATCATCAACATGTTTAGAATCTTCTCTACTAGACAAGGTATCACCACATCAAGATCCATCGGTTTCAGAGCTGGGTCAACTCTTAAAAGGTTCCACTCCACCAATGCCACCCCACCACCTTTTGGAAAGGGTAAGATTTTGTTTGGACTTGGTGGTTTGGCATTAGCCTCTACAATCATAGCTTCCGTCTACTCCAAAGAACAACCCAAATCCGTGTTGGAACCAAGCAAAAAGGCAGCTTTCCCTGATGGAAAGATCTCTGTGATATACGTCCTTGGAGGTCCAGGTGCTGGAAAGGGTACGCAATGTGCTAATTTGGTCAAAGATCATGGGTTCGTCCATTTATCGGCTGGTGATTTATTAAGAGCTGAACAAAAGAGATCAGGCTCTAAATACGGAGAAGTGATTGCCCAATGTATCAAGGAAGGTACCATTGTTCCACAAGAGGTCACTCTTGCATTACTTGAACAATCCATCAAGGAAAACTTCCAACAGGGATCAACCAAATTCTTGGTGGATGGATTCCCAAGAAAGATGGACCAAGCCATTAGTTTCGAAGAACAAATTGCTCGTTCTTCCTTCACTTTATTCTTTGAATGTCCTGAAGCTGTCATGTTGAACAGATTATTGGAAAGAGGTAAGACCAGTGGTAGAACTGATGATAATATTGAGAGTATCAAAAAGAGATTCCGTACTTTTGTGGAAACATCCATGCCAGTGGTTGAATACTTTGAAAAGCAAGGTAAGGTTGTCAAGGTTAGTTGTGACAAGCCTGTGAACGAGGTTTACCAACAAGTACAAGAAGCCATGAAATCTAGAGGCATATAATTGTTCTGATATCCCCATAGATGGTCAATGGTCAATGGTCAATTGGATCTTCATTGAAATGAATATAACTCCAGAATAATAGATACTATTAGAGCATAAGTAGAATTTATTCACAAATAAAAAGAATATCAAAAATATCATAGTTGTCTAAACCTAGAGTGTACAACAATTGAAATTAAACTAAGCTCAACTATGAGGTTTTAGTAGTTAATGATGATTCTATACTTGGCATGTTACTGTGTATCAAGTTACCCAAAAGTAAACTTTAAAAGTTTGTAATACCCATGGCCTGGTAACTTCTGATTATTTTGAAAAATGTGAAAAATTCATATATTTCCACAAATCACATATTCAGGAAATAAGTCATCTACTCAACCCCAAATTTCAAGCACCCATCGAGCAATTATTGATACGATAAACTATAATTAAATCTGATTTCTTTTGTTATCGTTATTAATCTCATTCTAAATTACAAATGTCCCAATAATAGAAGGATTATACACGTTGCTATTAATGGTTCAAACTCAATTTTTGAATAAAGTATTAATATTGTTATTTATATTGTTTCAAGCTTTGAATGTTTGGAATAAAAATATTCAATTCATTGAAACTCATACCAAAAGACATAAGACACAGTTGATTAATGGATTAATTGTAGACTTTGAGAAAAGAACATTTCATTAATCATAACATTGTATTAAACAATCAATGATTTACATCAATAATCACAGTCTATAATATTTAGAGTCTAAACTTTGGTATCGTAAGCATTTGTAGACAACTTTTAATGTTAATACAATTACTGGCCTTCGATATCCTGGCTGGTCCCCAGAGCTCGCTATTATCATCGGCCTGCATGCAGGAACACCAATGCCAATGCCGGTATAGGAGCATTGACTCATAATGTCCAATTGACAAGCTATTTTCACCTACTAGACCCTCCACTATGGCATCTTCAATCTCCGGGCCCGTTCCCTTGCCACAATCCAAATATGACCTCTCCACTTATTGGGGAAGAGTTAGACATTGTGCCGAAATTTCAGACCCCACCATGTTGCTCAATTCTACCAGTGATATTGATCAAGCTAAAAGAAAGATCTGGGATTACCGTAATGGAGTTTTACCATCCATGACTCCAGATTTATGGAGAGCCAAGAAGATTTTGGACTCCACCCTCCATCCAGATACCGGAGAAACCGTCTTTCTTCCTTTTAGAATGAGTTCTTGTGTATTGTCCAATTTGGTGGTTACTGCAGGTATGTTAACTCCAAACTTGGGAACTGCTGGGACTTTGTTCTGGCAGGTTGCTAATCAGTCATTGAACGTTGCCATCAACACCGCTAATGCCAACAAGTCACATCCTTTGACCACCAAGCAAATCGCCATTAACTATTCCATGGCCGTGGGTGCATCTTGTTCAGTGGCATTAGGATTAAATGCCATTGTTCCAAGGTTGAAATCGCTCAAGCCCAACACCAAGATGATTTTGGGACGCTTGGTGCCATTTGCTGCCGTGGTTTCAGCAGGTATCGTTAATGTGTTCTTGATGAGATCTGAAGAGATCAAGAAGGGTATCACTGTTTTTGACCACCAAGGTGAAGAAGTGGGAACTTCCAAGAAGGCTGCTTTATACGCCGTGGGTGAAACTGCTGCCAGTAGAGTCATCAACGCCACACCAATCATGGTAATTCCTCCATTGATCTTGGTCAGATTACAACAATCCAGACTTTTGAAGGGTAAATCAAAGACATTGGAAATAATGACGAATATTGGTTTAATCTTCACCACTTCTCTTGTGGCATTACCATTTGCTTTGGCAGTTTTCCCTCAAAGACGGGTTTTACCAGTTACGAAATTAGAGAAAGAATTTCACAATTTGAAGGATAAGCAAGGCAAACAAATTGAAGCTTTAGAATTCAATAGAGGTATTTAAATGTATCCAGAATATGTAAATAGAAATGCACATTAATGAAAATGAAACTATAAATTACAAAGTTCACTAGTTAATTAATTAAATGATTACATACCATGAAACCATGCGAGTATTTTTTCTTCTCACCAGTACTTCCATCCCTCTAAGTTATCGGTGCTTAAAACCTCGTCGATTTCAAATCTATCTTTATAATTGGAGAAATCTTCAAGAGAAAACACCTTGGCCCGCTTATCTTCACTTACCTCACTATATTGAAGAGAGGCGACACCCTTACCTCCAAGGGTGGTTTCATAGGTTTCATATCCATTTTTCTGGAATTCTGCCATTGCCTTTTGAATGATTTCTTCCGAGGTGTCATCATTCACTAAAGTGATAGCACAACCACCACCACCAGCTCCAGTTAATTTGGTGGCTCCCAATTTATGTGAATCACTAATAATCTTGATATTCTCTAAGGAAGGATGTGATACCCCCAATGCCACCAATAATCCATGATTAATATTCACCAATTCTCTCAAATTCTTTCTTTCTTCTTCACCAAAGAAAGGTCTAGTCATGATTTGGTATGCATCGCTAGCAACCCGTTCCATGGCATCAAGAATGCTGCCAGAAATACGAGGATATTGTTCATTAATTCTGGCAACTTCTCCCACCAAATATGCTGTGGATCTGGGGACTTTTGTATTGGTTAACAATAATTTTATTGGAGGTAAGTTTCTCATGTTAGTTCGCACCGATGGTTGGGCAGGATTGGTCATACGTTGATACATCACTGCACCACCATAAGTAGCCACTGCATTATCGATTCCTGAAGGATTTCCATGGAAACACTTTTCTCCCATGAGAGACCAAGCATCGATGAAATCCGCTTCTGGAACATGTTGTTTGGTGACTTTATCATTGGTACCAAGCTTAGCATGCTCCACATGACCTCCAAGAACAGCCAATGCTGATGCCAAACAAACTGCTGTAGAAGCAGATGATCCCAATCCAGCACCAATTGGGAGGGTAGACCGTACACAGAAACTCATTCCTGGAACATCCTTAGAGCATAAATGAGTGTATAAATACAAGAAACAATGACAAGCAACGTAATGTAAACTAGAGTCCAAATCACTCAATAAATCACTTAATTCGTTGGTAACTTCGGGAATTAACTCCTCGGTAGTCTTAACTTTACCGTTTTCGTGTTGGATAAATGGGAGAATTGAATCCCATGGAATATCGTTCTTGTTCCAAGAATGGGAAAGGTTGATATCAGGGAAGTTCAAGGTGATTTGATTGGTGTCTTCATTAGGCTTCACCAATAAGTAAGCTCTTAAACTAAGAGCGGCTGCGATAGCCGGTTTGCTATAAACAGCGGAATGTTCACCAAAAATGATCACTTTTCCTGGAGCACTGACGTAAAACGGAGAACTCATTCTGAGCTTGAGAATCTGTACGTTGTTGGAGTAATAATGAATGACTGGTTACAGATAATTGGCACATCTTATTCGTATACCCGTCGTATTTTCCAGTCTACCAACCTCACGTGAGGGCTCTTAATGGAATAGTCATAGTAAACCAAGTGTAAAACTTAATTATTAGAGGCTCTTTGGCCGAGCGGTTAAGGCGGTAGACTCAAGTTCTACTATCGTAAAGATGCGTGCGTTCGAATCGCGCAGGAGTCACTATATTTTTAATTTTTCCAACTCGACAATGTTTCAATTCCACGAAGAGCTCCATTGAATTTTAAAGATGTACTGGATTGTGAAATTGTTTTGACACAGCTAAATGCAGTTAACTTGTTTTGGTAAACTTAAATTGTCAGGAGATTTTTTCGATTTTTTTTCCAGTTCCAGAGCATTTACTAATGGTTTGGTATCGAAATATGAGGAATACTCTTTGGTAATTATACGGTTTTAATTTATTAAGTGAATCTTCTGTGACAACTCTTCAACTTCTATGAATTAAATTTAATGTCGTATACTTCCTATGATCTGTGTTGTTTATGTATTATAGTTCACATAGTCCTGGCTGTCGTGGATGTGGAAAATGGCCGTTGCTAGAAGTAACTCTTCGAAAAAATCTCCTAAAAATTCCATAGTAATGATTTTGAAATCCCATGTGTATTAGTGAATTAACAACAATGATGTAAGCTCTTCATTCGACTAGTTATTCAATTTCTCGGTTGATAGTTATGATTCTTATTCCTTCATCAATATCTAGCCTGCATATAATCCATCACTCTTGGCGGGTACACGACTTGAAAAATCATCATAACAACATCATTATACTTACCCAGTTGTGTAGGTCGATTTCAACCCACAATGTCCTCATTAGATATCCGTGATCCTCACGATATCCTCACGTTGAAGCCCATTATCCCCACACAATTCTGGACCTTCGACAATGCTCTTTCGCTTTTGAAATCTTGTCTGGACCCATATATCTTGAATGCCCTAGATGAATTCTTGTTATTAAACAGGCAATTACTTTTAAATGCATCTCCTTTCGAGCTGAAAGGCGACAAACAGAACTTGTCACCCGATACCAAAGAAATCACCTTGAGAAATATCACCTATTCTAATCTTCAACTCAATAATGTCAAAGATGCCTCCAAGATTAGTGCAATGCTTCCAAAGTTAGACATCAAGGAAATTTTGAGGATCATCATGCAAACTTCCAAAAAGGTCCCCGAGCGTAAGATCTATGATTTCGAAAAGCTCAAGTCAAAATTGCCCGATGATAGAGAGAAATACTTGGAGAATGAACGTCTTTTCCTCTATGTGAATAAGATTCTTAGAGAAAGAAGAATCATCCTTAAAATTGTCATGGAATTACTCAACAACAAGTCTAACACCTTTGCATCATCTACCATCCAAAACTTGGGCAAAGAAATATTCCTTTCAAATGAATATATTTCGTCCATCATTGATAGTATTAAGCTTGGAACTGAATTGATAGTCAACTCACCAGTTTCCGATGAAATATCCCCTGAAATCACCGAACTTATCAATCGTGAGAATGTTTTGTACATAATTGATTGCAGCAAAGTTTTGATTGAAATATCTACACAGAATCCAACTATTAATGCAACTATTGTCAAGAAATGGTTCGATTTCATGGGAGATAAGAATTTCTTATTGAATTTGGTTCCATATTTCAAAATCCAAGAAGCTTTCAATTTAACTCAAATCTTATCAACCATAATATCCATTGTGTTTTTAGATTTAACTAATGCATTTGATCGTCAAAACACCTTGGGTGATGGAACTCCGAATGAAAGTTATATGAGTAATGCCTCTAGCTTCAAACATTTGAATGATATAATCACCAATCAAGAGAATTCCAACTCAATTATATTATATTCCTGGTCAATCATTGTATTGAGAAAGAAATATTTCATTGAAGGAGTACCAGATTCATCAATATCATCAGAATTCCTTAAGGTTTTCTCCATTGAATCGCTCGATTCTATCATTAGAGATTTGAATGCTAGATGTGTCAATTTAAATGTGTTTCAGGAAATCTTCTTCTTGAATGAAGCATTGAAATTTGATAACTTGTATTCCGCAATTTTATCAACTGTGATATTATCAGCTTTACCATTAATTGATTTAACTCCAAAGATCGCAAATACTGTCTCAAGTGTTATTCAAAATTGTCCAAATAGCATCATCGAAAGAATCTTTGAAGATGAATCTTTTATTAATCAAATCATTTTATCCAGAGCTAAATTTCCTGTTCTATTATCACCTTACTTGAGAATTTGCTCAATCAATGGAAACTTTGCATTATATGAATTTAATGAACTCAAATCATTTATTCAAGTTTTCAAAAGAACTGATTTTGAACCATTATACACCATTGACCATGAGAATACAGATCTTGTGGTCTTGAAAAATGCTATTGATGTTTATCCACCTTTTGAAGTTGGTAAGAAGTTATCTCTAGTTTTACCAGAAGGCACAAAAGCCAAAATCTTACCAACTGGTAATGATTCTGAAATATTGGTTACATTCTTGTACAAATATAATGGATGGTCATTTTTGGGTAGAATCATGCAAAATGCTTCTAGAACCTTTAATAATCAAGATGAGGAAAAAGTTGATTTTATTATTAATGTCTCTAATCTTCTCACTAAAGTTATTAAGGACACTGATCAAATTTCTACTGTTTTAGAATCAATGTCCACATACACTGACAATTCTGATATAATTGAAGTTATCATGAGAATATTTGAACAAAGTTTACACTCTAGAAATATCACTATTCTCAGCTCGATTTTCGATTTATTAACTCATTTATTACCACAATTTGTGCATCGTATTTGGCCATATTTATCAAAATCATCATTATTATCCAGAAATGGTAAGGAAGGGTTTGTAACGGCAATCTTTGGCTCAATTGAAATGATTGGTGGTGAGTATTCCTTCACCATTGCTTTGATCAAATTTTTCGATAGACTTGTTCAAAGTTGCTTGTTATCTAAAGATGATTATCCTGCCAAATCCAAGAGTATAATTATTAGCAAACTTGTGAGGCATCTTTTATCTATATTTGAAAGCTTTACTCACTGCAAGTTCACCAAATCTTTCCAGAAAATGGAAATTGGTGTGTTGATCTTGGATACTTTCTCCAACATTTTAGCCACCGTTTATGGCATCAAAAATCCAGAAGATAACAATTCAGTGACATCTGTATTGAAAGAGGCATCAGTTATTTTACTTGAGACCTTTTTAATTACAAACAACGAATATTCAAGAAGTTGCTTACCAGTTCTTCTTATGATCGATTCATTGTCGAATAACTTGGGTGCATATGAACTTTATGACTTATCAGGGTTTTGGTTCGAAAACTGGATAAGATGCTCATTATCATTCTCACAGCTTATTATTTCAATCCGTTCATTAATAGATTACAAACCTTCTTCATTCGAGAAGGAATTGTTTAAAAGATTACCCCAACTTGTGGCTACTTATTCTCAATATGAGTTTTTAAGAAAAGATATCATTGATTTGATTACAACTTTGGCTAAAGGTAAGTGGAATGAAAATGACAAACCTTCATTATTAAGCCATTTAGGCAATGATTATTCTAAGATCTTGTTAAGTTGTATTATTACTGATGTTGATAATAACTTTGATGATTATAAATTAAAGGTGTCGTTATATGATTTTGTGTGTGCTGTTCTCGAAGGAAACCAAGAAGGTTTGGCTGTACTTTTCAGTGGAAGAGATGTTTTTGGTCAATCAAGTCAACTCAAATCCGAGTCTCCTAATACTAAAAAATCATCATTACTTTCTATTCTTAAGAAAAATGTCAAAGAGATTAAATATTATCCAAACTCGGTAAGCATCCATCTTTTGGATGCTTTACTGTTAAGTTACAACTCATGGACCACCATCAAAGAAAATGAAGAAAATCTAGAATTCATCGATGAACTCATCACAAGAATTCAATTGAACATTGAGGAATTACCAAAGAATGTGGAAGAGTATATTAGTAGATGTTATGAACAAAAGATCATCTCCAAGATAGCAGAGATTTTATCATTAATTCTATTCACAACAAGGAGTGAAAATGTCCAAAAGAAAATATTGGCTTTAATAACCAACAGCAATTTTATCGAAAATGTGAAGAGTAATTTTATGGTTAAAGACTTCAATCCAACTTTACTTATAAATCTCAACATAGACTTTGAAAAGTTTGCACCAAATGTGACCCTTGATCAATTCACCAATACATTGGGCAAGAGAAATAGATACGGTATCGCCAGTGTTTATAATTTATCATTGATGGATGGATTATTCGGTAATAATGCCCAATGGCCAGATTTCAGAAAACGGATTATTGAAGCAAGTGTTAATATTCAATACTTAACATCTCAAACCAATATCACAAGATCATTGGGTGCATTATTAACCGTTATTTGCAGAAGATTCAGCAGTCATTTAACTACCAATCTTTTAGATTTAGTTCACCATTTGCTTAAAACCAATTATATGGAGGGCATTCCTTCTGAATTATTCGAATCAATTTATCATGAACGTATTGAAGTGGCATTCTATCTTATCTATTCTATGATTCATGAAGCCGGAATCAAAAAAGAACCCAAACAGATTTTTAATATATTAAAAATATCATTGGATTTATTATCATCTTCAAGCTTAAACTTTTTAAGTTCATTATCTTCTTCAACGGGATATTATCGTCAATTATTGAGAATAATATATTGTTGCTTGTTGATCACCAAAAACAATGAAGAGATATTGGTTGAAAACTTTAGCGTGTTTAGAGATTTATTTGATCTCATCATAACTAAAGGAACAAAAGTATTACTTATTGATATTCAAAATGAAGTTTACAATCAAAGAAATAGAAAGACTGTTACCATTCAGAATGCAGAGGAGAAATTACATTTCAAAACTGACGATTTAATGTTAATCTTATCAATCTTGAAATTATACGTGGGAGTTAAAGCATCTAATAGTATGAAACTCGAAATGGCAAAGCTCGTGGAAGACAATGGAACCATTGGAGCATTATTAAGCTTGTACTCCTTGTCACATACAATCCAAGTGAATGATGAACATATTTTTGCTCAACTCAGTTTGATGTATATTCAAGAATTAATGACTATCGAAGTGATTGCAGATAGATTTATTTCGTCAGGATTATTCGTGGTTCTCGTTGAAAGTCCAATATCCTCTCAGATCAGACAAGGAGGATTGAACGTTTCACATGGTAATCAATATCATAAACTTTGGATCAATGGACTCTTACCAATATTTATCATCAGTTTGAATAAACTAGGGATGTCTGTGATGAAAGAAATTTGTTTGGGTATACAAATGTTTAGCAAACAAATCGAAACATGCATTGAAAGTTGGTCTAGGGATTCATCTTCCATTAAAATCAGTACGTCTACAGTAATTGAAACCAGTCAAATTCTTTTGCTTTATGAAACTTTACAATCGATGAATGTTCACCAATATTTAAGAGATCAAAATTTGAATAATTTCAAGATCTTACCGGGAATCGATACAGAAACTAAACGTGAAGAATTTATTGATTATATCAACAATTTGTTGAAGCATCCCAAGTTCTTAACTTCCAGAGTTGTACCAAGCTCTACTGATGAAGAAAGAATTATACAAAAGGCAGATGGAAGTTATGAAAAATTCGTAACCAATTTGATTGAAGAAATTCGGGATTTAAAAGAATTTTTAATCTAGTGTAAAATTTATAGTAACCCAAGGTGATTCTAATTTCATTTATAATACATCATTACCATTTATCACTCATCATTTATAATACATCATTTATCATTTATTAATTATAATTGCTAGTGTCTTTTTCTATTTAATGGGAGAGATAGTAGCTTTGGTCAATCTCTCTAGGAATTGCAGCATCCGGTTGAGATTCACCGAGTTTCACATCAAATTGGTCAATATTACCTTTTGTATCTTTTAATGAGATATTTTCAATAGATGGTAGCTTTTCACCCCGAACTTCTCCAGAAATCAATTGCTTCCAACTGTTATGACATCCCATGATGACATCGATGGTTTCTTTTTGGTTCTTGTAAACTCCATTGAAAGCGAACTTGTTCTCTGGCTTACCATCGGGTAACTTGTAGTCTCTAAACCATTGTTTGGTGGTTTCCAAGAGACCAGGGCATTTTACGTATAAGTCATGGATATCCATCAACTCATTGGCCAAAGGATCTGCTATATTGATGGCAATCACCTTCCAATCCAACTCGCCGTCATCAATCAACGCTATGGAGCCCAAGATCCTCACTCTCTTGACATCACCAGTTTTGCTGATAGTAGCACCAATATCGCAGATATCCAATGGATCATTATCTCCGAACAATTCTAAGTCGTTGTGTTGAGAGGTGGGATCTTCCCAAGTCTGGGGAATGGCTCCGTAGTTATGAATGTAGCCGTGGTTGGGGAATAGGTTCTTTACAAACCGAACTTTGCCCTTCTTTTCGTCTTGAACTATAGGGTTTCCTGGTAATCTGGTGCTGATCTCGAATTTGGCATTGGTCCATCTGGGGATCTCCACCACCATATTGACTTCATTGGTGGTGGTGTCCAAACCCATGGGAATATCATGGAACCACGATACTACCTTGTTATTTTGAGTGGCATACTGTTTGAAGCTGGAGGTGTACTTTTGGCCCTCACTAGCTGGGATGACTTGTGACACTTGTACACCAGCACTGGTGGAGTTGAATCTCAAGTGTTGCCTGCTTAGTTCCAAGCGGCTTCTGGCAGTTACAATGGTCTTGGACATCGAAGGGAAAGAAGACTTGCTGAGTCGTTGGAATATCAGCATTGGAGGATGGACAATCTGCTTCTGATTTTCTTTAGGTGGGGCAGGGCATTTTTTCGAATACCGAGGGTTAATGAGTGGATGGTTAACAATAAATATTACCCCAATTTTTAGAATATTTTAGCGATTTAGCAGTATACTCTAAAGGATGTGCCAATGATATGAATAATCCGATGGTTTCACTGGAGTATTGACTATATATGATGGATAATTACCGTGGATACGTATGAATATTTGGTGTTTCCGAGATTACCGTGAACTTTCACACCCAGTGAGGCATAGACATAATATTAACAATGTAACTCAAGTGAAGGTGGGGGTTTGTTAAGCCACCAAAAAACATGTTAACTAAAAACCATGTTAACTAAAAACCATGTTAACTATTTTCTAATTCCATGGACTGCTCAAGGTAGATGCCTAGGAAAAGTCGGTTAAGAAATCCATAGGAACAATATGCTCATGGACAAATAGACAAATAGACAAACATGCCAATAGGACTAATTAGAGGTTTCTCGCACGAACTAGATACTATAAGAGTATAGATGATAATTATCATCCATTCTTCGTAATAATCCCATATTTTAATATATCCTGCTGGTTTCCTTCTGTTACTTCACCCATTCTTAGCAATAGATAAATTGTCAGTTATCTTGTTACATTTTTTATAATATCTTTTTTTTTATATCTTTTTCATATTTCTATACTAGTTACAATGGGGGCTCTCCGAGGAATGCGATTCTACCCTTCTCATCGAAACTGGAGTTTTCATCACTCACATCAACTACCTGAGAAATGGCCTCCATTTCAATGGTAGATAATCCCATAGGATCCCTGGGAATCCAAACCCCAGGACGTTCAGCAGAAGCGGCCGGTAAGTTGTATGCATATTTGGCATCCACAACTTCTGGCTCCACATTGAAAGTGGCTGGCAACAATTGCTTGGCATGTCTGTAGTTTAAGTAGATATCAGGTCTAAAGAATCTGACGAAAGGATTAGCGGTTTCGAACTTTTTGAAGTCCCGGTCTGCAAGTAATGGCACAATACTTTCTTCGTTATATTCGGTATCATTGGCCAATTCATGTTTGACCAATTTGGCTTCTTCCTTTTCTTCTTGATGTTCTTTATCAATCTTGGTGGAAGATTTACGTTTTCTATTCAACACCTTTTCTCTGTATTGAGTTTCAGAAATCGAAGAAGGAGTCTTGGAAACTCCATCCAATGGTCTCATGGTATCCACTGGTACAACTTCCAATAAATTCTTGAACGAGCTTCTGATGGTGATATTACAGAAAACTGTGAATACTAAACCAATCACTTGTAAAACAATTGGACCCCATCCTTTACCAACAGCGAAAATACCCAATAAACAAATTTGTCCCAAATAGATACCAGTAAAAGTTTGGTAAAGGGCAGTTGGATAATGTCTTCCTCTATAATCAGGAGATTCAACGAAAACATAAGTCAAATTGTAACAATAAGTGACATAAACCAAGTAGAATGCCACAGTAGCAAATAATAAGATCATTGGAGAAATGATAGAGTATGCCAATGTAATACATGCCAAGTTAGTGAATACTGGGAAGGTAGTACCCCATCCCATAGAACCCAAACCACTAAATCTAGCCCATTTCTTTCTAAGAGTTGAATCCATAAGGTATCCCAAAATGTAATACAAGAATAATCCTACCACTTGGAATAATGAACCACCTGCCACTGCCAAACCTTGTAAAATAAGGAAAGAAATGTAGAAATTGGAAGCTTTTGGTAGCCCAGCAGCCAAAATATTCAATGCCCTTTCAGGACTTTCAACAATTTGAGTCACGGTGGAAGTAGCGGAGGAAGCAAGAGTTGTAACCAAGAAACCGTTGACGATTTGAAATCCAAAGTATGCTTTTTGAGTGAAAGATTCCACTTCTTGAGCAGAAGCTGCACCGGCAACCTTAGCCATACCTCTAATGAATAATGGTAAAAGAGCCATCAAAATAGATAATAAAACAGTGGGTAATAAACCAGTAATTATACCCAATAATTGTTTTGGCATGTTCATGATCCATTTTAACCATGGTAATTTGTTAGTCAAGTAAGTAATATTCGAAATCACACCGACAAATGCCACTGGAATGGCCCATAAAACAATCAAAGCAACAATAGCAGCAAAGGCAATAGTTCTTCTAGTCAAACTTTCCCACCAAAACATTCTCAAATTAGACCAATTAACATCAGCAGGTTCGACCCCAATAAATGTTGGAACCACTCTTAAAGGATTATGATGAGCACAAGATTGGTAAGCCAATTGAGCTTTATATTGATCTTCAAATTCCACGATAAGAGAGTTCTTTGGTTTGAACGAACGATAATTCTTTTGCATATGTTTAACTTCTTTATCAACTTTTGGAATCTCTTCCAAACAGTATCTGATGGTATCCACTTTCTTGGAAAACATACCATTTGGTTTAAAAGTTGGTCTCTTCTTTTCTGGAACATAGGAAGAAATTTCATCAGCTGGTTCAATTAGTTCACCTTTCTTATCAGCTTTCATTTTGCTCTTCACTGCCATTTTCAATAACTTGTTTTCTGCAGCTTCCAAGGTAGTGATCAAACCTTCTCTTTCTCTGATCTTGGCTTCTAATTTTCTACAAGTTCTTGGAATGTTGACTCTCTTGACACCGTCAAACATCTTGAAGAATTGCTTCTCATCCAATAATGAATCGGGGACACTTCTAAATAACACGGTTCTAGAAGATAACTTTTTGGCATAAGCAGGAGATGAAAGAACAGCAGCACGTAAAGAATTGTAGAAAAACAATTCTCTATAGATCACATAGATCACCGAGCCATAGAAAGCCCATCCAACAAATACATGAGCATAATATCTTTGTTGATGTTTGACATTGGCAATGGAGAGCTGATCCAATCCTTGATTTTGATTACCATTACTGGCATTAATTGGGAGTAAAATGATCCATGAGAGAAGTCCGAACATGAACACCACCGCCATGACCAAAATATATCTTAAGAAGAAGTAACCATCTAAACCTGCTTGTTGAATAATAAATGAATGAGGTTTCAACAAAAGAATATAAACCCATCTAAAAGGATCTTTAGGAAGTGGTTCGGGTCGTTTTTCTTCCGCCACTAAATCGTAGGAAGCCTTTGGGGAATAAATCCGCTTGAATTTGAGTCTAAGGAGTAAGAAACATGATACGAAGATACCACAGAGTACAGCATTAGTGATCAATGTGGTGAGCACTGTAGAAGTAGAAGTGGAACTGGACTCAACCATTCTGGCAGATCCAACCAATGATTTTGTTTGATGTTGTTAGCCCAGGAGAACAAGTGATATATCAAGCCCCTGATGACCAGTGATGAAGAAATCGAGGTTTGGATTTGGCGATATTTTGGTGAAGAGGTGCAAGCCGTACGGGAATGTCGCACAAAGCCGATTCCTGTTCACGTGAGCGTCAACCGGAGACGAGCACCCACCCGAGACTCCAGGACTTCAGGAGAAAGCTGAAAACGTAGAGGAAGTGCGAGGGAGCTGGTGGCATCTTAGTGACCGAGCAGCTCCAAGATTGACTCGTTGGAATGGTTCCAGTACCATTTGTTATCGAGCTATCTCCCTGCTATCATTAGTTCCTGGCAGATGTTCGGTGCATGTGCGAGGTCGTGTACAGCCCACGATTGGCGATTTCATGAAACATCATGAAACACAGGGGCAAGGTCATCCAGCCAAGTTGGCCAGCAAAATTGAACAGAAAATTCTTCAACCTCACCACCGATGAGGCCAAGGGTTAAGAATAAGTTTCCAGTTAGAACACTTGTTTTCTGGGGAAGGGATGTGGTTTGCAGCGCCGGGCTTCAAATGAAACGGTGACGCGAATCAAACCTGCAGGGTGTTGTTATTATTCCGACAGAAAGGCGCATAGAACAATAACATGGATCGAAGCCCGCGATGCCCTGGTATTTATGGCACTGGTGTTTATGACGCTGGTGTTTATGGCACTGGCACCTTGGCTGTATTCTGGCGTTTATACCACGACCCTGACGGTGCTACCCAATCGTTTGAACCTTCACCCACCAATTCCTGTTCCATGAGATTTGCCCTGCATTCCTCTATTTCAGGTTCCAATCTTCCAGTGAAACACTCTCTATTCGCATACCATACTAAACGAATACGGAACCAAGTGGTAGCGAGGTGCTGTCCAGCCTATGGTCGAAGGTCAGGCAAACCGGTGTTTGCTATATGTCAAAGCAACTCAAGTGATGACCCTGGTGGGGTTGATGGTGCTGCGTTCTCTTGTTGGTTCTCTTGGTTGACTTGACACCTGCACAAATGTGTCAAGCATTAAACTTGAGCCTGGATCTGGTTCATCATCTGGTGCACCATCTGGTGCATCTGGAATTGCTTAAAGGGATGACTAACGGCCGGAGAATTTCATCCAGCGACTATCATCCAGCGACTGGATATGAGTATGAGTTCTTATTGCAAGTATAGAGTAGGAGAAATAGCTTGTTTGGTGAAGTCTTTTCAAGTAGTAGAGTGGTGGTATGGTGAGGAGGTGATTTTGCTTGGCCCATATTGGGGAGTGACCACGTCACTACTCCGTCATTACGGCATGTTTTGTTGCTGGGTATAGGTAGACGATGTGGTTGGTAATTTTAGTTAAGGGTTTAGCTCATAGTGAATCCCTATTACTTTAAAGAGCCTGTCATAATTGGATTATGACCATCCGTATACTCTCACTTTGGAGAAAAGAATATCTCTTCAACCAAGCTAAATTTTTGGTAAATTAGGCAGTGTGGCCGAGCGGTTAAGGCGACTGACTCGAATTCTTTCGGGCCATCAGTTGGGATTTCCCGCGCAGGTTCGAATCCTGCCACTGTCGCCATTCTTTTTGCTCCTGTGAAAGGGATTTTGTGTAACGATGCTACAGTGAAGTAATAGGTCCCTCCTCACAGACCAGTACGTCTTGAATGTAATACTTTTGGTGTAATTAGATAGAATCTGTGCAAGAGATTCAGAAATTATCAATAGTGAGCTTTTTTCTATGGAGCACAATATAGCTTATGGCACATATGTGATACAAATGTCGTATTGGTTAAGAGGGATTGTGAATGAGAATTAATATTGAGCAGGTATGTTAATTTAGAGTTCAGCAACCATTCAAGTTTGTAGATCTTTTGAAATTGTGTTCTTTATGTATACAGTTGGGTATTTGTAAATTTTGTGACTTATTTATTTGGTTATATGGTTGTACATCCAGGTGATTATTTACGATTAAATAGTGCTATTTTGTAGGTAGAAACCCACCAGAACCTATAGAATTCAAGGAGACTGAAAACACCACTGAACTCAAATTTTCACGATAAAGACTGAATTATTTTCTTGAATTATTGTCTTGAATTATTGTCAACTAAATGTTCTATAACTTGGTGATTCTACTTTTTTCACATCTTTATGACTCATAAAATAGATGAATATTTCGCAAAAAATAGCAACATCGCCAATTTCAGAGCCTAAAGTTTACTTAATTGAATTCTAATCTTATAAATCACTTCTATCTGGTGATATATCAAAGAAATCAGTTCTTCCCTATCAACTGGACGTATTTCCAAAATCTCGAAATTTTGCATATTTAGGCAGTGTGGCCGAGAGGTTAAGGCGACTGACTCGAATTGTTTCGGGTTATCAGTTGGGATTTCCCGCGCAGGTTCGAATCCTGCCGCTGTCGTCATTTTTTATCTCATCTGCCATCTAACTTCAAACAACAGAAGGGGTTTCACATTTGACTTTCATTTACCATCAATTTTTCCTAATACTTACACAACATGCCGAAGGCTACAAGAATCAAGAAGAATGCACCTCCTCCTGATGGTTACGATAAAGTATCACCTACAATCACCAAACTCCAGGCCAAGTTGAAACAGGCTCAAACAACTCCATCCAAAAAGACCGGCTCCACTGCTTCAACTAAACAACAGGGACTTTGGCCAATCACCCAGATCAATCATCAAATCTCTCGCTATGTTTATGATATGTACTATAAAAGAAAGCTCATCTCCAAAGAGCTTTATGATTGGCTCTTGGCTCAATCATATGTCAATGGAGACTTGATAGCTAAGTGGAAGAAACAAGGCTACGAAAACCTTTGCTGTGTTCAATGTATCATGTTGAACGATACTAATCATAAAAACACTTGTGTTTGTCGAGTACCTAAAGCTACTATGATTAAGAATCAAGGTGAAGAAGCATCCAAATCAGTCCAATGCGTAACTTGTGGATGTAGAGGATGTGCAAGTACGGATTAAACAGCAAATTAAAGATTAAAAATATATTGAATAGTGAAAGCTAACACATAATAATACAAGGACTCTAAAGAGATGCTCAAAAGAGGTACTCAAGAGATACTCAAAAGAGAGAATAATAGATTTAAGAAGCAAACATTAACAAATTAAAGGATTCAAAACCTGATAAAAATCACACACACAACCGAGCCTCTGTTGTACCAACAACAGACAAAATGAAATAAAAATAAGAACCATTGAAGTATTTGCTTTTAACATTAACTTCAATTATAGAGTAGATTACTCGTCAGCATCCGTGGAGGGAGTTGAACTAAGGCTTTTCAACTTAGATTCATCCTTAATATCCAGTTCTTCCTTAGAACTCACAGAACTGAAAGTATCAATTTTCTTGAAATCATTAAAGAGATTTCTACTTGATTCAGTAGTTGAAGAATTCAAACTAGCAGTACTTCCTGATTTTCTACTCAATACTGGAGATTGATGAGCTTGAGGATGATGCTCAAAACTTCTCACTATCATTTCATCATCATCATAGGAGTTCAACAACCCCTGAATGGATTCATGATTGTGTAAGAGATTATGACTATTCACCAATGGAGAGTAGTAAAAATCTTCCAAATATGAAGGTGAATTCCAAAGCTTTTTCATCATCGAGTTACTTTGAGGAGTTTTCAAGTTTCTTAATGGAGTTTTGAGAATACTGGATTTCGGAGTACGCTGCAACACGTTCGGGGTAGAAACTGACGTAGAAGTTCCATTTATGGTATGTCCCAACAACGGTCTTGACGTAAGTTGATGATGAAGTGAACTATGAGATGAACTCATATTGGTGGAGATTGACGCATGAATATGTTGATACAGATGGTTATGATAAGAATTATTGGCTGGAGTGATTGGTTCAAGTAAGGGTCCAGTTTCACTTGGACGTATAGGAGATAATTCCAAGTTTGAATTGCAACTGAATGAAGAAGTATAGGTGAGGTTTTTGCCAGCCAATAATGGTTTTAATGGAGAGTCTGTGATGATGAATTGAGGTGTATTATGTTTCAAAAAGTGAGGACTATTTTCTAACGGTCCAAAAGGCTCTCCCAACTTCTCGCTCAATCTTTGCTTTTTAGCAGGGAGATCGATGATAGTGAGATCTTCATCTCTTTCACCTTCAGAATCGTCTGCATCTTCATCCCGTGTAGTGTGGTCATAAGTATAATCATATTCATTGTCTTCGTTATAGTTGTAGGTTGGAGATCTCTTCCGTTTAGGACGATCGAGTTGATCGGTAGTAGTAGGTTCAGTTGAATAGCTGTAGTTTGTTGAAAATGGCTTTGGATCCGTATTGGGAGACGAAGGAATTGCATTCATGGACCTTTTCGTTTCGTCTTTCTGTTTCGAACGCACCAAGTTGATTTGGTCCATTACCTCATGGTAAGAACTTTTCTTGACACTTCTTGACTTAAGAAATTGCTCCTCGTAGCCAGGTTTTATACACCAAAAATGTCCTTTACCATCCTTAGACTTGTCACCTTTCACAAACGCCTTGTTTAAAGAGAGGTTATGGCGAATCGAGTTTTGCCATCCCACGTCTTCACGTTTATAATATTTGAAAGTATCAGAAATCCAGTGGTAGATTTGTGACAAGGGTAAACGTTTATCTTCATGACTCAAGATGGAAATACCAATCAAGGTGGCGTAAGAATACGGAGGTTTATCTTCGGAGTTTAAGTCGAAAACGGTATCCTTGGTGTCCTTCTTAGATTTTTTCGATTTCTTAGGCGGCTTTAAAGACTCGACCTGCACAGGCTTATCATCGGAGGGGAGAGAAAGCGAGGAAGATGGATTGATAGTCAATGGTGGTGATGAGATTGGTATATTATGAGAACGTTGAGGAGACGAGAATGCTGGGGAGAGCAAGGCCGATGCACCAGAAGAGGAGTTGGCAGTCGAAGGAGCGATTGAGTTTGAATTGTGGTTGACGGAGGCAATGGTGGGATCGAACTTGGCCATGACCAGTTCGGATGGTTTTCGCGGAACAGGAGTTTCGTAGGCAGCAATCTGTTTGACAGCTACTGAGGATTCAGGAGGAGTGGACATTTTGAGGGGTTTTCTATTGAATGGAGTGTCCAATTTTGAGGCCACTGGGTCCGTATTCGATAAGTTGAAAGATTGTTCCTGAAGGGGTCTCCTAGTGTTATACATCAAGTTACCGGGCGCGGTGGACATGCCGGGCCTGTTGTGGGAAAGGCAACTGCGTGGTTGTGGTAGAAATTAACCAATAAATTGACGTGACTTGTGACAATCAGAAAGTCTTTCAAGTGGTTTGAGATCGAGACCAGGTTAAAGTCAGGCTTTTTGAAGTATTGAGATGACACGAGGTGACTTTATTCAAAAGGAGATACAAGATTTAAAAATGTAGGATTCGTGATGATGATGGAAGTAATGGGTCGAGTGGTAAGGATGTTGTTTAGGCCAAAATGGAGATTGGATAAGATGACCAAGGAAAATCTGATGTCAAAAAGAACTCAGATGGCTGAAGGCTGAAGGCTAATGGCTAATGGCTAAATGCTAAAAGCTGAAGGCTAAAGGGATGGAATGAAAACGACAGGATTGGAGATATTTAAGGGGTAGAAAGGCGTCTTGAATGACTGGGACAACTTGAGCAACTTGAGCAACTTGAGCAACTTGAGCCAGTAGAAGAAGACCGATTTGAATGGTTTGAATGATTTGAATGATTTGAGCCAGTTTAACTTGCACTTTAGTGGTGTGCAGACAACGAAGTATCGAACGCTAAAATTATAAAGGAAGGAGGAACCATTTATAAAATTGGCGTTTATGTGGATCACGGGGTGCGCGCGAAGGATGCGGTTCCAAGCTACGCGTTGAGGCGTTGGATTCCGTTTTCGGCAGGTGGGATGGATCGCGTGGCACCGCGTTTTGAAACGCGGTTGAGGGGGCACCGCGCACGTGATCCAGATGACCCCATGTGAAACTGAAATAGTACGGCTGATGGTAGTATGGTGGGGTGAACGAAGGTACTATGAAAGAGAACAAAAGCCAAAAGAGCGCGTAGACTAAGTGACTGTTAGTGATGAGGCTCTGTGGTGGAACCTGTGGACCTGTAGTGGTAGCGCGCATGTGGGCGTTCAGAGGACAACGGTTGTAAAAGCAATGAAATTGTTCTGGTGCGAATAAATGACGCACAGGCGCTAACAATCGCACAGCTTTTGCAACAATGTCTACTGGTACGATGCCGATGACCAGTAGGTGATAATAAGAAGAATGAAAGGGAAAAGGAAAGAAACAACCTAAAGAAAATGATAAAACAACCATAAAGAAACCTCCTGCTTGGAAAATATCATACCCCTTTTGTGGAAGTAGTGTACTTCCTTTGGTATTCTCCTTTTGGTATTCTCCTTTTGGTGTTCTTTTGGTGTTGATGTTCTTTTGGTGTTTCGGCTGAATCAAGATGGAATTGGTGGTCGCGGTCTGTGCAGTGGAATTGGTGGTAGCAACCATCGTGCTAGTTGAAATGGCTCCCCGTTAACCGTAACTTCTATGCAGGCATGGCTCTTCAAATAGTAGGGGTTGCGGAACTAATGGGAGGGTGACAATGTGGTAAGTTAGCTATTTGATACAATTCGGATGTGGCCACGGCATCACTCTAACCGAGGTTATTGCACCTATCATGTGGTCTTTGTGTGGTCATAGTCATCATGTCTTTATGTGGTCATCATGTACTCAGAACTGCCAATCTGATGAAGGAATTTGCCCGAATTAGTGTGATGTGAGTTGTGGCAAAATGAATCCAATAAGCGTGGATCATCTCACTATAGGGATCTAATGGGCACACGTGACAACAGGGTTAGCATCCCATCTTCCTTCCAAGGGATCTTGTACTATTGAGCTTGTTATTATGAATATTGCTGACTGCCAACCAGTCCCCGTTATGGCATCAAGGTTATACTAGGTACGGATCTGGTTACGTAATCACGATCGCGATTTAACCTATGATGACTAAGCGGCCAGAGAAGGCAGGTTTGATATACAGAAGAGAAGAACCTATACAAAAGAGAAGAAACCTAACAAAGGAGGATAAACCTATAAAAAAGACAAGAAACCTAACAAAAGGGAAGAAAAAGACAAGAAACCAATATTCGAGGCATTGATTCTTATTATTGTGCCACTAAGAAGTAAATCTGGGTGCAGGCCAATTTTAGTTCAGGAAAGAATCCTTGATATAAATTTATTCAAGCCTTCTCATCTTAAGGATTGGAACCAGATTGGAACCACCTCGGAAATAGGGTGGGTTGACTAAGTTTAATAATTGGGTTCTGGTCGATCTTGTGTATCTAATTCTTCAAACCACTTCTGAAGCATATCCAGTTTAGTATGGGCTTACATACTTTACACCTCACGTGGACGAGCATGTGACCACCAATACTAATGTTTCATTTTCACTGCTATAAACCTCAACCATGGATGATACTATAAGGTCGCTCATTAGGTTCGTATCACGGGGTTTCTATTCTACTTCATACGTCCTCATCCTCGATGCCGTGCTTCACCATTCAGTTCTTTCCGAAGATGATCTCATTCATTTGTTGAGCATCAAGCGTAAGGAGCTTCGAGCCCTTTGCAATAAATTGGTCGACGATAGATTGTTGGTTCCATACATCCAAAAGGAAGAAAACGGACAGCAAAGACTTATTACCAAGACCTACTTTTACATTCATATCACTGCAGCCATCGATTCCATCAAATGGAAGGTCCATTCGTTGGTCAATCTGTTAAAACAAGAGATGTCTAGTTATGGTAATCCACAAGGGTATATTTGTCCTCGATGTGGGAAAAAAGTCAGCCAGTTGGATGCTATTTCCATGTTGAGCGATGACATGACCTCGTTCATATGTGATGTTTGTCTGGGGGTGTTGATTGAAGATGATTCCAGTCAACAGGCCACTTTGAGACAGGCCAAACTTGAAACTTTGATGATGCAAGTGGATCCAATCATTGGATTCTTGAAGAGAATTGACGACTCCAATATTCAAGATAATGATTTCGAGTCGGCATTACTCAAGTCTATTCCAGCAAACAGTACCTCCAGTTCGTATTCTTTACCTCGTTCTGGTGCAAGAGCAAAGGCAATGTCTTCTTCTCTTCAAAATGCCGCATCCAAGGCCCAAGCTACCTTGCGTGTTTCCATTACTGCCGATGATGAGAAGTATGAACGTGAACAGTTGGAAAAGGAAAGAAGAAGAGCCAAATTGGAACAGAATGCACTTCCTTCATGGCATTCCAACAGTACTGTCGGAGAGAGTGGTTTGGGACGTTTGGATAATGATGACGAAGACTCCAAGGATGGTATTGGTGCCATCAAAGAAGAAGGAGATATTGATCAAGACATGGATATCAAGCAAGAGTCAGATTCTTCTACAAACCCAACACCAGAGCCTTCGTTCAATGTCAATAACACTGACCTCAAGGACAAGGATCAACAGGACGCATTGGCGGCGTACTATGCCAAGTTGGCTGAACAGGATGACGATGACGATGACGATGATGATGATGACGATGATTTCGATAATTTGATCTGATGATCCAGAAGTAAAGCTCTGAATGTCAAAGAATCCATTCAATTATCACGCTGATATAACAATCTCTTACTTCAACATTACTGTTTCAACGTCTGAAATTATGAAATTATTACATTGCCAATACCTAACTGATTTAACAGGTTTAGCAGGTTTAGCAAATCTCCAAGTAGAACTGCTTGTATTTAATAGAAAATTAACATCACTAAATAAGCAATTTTCATAAATCTTAATAACAAGTAAAGTAACTTTCCACATTTCTTCTTTATTCCATTTGTCCCAGTTGAGCTCACAAGAAGACAGAAATAGACACCAAATGAAGTCAAACCAGAAAAACAACTTTCATGATCAGTTAGGGTTACTTTTCCACTGTTATCACCTGATATTTGTATCAATCTAATCCAATTCTATTTTATTTCATTACCCCATATTATCCTATAGTCTTGTGCATGTTATCTAATATCCAACAAGCGGCAGAAGCTCGCATCTATTTCGGTCCGCTACCGGTGAAAAATGAAAAATTATCAATTACTATGAGCACAGCTGAGAAAGTATGTATGAGAAGTAAATAGAAGGTTGTGAAGAAAGGCAGTGGATTCTCAACTCCATGGCGATGTTGATGGAAACATCACACCAAGTGGAGATTTTCAGTGGTTTCAAATCGAACCCAACCTCAATCAATGACTCACCATAGAGTTGCGAATAATGAGATATCCATCCACAAGATATCCATCAACAAGCTTCTTTCTAACGTTTACTTGTGAAGTTTTGGTAAGGAAAAGAATCATGACTAACATCAGAAAAAGGTAGACCCGCTCAAATCGTTCATTGCTGGTGGTACAGCTGGTGCCATTGAAGGTATCATCACTTATCCATTTGAGTTCGCAAAGACCAGACTCCAATTGATAGACAAGTCGTCCAAAGCATCGAAGAACCCATTGGTATTGATCTATAATGTTGCTAAGAATCAAGGAGTAGGCTCGTTATACGTGGGATGTCCAGCGTTTGTTGTGGGTAATACCGTCAAGGCCTCGGTTCGATTTCTTGGATTCGATTCCATTAAAGCGGTTTTGGCCGACAAGAATGGTAAACTTTCAGGTCCTAGAGGTGTTTTGGCCGGGTTGGGTGCTGGAATAATGGAATCGGTGATAGCAGTGACCCCATTTGAAGCCATCAAAACTGCATTGATTGATGATAAGCAAAGTCTTAAGCCAAAGTATCAGGGAGGTTTGATCAGTGGATCTGTCAAATTATGTAAAGACTTGGGATTTAAAGGTATTTATGCTGGTGTGGTACCAGTCTCATTAAGACAAGCATCAAATCAAGCAGTTAGACTTGGTTCTTATAATGCCATTAAAACCATGATTCAACAAGCTTCAGGAACCCCAGCCAATCAACCCTTAAGCTCTGTTTCCACCTTTGCTGTAGGTTCATTTGCTGGTATCATCACCGTTTATACCACCATGCCTATTGATACAGTAAAGACCAGAATGCAAGCATTGGGCTCTGAATCCAAGTACAAATCTACCATCGATTGTTTCGTCAAAATATTTAAAGATGAAGGATTGCTTACCTTCTGGAAAGGTGCCACGCCAAGATTGGGACGTTTGGTATTGAGTGGAGGAATTGTATTCACAATTTATGAAAAGATGTTAGTGATCATGAATTAATCTAATACAATATATCAAAATGGAAATTAAAATTAAACTAAATTTAAGTAACTAAGACTGAAACTAAACTGTTTCTGTGTAGGATGTAGTGGTGGTATTTGGAGGAGCCAAAATCACTTTTTCCATTTGTTTAACTCTGAAAAAGTCAACCACTGATTTGATCATTATAAATAACCCAAATGCTATGATACCATAAGCTACATAAGGGGTGGTTCCGGGATCGGGAACGTTTGCTTCGAATTGTTCATGGGCAGCCTTTAAGCTAGCATCAGAATAACTCTTAAGATTGTCTTGGTTGGCTTGGTAAATGCCTTGAATATCGGAATGGAATGAATAGGAGCTGGTCACATCGAACAGATCAGGATCAGTGACGATGATTCTTTGAGGAATCTTATCAGGGCTGCCATAATTGAATGGTACCATGGAAAATCCGCTTATGACAAGAGTTATACCCAAGCCAGCTCTAGAACCTTGTTTAGCGGCATGTGAAGTGTGAAGAAGATAACATAAAACGAACCCCACGAATTGAAATGCAACAGTCACCAAACCATTCCACACATAACTTGCTAGGTTACCCACAGGCAACCCTTCCACGAATACTTCATCTTCATACATGGGTGAAATGACAGTCGATTCCCAATACTCGGGAGATGCATCTGCAGCCGCCTCTTCGTACGAAGGCGGATGTACCTCTTGCTCTTGACGAGTGGATTCGGTATCAGGCTTGGCCATGAGATTCCGGAACACCCCATCGGTTCCTTGACCTATAAACCTTCCAGGGGTATTGGATTGCATTCTTCCTGTAGTGATACCGTTGTTGATCCTTTCGTAGGTTTGCTTTATAGGCACAAAATGGTTGAACACGTTCATTATTCTTTCTCTTGTGGTCAAGTTACGTATAGGATGGTCATTATCACTATCATCTTGTTGGTTAGATTGGCTGGAGTCATTGGATTCGACCGTTTCAAACCCTGGCACCATCCGGTACAGATCGGTCAGCCTAGAATGCTCCATTGCGAGATGAATGTTTCTGTCTATTTCTGCTGAGGGCCCACTATTGCTGTTTCCATGATGTAATCTGGTGTCTTCTTCAGGACTAGGAATATTTGCCTCCGGGGAGGATGTGGACTGAACGAGGCCATTCTTGCCAGGATCAAAGGAGTCCAAAAGGTTTTCACTTTCGTGCTCACGGCCAAGATGAACCATAGTGATATCTCGATAATGGTTTAGTATCGACGAAGTCACACGATACGGATTCTTGAAGAAGCTTGGTAAACATCGTTTAACAATCGCGTGGTGCGAGGAAGCAGCGGAAGCAACTGGGTACATTCTAGGGGTAGCGCGGTATATCCTAGGGAGTAGCCCGGTATATTCTAAGGAGTAGTACCGCGCAAAACGATTCGCAATATCTCCCTAAAATACTTGAAAGTTCTCACTAAATTAGTAGAATATTCTCCCTAAGATACTAGAATATTCTCATTACCTCTCTGATAAGGGACGTCTTTGGTTAAACACCTATCCATTCAAATCTAATACAATGCTATAATATTGGAAGTTTCTAATGTGAAAACGATACTTAGAACTTGTGAGGATAATCTGTGTATCCTTACCCATCCTATTGTGCTTCAAATGGGGCTAATGATTTTATGGTGGTATTGGGTAAATTGTGGGGTCCAGAGGTGAGAAAATGTTAAGGAACCTCAAGATATCGATGAGAAGACTGTGAGAAGAAGACTGTGAGAAGACCATTAGAAGAAGAGAATAATATGGTCACTCATGGGGTATAATTCCTTAAATGGTCCATTACAATGTCACTAATTGGACGTGGGTCAACGTTGAACGTATTATCCTTGCAATGGTCATTCTGACTGATGCTTCTTGCCTGAGTTTATCTCTATTGACTCCAAATCTGATACTTATCTGGAGGGGTGATTTTATACATCAATGATGCCATTGAAATTTAACTGAAGGACACAAGAGACACGAGAGTACACAAGAGTACACAAGACTACCTATGAGTACCTATGAGTACATATGAGTACCTATTTATCTGGAGAAGTCAATTGGTACTATTTACTTCATCTTAGTATTACCTTGGTGGGTCTAGAAATAGCCCAGAATTGGTGGTCCACATGCTTAGTACAGTTCATATCGAACCACCAAACGCTGTCTCGGTAAGTCATTGGCTAATTCAACGATAGGTTGGTTCTTCTCTATCAATGACATCATTTTAACTGGAGATGATAAAGGCATATGGAACTATTTCTAATACTTACATTATAGAATGTTTATTATAATACAAAATCTCGGGTTATTTTCTTCTTGAGAATCTAATATTTACAAGAAGACTACCAAGAATTGGATCGTGATGATACCTCACTTGATCTTTAATGGGTTGTGGTTGTGGCTTGTAATCAGGGTTTCTAATTTGGGTCTTATTGGAATAAATCTCGGTATATTCATAGACACTTGGAACCCCCAAATCAACAGCACCTGGTAATATACTGGATGGAGCTGGGGTACGGAAGGTTTTGGGCATATCTGATAAATCCGGTAAAGATGGACCTCCTCTACCAGCAAGCGCAGTCCTCCTTGATGTTGTGGTTCTACTGGTTGATGGAAGTTCAACTTCAGTAGCATTATGACGTCTTTTACGACGACTTTCTCTTTCGATTTCTTTCTCCAAACGTTCCACTTCAAGTTGACTCAATCTCACGAGCGAAGGTGTAAAATCAGAAACATTATTAGGATTCCTCAATACGGAAAAGAAATTATCAGTTATGGAATAATCTGTAGAAGCCAAACGTAAACTTGGTAAAAGATGCGATCTTATTTCTTCTTCTTGTACTGCACTTCCATCAAAACTATATCCTACCATGAATAAAGTCTTGTGGAATAGTTGTGTTTGCTCTCTAATCGTATGAGCTATGGCGGTAGCAAATTCTCCAGGTAATTTCAACTCATCACACATCACATTGGAAAATTCTTCTGGATCATTTTCTTGGAAATTTAATACGTCCCATTCAAATTGATCAGTGAACTGGATATTATTAATGGTTATGTCAACCTTAATTGGAATTCTCAATTCACCCAAAGGCTTTTCAGGATTTTTCTGGTAATCATTGATTTGCTCTCTTATAGATGATAATATAGCATTATGATGAGCTTGAGGAATAAGCTTATAATCGTCAACTAATTGCTTGGCGAATTGCTCTATGGTCAAAACCTCTTCATTTAAATCCCATAAGAAAGTATCACGTAATTTAAATCTATCTCTTTCTAAATCAAATGCCAAACGTATAGGTACCAAATTCCGTGGTTTCTTTGAACTATTTCTCACCTTTTTGTTAATTTGATCGTCGGTGAAATCTTTCTCTGGTAGAATCAATTTGGTGGTTGTATTAGTGACTCCATTTCCATAACCTTGATATCCTTCACCCCAAATACTGTTGTTAAATTGGCCCTTATTGGACACGTTGATGGCATTCATTCTCAATTGTTTGATATGATTGTAGGCACTAACGTCCTTACCCAATCTTTCCATCAAAGCTTTGTTGCCATTGAGTTGCTTGGTATAAGCTGTTAAGAATTGTTGATCTTTTTCAATGAGGGCTTCATATTTTAATACATCTGAAGGAACTTCTTTTCCTTCTTTTTCTAATTTTTGTGACCATTCGTTCAAGCTGGTGAGAGTAGTCATTGGAACATTGCTTAGTATTTCTGGTGTGAAATGACCTGGTAAATTGGGGTTTCTTATTGCACCTGCTGCTGCTACTGCACTGACTGATTGACCAGGAGGTATCTGGGGTCCAAGATGATTCAATTTTTGTTGAGCGGGTATCATACCTGGCTTTACTCCGAGCATTCCGGGTTGCTGGTTGATCATTCCTGGTGCTGGAATTCCTGGTTGACCATGATGTCCTGGAGGGTGACCAGGGCCATGTGGTGCCTGCATGTGAGGTTGAACCATAGGATGTCCAGTGGCTCCTGGGGTGAATGTCTGTTGTGGACCCAATCCTTGTTGTGGAATGGCTGCTTGTGGAATTGCCATACCCCGGGAGCCAAGGTTGGCCAGAGCACCCATTGGAACTTGACCACCCATAGGGCCTTGTGGCATACCTCGTTGATGTGAAGATTGATCGCTCACAGAGACCCGTCCCTGGTTATTAATCATATTCGGCGGTTGCCCTCCTTGTGCTTGCCCTGGCTGTTGCCCTGGTTGTTGCATGGCTTGCATAGCCTGTTGTCTTTGGATATAGTTTCTCATCATTTCCTGAAATTGAGGGTGGTTCTTGAATTGCTGAAGTTGTTGGGGGTTCAAGCTAGCAAGTAGCTGAGGGGTGATCATGGGAACACTCCGCTGTGGATGGTCCTGGGGCGCCATGTTGCCGTTTGGTGCCAGTTTGTTGAAGTTCATTTGTTTGATATAGACAGGTAAAAGTTGTTTATGAGAGTTGATGCGGACACGACGTTTTTCACAGTGAAAGTATTTTGTGAGGTTATGGTAACAGTCTACCCAAAATGGACAGTGCGACTCATCTAAAGGTGATAGATCCGGGAGTTAGAATTCTGATAAAAATGGAGTTTGGGAAGCTCTACCTTTTCATATTGTAGGGGAGTGAAACCAATGACATCTTAGGAGTATCCTGGTGTTTTCAAATTGAAAAAATGTTTATTTTTGCAATTTCAATATACACTAAGTATAATGCTAGTAATTAATAGAGGATATATCAAGATTCGTAGTAGAGGATCTATATCGAGAGTATTTATAGTAATTTTGTTTAACATATTGAAAGATGGTAAGAGTAAATACTAACTAGATTCCATTAGGATAACTCAAATTTTTGGGGTTAAATTGTATCTACTTCCATTATTATTGTATCATATTTATCACCAACAAATATCTTAAAATGTCAAGTTAAGTTTACATACAATGAAACTCCCAGTCATTTCTGCGTTTCATAATTAAATATCAATTGTCCATATTTACTGCCATCCAAAAATTGTTCCCATATTAACGTATCTTCTACCACAATCATCCAAGTATTTCTGAACTACACCTTGACATGTATCAAACATTTCACGATTCTGTTCAGCCAATGCTTGGATTTCTCCAGTAGCCAATGGTGGAGGAGCCTCTTCATTCTCATAAGCATTATAAATTGGTCTTAATTTAATCACTTTGGCCTTATCCACATCGAAAATCGAACTGAAATAAAGTAATTGATTGTATAATGCCTTATCAGAATACTTGAAATTCATCACTCCTTTACATCCATGAGCAGTTCCAGAGGCACTTATACAACGTTTACCATAAACTGAAATCTGTCTAGTAGTAATTCCACAGGCTGCATCATCACATGCTAGCCATCCAGCGTAGTATAATGAAATATGCGTTCTAATGGCTCTTTCCAATTGTGAAGTGGTCTTGATAGCAGAAAAGGTTGCTTGACATTTGGAGCATGTAATCCCGTTATAAGTCACTCTATAATTCTTAGAAGCTGTAATACCTCCAAAACGGAACTTGTTCCCACAAGTACATTCCAATACCAAATAACTGGAGTTCAAAAATCTATCAGCATCAGAGATATTCGATTCCAAAGGAGCAAACGATGTGGATTCACCTTTGGAACTGAATTTCCGAGTATCCAATCCAAGAGATAAAGCGATTCTTGAAATATCTGCTCCTTCTACTCTTTCGATCAATCTTGTCACTGGTCCCATAATCTGTTTCTCGATATAGAAATCAGGATCTGGCTTGAATGACGAAACATTTCTCATGATTTCTTGCATTGGTCTAGCCCTTGAAGCTGGAGAACTGTTGTCATCTTTCCCGGTGGTCGCAGTAATAACAAATGACATAACATTTCCCAGCTTGACAATCTTACCTTCAGATCTCAATCTCAATGCCACTTGTACCGCAGGCATATTTGCACCTTGAGCATAATCTTTAGGATCCTTAGAAAGTCTGTTACTGATTCTAAATTTATCAATCTTGATATCATTATTCTTAATTTGTGAAGATGTATCCTCCAAATATTGACAAATATCATTCATTGCTTGATCTGGATCCAAATCTGAAAGCAACTTGGTTAAAATAAACATGGAGATGTCCTTGGATAATTGACAATATTCACGACGTCTCATATCCAAACCTTTGATTTCAATAACCGATTCTTCTGCCTTAGTATTTCTGTTGATGGAAACATTTAATGCTGCATACTTCTTCTTTGCATGTAAGAGTAATTTCTTAAATACATTATCGATATCAATTTCCAACAACTTATATCTTTCATTAACAGAAACTTTAAAAGCTTCTCCAACTTTAATAGCATCCTCGTAATTATCAGCACCAGTATCAATCATAACCGAATCGGTATCACCATATAAAACTTTCAATCCAATAGATTCTGCTAATTGTCTAGTATCCATTAAAATTTCTCTACCTTTATTGGTGACCAAAGAAGCTAAAGGGCGAGCAAAGAATCTAGAATATTCATATCCTAAACAACCATACATGGAATTTGCAGTTAATTTCAAAGCTTGTTGTTTAATATCGAATTGAGCTTTTTGAAATGGGGTATTCTTTGGATCCTTGAGTAATTTCTTGACTTCTCGACGACGAGTAACTAATGTGTTTAACAATCTTGGTAAAACTCCTGCAGTAGAATCTCTGCTGGGAATTGAAGTAACTCTTTCATTTTCATCATTAGGATTTCTATTATATTCGTCTCTATCAACAGTAGTGAAACAAATATTATATTCTTGAATGATACTCGGATATAAAGAATTGAAATCCATCACCAAGACGTAATTCTTGTGTAACCCTTTTTCTGGCTCAAAAACCAAACCACCTTGATACTTTGATCTTTTCGTTGTTCCTTCGTCTCCCTTTGATTGACGTTTCTTGGCTTGATTGGCTTTATCGGGAACAATATACTTATTCCTTTTAAATTCATGTAATAAAATGTATTCATTTCTTCCTGCTCTGGTACCTCCTAATGTATGAGACCAAGCATTACCAGCAATATTAGTTAACTGCTTGGATAACGATAAGATCTGTAAATTGAAAGCAATCTCGGCGGTGATTTTCACATTTTTAGCATTCTCATTTAAACCCATCATTATCATATTAATATCTTCATGAAAGTTTGGACTAGAATAATTAATTTCAATAGGTCTAATCTCTTTACCACATACCACATTATACATTTCTGGTAATTCCCAAGTTAAACACTTTGGAGTCAAAGATTGACCCAATTCATTAGCAATATCACATAAAAGTCTTCCTTGAAAAATTTCCCTGATTTGAAATGCTTTATTATTACCTGCAAGATTATGAGCAAAATTTTGTGGCCATACTTTTCTATTACGACGACCAAAGGTAGACCATGTGTCAACTTTAAGATCATGCATTCTCAGCACCAAAACATCCAACGAAATATCTTCTAATTTATGGCCCACAAATACATCTGGGTCTGATCTTTTTATAATTGCACATAAAGCATTTAAAAGAATCTTTTCATTAGCACATGTCTTCAAATTGAATCCTTGTTTTTGAGCCAATTGTTCTAAACCAGGTGGATGTGAAACTTGACCCACAGGTCTCATAAAGGTTATCATCTCATCTGGTTGAAGTTTTTCATCAATGGGTGAATCTTGAGGAAGATTGAAGTAAGTTGCAACCGTAACTGCCACAACTTCTTGCTTTGATTTTTTGGAATCCATAGTTGTTTGGACTGATAAAGACAGTACCGTTAAATTAGGTGGTTGTGGGGTATTTACCGCAATAGGCTTGAGGTGGGAAGGACTATCGATGGATACTTCAACCTGACAATGAGAAGAATTTTGAATGGTTCCAAAATTACCATGAGATATTTCTAACCAACATGGACCCATAATATTTCTTTGTAAAACAAATTGTTCAAATATCTTAGAATTACCACCGAAAACGTGGGAAAAGGTTTGACCAGAGAGATTCTCTGGTAAAATCAAATTCCTATTTTTAGAGGTTTTGAAAGGTAATAATACCTTCAAATAGTTGGTTTCTTTAGGAATATCAGGTAATTCGAATGCATACTTCATTGATTCTGGTTTGGCTTTTATATGCTCCAAATCAAACTTATCCATAAGCAATGGAGCAATTTCTTCATGCACATCCATTGGATCGATAGGATCATCGGAATCTTCCTCATTATCGACCATTCTATAAGGTCTTGGTAAGAAATATAATTCTTTGTTTAATCCATTGACTTGAACCACCCCAGAAACTAAATTTCCTTCCTTGGTCAAGACCTTTCCAAACAAGAGAAGAGTGCTATCAATTTCACAGTAATCAAGCCAAAACATCTTGAAAGAGTCGGTGGTTTCAGATTCATTATCGACAAAAGTTGATGGGTCCAATTTTTCTGTGTGAATGCTTTGGCTCTGGGTTTTGTATCCAGAACTCAATGGAGTGGAAAATGGAGTCCCCGATGATTTCACCGCAGATATACTGTTGAGATTGTTTCTATTTGGTGCAGCAGCTCTTGGTCTTCTTGTGACGACCTCTTCATCGGAGTCCGATTCTTCCTGTTTCACAGCATCTGAAGTATCTGGAGGAGGGGAGGTAGTTTTAGGGGGCTCCTGGATGGGATCAATGTTTTCTTTCTCATTAGGACCGTCGGAATCCAAGGTCTTTATTGGGGACGATGGTTGGTCATGAATACTAAACGAAGTATCCATGGTGTCGTTGTTGAACTCTGGAGCAGCCAGTGAAGATTTCTCTTTCTTAACGGTGGTGGAAAAGCTGAACATGGACTTTTTGGCCTTCTTCTTGGACACACTCTTGGTACTGAACATTTGAGCGGGATCAACCTTAACCTTCTTAGCCTTGTTTACTGGTGTATCATCCTCGAAATTGTCCAAGATATCATCGATGTTTGTATCCAACTTTTTGGTGGTGACTGCACCAGATGCTGGCTTAAAGAAGTTGTTGATTTGAGCAGTTTTGGCAACTTTGACAGGCTTACTCTTTCTACCACGTTTCTTTCCAATGGTGGATTCTTCTTCGTCGGAGTAGTAGTTTGGTCTCGTGGAATCATCCCATTCGTCCACACCGTTGTCGACGTATCCCTCTCCATCATCATCCACAATAAAATCATCGTTCATGAGTTGGTCTCTCTTGTGTTGTCTGTAGGTTTCATCATCCACTTCGTCGTATATTTCACCCTCGTCTTCATGATCCGATAAGACTCTGCTGCTACCGGCCTTTCTGGCAGCAACAAGCTGTTGTAGCTTATCCTTTCTGGCCCTTGACAGCATGATGTTGAAGAAAAGTGTAGTATGATGGGTTCAGTTCAGTGGTTAAGGTTAACGCGACTGGACGCGTCTACGCGTAGTGCGGCTGAACTATTTGAAAATTATTAGTGATTATTGGATTACTACACCAACCCCAAATCACAAATCACAAGTCACAAATTTCAAATCACAAATCACAAATGTCATTGGGAATGGGAAGTGTTGTTGGGTCCACTCTTAAGTACGGTGTGATATTGGTGAGATTGGGGAAATTTTAAGTATTGCTCATACATTTAAATGAGATCAAATGACCTTCGTCATATTAATGTTTCATATATTTATATATTTAAACTACCAGCACAAATTGGGACTAATTTAGGCAAGTTCGGGCCAATTCAGACCAATTGAGTCTTATACGAGATTTGGGTGGTAGAATATTTCTCATTTCAATCCCATTTCTTTTCTCGTTTCTTTTGCTTGCTAGGCATTGTCAAACATTTCTTTGGGGATTGTTCCCTTGGTGATCCGATCCAATATCATAGCCCCAAATTTACGTAAAAGGTCCTTATCCTGAAGAATATCTCTCAATAAATTCTGGACCAAGTGGGATTCCTTCAAAGCTGTCAAAACCTCAGGAACGGAGATAGCCCCGGATTTCAAAATTTGAGTGAGAAAGTGAGCAGAAGGTTGGGCCAAATCCGGGGTGGTGAGTAAGTGTTCAATCACCATAACTGCCAACCCAGATTCCTTCAATGCAAGGAACAAATCATTGAGTAATTCAGACTCTCTCTTTTTAAATGACAACGTGTTTCCGCCAGTTAAATTGCCCATCTCTTCATTAATGAGCGATTGAGCTTCCTTGAAAATATCAATCCCATTTTCAACCAAAAGTGCCTTACCAAGAGTGATCAACCCAGGTAAAATGTCAGGGTCGTCCAATGAAGCATTCAATAATTGAATCACGAGACCCGATTTCTCAAGGGCGATGAATAAGTCGGTTAAATTGATCCATCCAGCACGTAAAACGTAGATAGTCCCTTCGATACTGATTTCTAGTAAGTCCGGATGAAGTAATACAAAATCAATCACCGAGGTGGCTAAACCCAGATCTTTCAAAGCTTCCAATATTTGGTCAAGGATTGGCAGACCAGACTGGAGTAAAAAGGAGGGAAGGTTGGTCATTTCACTGACCATACCTTCACCACCAGCTGGCACCTCTCTCCTTAATACCAAGCTGGTGGTGTCAATTGGGGCAGCCTGAACTAAGGCAGAATAGATTAGCACACTATGTGCAGCAATTCGTGAAAGGAGCATTTTTTACTGTTATGGTGGTTCCTCTAGCAAATTTATACATTAGCTTAGGAGTAATTGCTACTCTGCTCCTGGTGGCCATTGGGAAGTAACAGCATAATTCGAATCCACCAAAGACATCGTAGGCACCGTAAGCACCAGTTTCTACATTAAAGCTCGTTAATTACGTAAGCGCTGACTAAGGATAATCGGAATATTCTGCTTAGTGACCCATTAGGTGAAGTTCAGCCAGACCAAGTCGATAGGTCAAAAGGTCACAAAGAAAGCTTATTCAGACCAAAAGACAAATCGGGTATTTTGCCACAAACCCAAGCATCGTTCCATAGTACCTGTGTGAGATCTATTAATGACGTATCGGAAGAGGCAAAACATCAACTTCCCTTAGTGCGAATTACATAAACAACCCAACCATGTCCTTTGCTAATGTGGACATAGAGGCCCAAACCCCGGTGGTTGAGGAAGCCAATGTTCCGCATAATGACTTGGATGGAATAATCATCAACACATCCAAACAACTCCAAGTTTTGAGCAACTTAGTATCTCAATTAGATGTACAACGAAAGCAAGTGGGGTCTAGACGAGACACACCTCAACTCCGGAATAAAGTGGATTCACTTGTGGAAGATATCAGCCGATTGGAGAAAGCTATTGAAGCATTGGTGGTCAACTTCTCCCTGATCATCAACAAACATCAAGGAGCTAAAGAACAGGGTGAACAGACTTCATTTAATGTCACCAATAGGCACATAGTAATTAAGGATAGACTTATGAATGAATTCAATCAACTACATGCACTGTTCCAACGTTCGGTGAGGATTTATACCGAGAAGAAGAAGGCGTTCAATGTGAAACAACACAAACTTGCTGATGAGAATACACCCTTGATTGAACATCTGTCTATCCCTGGCTACCAAGAGCAAACTCAGGAACAGATCCAAGAACAGTTGGAACGTGAACAACTGGAAATCAGCCAAACAGACCTTCAGTACACCATGATGTTGACAGAAGAGAGAAACCGAGAAATCACTCAAGTCCATGAAGGTATTCAAGAGGTGAATTCGATCTTCAAGGATTTGGGTGCTCTTGTCAATCAACAGGGTGAACAGTTGGACAACATTGAAGACAATATTCTACAATTACACGGAAATACCCAGCAGGCCCATAAAGAACTTACCAAGGCTGATGAGTACCAGAAATCTAAGAGTAAATGGAGTTGTATTCTTCTCGTGGCATTAACTATATTTGTTTTGGTGGTGGTATTAGCTGTGGTCAGCTAATTAATATGACGAATAATGATTTATTTAACTTAATGGAAATCATACTTGAACTTTATGTTAAAATCATGTAAAAAACTAGGCGTTGTTGTGACCAGACATAACACCTTTTAATTGGTCGATGGTTTAATCCAATTCCGCCATGACTTCCATGGCTTCGTTGGACATCTTCCGTCTCCGAAGACTACCATTGATTTCTTCTTCGTAGTCGTCACTGGATTCATAGGGCTCGGTATCTGAAGAAAATGGACTGATTGCATAATCAGATGCATCAGGGGTATTAATTTCATCATCACTTGATTCTGTATCGAGTTCGACGGCTTGATTGACTAACCAGTTGTCTTCATGTGCATCTGCAAAGATCTCATTGTTTCTTGATTTTTCAAGTTGTTCTCTGCAAAATTTAGCTCCGTTCTCAAAGAATGCTTCTGCTGCTTCTAGAACCTGTTCACGATTTGCAATAAATGCCACAGCTGCACCAGTCACGGCACCAACTGTAAGTGCAACCTTCACTGATGCTGGGACTATTTGTTAGTGACATTCCACCTAACACTCTTCCGGACTACTTACGTATAAAAGGCATCAAAAAAGTAATATTAATCTTCTCCTTTAAATATTGCCACCCCTAATTTGGTGTGATGTCAGTTTTCTTACGTAAGCAAGGCTAACCAGATTTCCATGAGATTTGTGGGGGAACTGCCTGATGATTCAACTGGTAATTTATAATAACATATCATACATTTGTTTCAATGGGTTTGATATCAACAGTTTTCGTATGTTTAGAAATGGTTTGTGAACAATTTTGAGAGTAATTCTTCTTGCTCTGGAATTGGTTTGGACCTTCGGTGTGTTCAACAAGATAAGTCACAATTTAAGCAATTGTTCAAGATATTTATGTCTCAGTCAGATCTCCCTGTGAAACAGATATCTGAACATAATATTCTTCATCCATGCTTAATTGAAGATCGTACATTAAGTTCCGATCTGATACTAGAGCCTCATAGTATGCTGCCTCGATGCAGGATGTAACTTCAAATGACTAATTCATAGGAGAAATTGTTTACTCAAGTGACTAATTCGTTGGAGATTCAAAATTTTAAACTCTATCATGGTTATTCATTCACGGCAATTGAGCTTTTCGGAGCACTTCTATCGTTCTAGAAATACCAGTGGATTCTATAGGAGCTTTCAAGTTACTGCCTCTTATTCTCAAACACTCACTATAGAACTTATTTTCAAGGCATTGCGTAAAACCGTGATTGACTATCACTTATTGGTTTGCAATGTTATAGCGAAAGAGGGTAATTTTCACTATGAACCTTTCAAGAAAATTCTCTTGGAAGAAGTATTGGAAGTTTATCCCGAGGAGACTTATTTAACCAATGGGCTTGTGAATGAAAAGTTCATGAAATTCGCCAATTCGTTCGCATTCAACTTTAATGATTTAAAGCCACTATTTAAGGTGATCTTAATTGGTGACAGAACAATGTCCGCTATATTTGAGCACACAATTGCTGATGGAGTTGTGGGGAATTATTTCCACGAGATTTTTTTAGAGAATTTGGCTGTTTTCGATGACAAACTGAAATCAGATCTCTCAGATTATGGATCATTCGAATATAATGGATTAAGCAGTGTTTTATTTGAATATGAAACTGATAAACCACATATGAAGTATTCTTTGCCTCCACCAATTGACGATTTTCTCCCTCCCCCAAATCCTCCTCAACAAGTTTCTCAATCTCAATCACCCTCACATTCACTCCCCAAGTGGCCAGGAAGATTTCCAACCACAAAGGACTTCACGATTGCATTTAAACTCCTCCATTACAATGGTGAACAAACAAAGCAAATCTTAGCTAAATGTAAGGAGCAAGAAGTCACTTTGACTGCTTACTTGCAAACGATTATTTCCTTGAGTCTTCAACCAATTTATGGTACTGAACATTATACCACCAACAAAGTAGCCATGGCATTGAGAAGGTTTATGGTCCCTGAGTTGGCTACTTCAAATTACAAGATGTTATTTGAAACTCCAAATTATAAGATCATGGGTACCTCCGCTCATGGAGGAATTGAAGAAGTTATTTATCCATTTTCAGAATTTTCTTGGGGTATGGTAAAGAAAATTAACTCAAACATGTCTAACAATTTGAGCCATACTAATTTATTGAATATTTTCTATCCTTTTCAACAAACCTATAGTGAAGCCTCTGACAACAAACATTTTTTTGAAGCACAAATGGTTCCTTCAAGACAAGACACCATCAAAATTTCCAATTTAGGATTGATTAATACTCCCTCATATGGAAATTGGAGTATTACAAATATGGTTTTTTCTCAAGATATTTCTCCTCCAGCAACAGATTTTATGTTGAATGTCATTTCCACTAAACCTGGAGGTCTCAATTTGGTCCTCAGTTACTTTGACCATGTTTTTGAAAAAGACTATGAAAACTTTGATCATATAGTTGAGCAGTTTGGTGCCAATGTAATGAAATATATCAATGAATAACTCCAAGCCAATTCAAACCTCTTTTCAGATCATGACTAGATGATCTCCAGATAGGAAAACTATCACACGCATCCACATTGACCATATTATCCATGTTATCCACATTATCCACATTATTCACGTTATTCACATTATAATCCTTACAAACCGGAACGGATTACACTTAATTAATCTTGCACATATAGCAATCCTTCCTCTATATAGCTATTATGTTTTATCACCTTATGTTATACCACCTTATGTTTATCCCAAATATCCTATGTTTATCCCAAATACCCTGTGCTTCTCCTTAATACCTTAATAGCTGTACATAATAAATATGACTTATGCCTTTATGAATTTAATCGATATCTTCAGGTTTGGACCCATGTCCTTTGGTATGATCCATGACTTTTGGTGATGTTCTTGTGTTGATTCCTTGACCCAATGAACTAACTTCTATAGATTCCTTTACAGTTTGTTCTTATTTTGCAGCAAAACACGACACGTTTGTGCGATCAAATCAATCTTTCTTTCCAACACCATTAACATGGACAGTCCAGTGGAGAATGTGGACAATCCACAACAGGAAGAAGTTTTTGTTCAACTTCGATCTCGGGATACTGGAAAATGGTTACATCAAGAGCATGTTAAAGAAGTAAAACGATTCGAAGATTTTCGCACCATTGATTGGGTGGAAGATGCATTGGATGAACACCGTAAGAGGCTTCTTAAGGTGAAACCTCTGACGGGATCAGCTTCTTTCAAGCAGAAGTTGGTTGCATCTACTCAAAACTGGATCGTATTGGCATCAATGGGGATCGTTATTGGACTCATTGCAGGAATCTTAAACATCATCACTGCTTGGTTGAGTAGTATCAGAACTGGAAGATGCAAAGAAGGTTTCTACCTTAATAAAGCATTTTGTTGTTTGGATGAAGAGCAATGCCCTGCTTGGGTAGAATGGTCCAATTATGGTGCGATTAACTACTTCATGTATGTGATGATTTCTCTTATGTTCTCCATTACTGCTGCTATCTTAGTCAAGAAATACGCTCCTTCCGCTGCTGGCTCAGGAATTTCAGAGATAAAATGTATTGTTTCAGGGTTTGTCATGGAAGGGTTTTTGGGAGGCTGGACCTTATTCATCAAAAGTATAGGATTACCATTGGCAATTGCATCAGGTTTAAGTTTGGGAAAAGAGGGACCCAGTGTCCATTATGCCGTATGTGTGGGGAATGTCATTGCGGGACTTATACCAAAATATCGTAAAAGTGCTTCAAAAGCAAGAGAGTTCTTAACCGCCACGTCAGCCGCTGGTGTTGCGGTAGCTTTTGGATCCCCTATGGGTGGTGTCCTCTTTTCCATGGAAGAAATCTCTTCCGTGTTTCAATTATCAACTATTTGGAAATCATACTTTTGTTCTTTGGTAGCTGTTATGACATTAGCAGCTATGAATCCTTTCAGAACAGGCCAATTGGTATTGTTTGAAGTAACTTACGATACAAATTGGCACGCATTCGAAATCCCAATTTATATTCTCATCGGTATTTTCGGTGGAATATATGGAATTATTGTACCAAAATGGAATAAAAAAGTCGTTAGTTTCAGAAAGAGATACTTGGGAAATTATGCTATTAGAGAAGTATTTATTTTGACTTTACTCACCACCAGTTTCTCATATTTCAATGAATACTTGAAAGTGGATATGACAGAAGCCATGCAAGTTCTTTTCAGAGAATGCACATCAGAAAACTCCCATTTTATATGTGATCCAAAATCGAATAAGCATATAATCCTTTTATCTTTGCTTTTTGCAACTATAGCCAGAATGGGTTTAACTATCATCACTTATGGATGTAAGGTTCCAGCTGGAATCTTTGTTCCTTCTATGGCAGCAGGTGCTTATTTTGGAAGAGCTTTGGGAATTATTGTTGAAAAATTTTATAGAAATCATGCTGATTCATCCCTTTTCTCCACATGCCCTGCTGAGGGACCCTGCATTATTCCAGGAACATATGCTTTCTTGGGTGCTGCCGCTGCTTTGAGTGGCATTACACACTTATCAGTAACCGTGGTGATTATCATGTTCGAATTAACCGGTGCTTTGAGATATATAATTCCAACTATGATAGTTGTTGCAATTACCAAGAGTATTAATGACAAGTGGGGTGAAGGAGGAATAGCAGACCAAATGATCAAGTTCAATGGTTTACCATTGCTTGATTCAAAAGAGGAATACATTTTCAATACTTCGGTTGAATCTGCCATGGCTACGATAGTAGTGGCTTTCCCCGAAGGGTCAGATGAAATAACATTGGGAAAACTAAAAGATACTTTGAAAAGAACGAACTTTCGTGGTTTTCCGATTATAAAAAATTCATCCGACGCTAAGCCAACTGGTTTTGTTCTGAGATCTGATCTTGAATATATATTGAGAGAATATGAAGGAGTTGGTAATGATACCCCATGCTCTTTCTCAACAAATAATCTGATAAGCTCGATTGCTATTGAGTTCAAATCGATCATCAACCAATCTCCAATGATAATTAATTATGATGTACCTTTGGAGTATGTTTTGGATCTTTTTGTCAAAGTTGGGCCACGTTACATATTGGTTGAAAGAGAAGGAATACTAGTGGGTTTAATTACAAGAAAAGATATATTACGATATGACTATACTTCACATCATCTCAAACACGATCCCAATCATGAAATAGATAGAAAAACTGATATACTCGAAGAAAAGATTTGGGATTTAATGAACCATCTATCCAAATCATTCAGGAAAAATTTGGGCAAGCTATTCTTCAATGACGAACATCGATTCTATAGACAATAAATAACTACAATAATTGATGATGACCTAATATTTATTGATCTTTCCATTTACCATAATCCTTGTAATTACTGTACAAGGTACGATAAAATGCTTTTCCTGGAATGTCTAAACTCGAACTGACCAATTGCAATTCATTATTACTCAACACATCAAAAATACTATAGATTCCACCAATGATTTCATCATTAATAATACTTTTGAAATTGAATTTTAATGCAAGGTAAATATAATTGATAAGCAATAATGGAATGTGTCTTCTTAATGTTCTTTTAGTTAATGCAGTTGTTGAATTAAGAGTATTTTTGTTTGATTCTCTTGACATGGTAGCAATTGATGGTTCACATAAATTGGATAATAATCTGGAATATACTGAAGCTGCTTCCTTGTTTGAATTCAAATAATTTTTATTCTTCAAACATAATGGCACCATCAAGGACACAAAGGCATTAACGATTATATGATGACGGAATGATAACTTGAAACGATGGAACAATAAGATATGTGACATAACTTGAGTTGATTGGGTATACAATTCCACCGATTGCACTTCAGTAAAGCTAAGGTTTCCGAGTTTATGACCATACATGGATATCAATGATACCAATGATTCAATACCATATTGACCGAAAAACCATGTCATATCACTTAAACTATCTTTCAAGGTTGATAAGATTTCTTTATGGGCAGAGTAAGAAATGTTATCGAAATTTGATAAAAACCAAGAGAGAACTTGATCGAGTAATCTGTGAGCAAATGAGTATTCTCTTCTAGTGGAGCGAATGAAAGAGCAAAGTAAACCTACCGATTTTTGATAATCTGACCCATTAGTTGAAGATTTAATGACAAACTTGAAAGCATTTTCAAATGTTTCTGAGTCAAGCTTGAGCAAATACTCTTGCAAATCTTTTCTGATATCACTTGATTCATTTGATAATGTATAGAAGAGAGTCAATAAGTAGAAGCAATCAGAACTAGTCAAGAATTTAGACAAAATCTTGAACAAAGTTTGCTTAATCTCTGCAGAGTTTTCAATAGAGTCAATCTTCGATCCAGTAAGCTTGACCAATTCTAAAAGTGAATCTCTTTCAATACTTGCCTTGGAATAAAGAAGTGAGTTTAATAACCAACTTACTGATTCGGTGTCCACCTTTGATTTTGAGAGTGCTTTTATCAATGATTGTTTAACACATGAGTATAATTCACTGGACAATTTAGTTAATTTTGCTTGAATTTTTTCATTGGAAATATTCTCTTTATCCAGAGCACTGATAATGACAAATGATGCTTGTAAACTGGACAATTTAACTTTCAGTTGAGATTTTTCAAGTTCTTTTTGTAAAATCTTCATTGCTCCTTTGACATATGTTTCATGTTCGGATACTCCGATTTGAGGTAAGTGATGAATCCAAATGGTTTTAACAATGTCAAGTGAACTGTTTATTGAATCTTGAGAAGATGTTTGAACTAAGTTCAATGCCAAACTGAAATCAAGTTCAAGTTGTGAAACAAAAGATGGAGATTTCAATAAATGATTAATAGTTTTTCTGGTTTCAAGGTTCATAGAATTATCTTTTGTGGTTGTGGCCATAGTGTATAGGATTTCCATTAATGATTTCTTTGAGTTTCTATCGAAACATTGAACTGGGATTCTTTGAATTAATTGCACATTATCCTGGTTGGATTCAATCTGTTTGGTTAAGAAACTTATCAAGTTTTTCATTAATTGACGTTGTTCAAACAATAATTGAGAATTCTCCAAGAATTCATATTGTTGTTCAAATGAAAGGTTGGAAAATAAAACTTCAACGAGTTCATAAGATAATTCTTTTGAAAAAGAATGTTCAATTATAATTAACCATCTCTTCAACACAAACGGTATTTCTGAAGGTGAACTCTTAAGGAAAGCCACGAATTTGGATGCAATGGAGTCTAATTTCGGAATTTCTATTCCTAATTCTACCATTCTGAACATAGAATAATAGAAGAAAGAATCGGTTCCCTTTCCCTTGGTTTCGACCTTGATCAATGAAGAATCATAAATACATAAATAGTAGTATCTCAACTCCCAATACTTTTCATCCTTATTATTAAAGAAAGCAATATTTTCATAGATTGTCTCTTTGATTGAATCGGTCATACTAGTAGAGCTCATGATGAGTCCTTTCAAGATTGCTGTCATTGAAGGTAAGATCAAATTCGATTCTTGGGAGTGACTGTTGAATAATTCCTTCACCACAGCTGATAATTGACTGGCACTGAAATCTTTAATTGTTTCAGATACTGTGGCAACAAATTTTGAATTCTTCCATGAAGCAGAAACCTTCAAAGCACTAATCCATACGCTGGTGAAAAATTGACTTAATTCTCTACCTTTCATGTAAGAATAAAGGATACTCTTACCAACCTTGAGAATTAAATCGTCGTTGTTTGTCTGGGAAACATGGGTGATAATGAGCTCGGAATACTTCATGGTTAATTCAATATCCAAGTCCACCAAGTATGATATTAACTCCCAATCAATTGATTCAGCACTATTGTTAATCTTTTCATCGATTTCACTGGTGTAGATTTTTTGAAAGAATTCCGTGGATAATGTTTTATCAACCTTGGTCAATCTGTGTAATACTTGGGAGGAAAGACTGCTATATTTCTCATTGGAGGTGATGATGATGAAGATATCCTCGCAAATTCTCAAGTCTTTGGTGGAAAGATTGCTGACACTTAATTCGAATAATTCCACCACTTCATTATCTGTTAAAGTATTGGAGGACTCTTTAAGTAATTGCTCGATGTTGGACTTGATGTGATTCACCATTTCTGGATTAAATAAAGAATTGATTAGAATCGTTTTGAAAAGATCTTTGGAATCTGAATTAATTGACTCCAGGGCTAAGCACTGTAACAATGAAGGCACACATTCCATTATGAATCTAGTGTAGGACTTCTTGGTGACTGAGTGGTTGATATTGGCACTGGGGAGCTGGTACAAATCATGGACAGTGATGGACCAACTGGATAACAAGGAGTCAGGGAAATCGGCTTGTTTGATAGACTGTAAGAAATTCTTCAACAACATCACCGCAGATGCCTCTTCCACGTCTATATAGTACTCATTCTTCACCAAATCAACAAAGTTGAACATCGACACCCAAAGGCTGAAGTCTTGAGAACTCTTCATTACCGCCACCATTGAGTCGACGATTTTGACTCTTTTGAAGGTTTTGTTTCGGGAACCGTGGCTAGATGAGTTGATCCAGGTTTTGGTGAAGAGATCCCAGAATTCGGGGTGGAGTTTCCAAGATTTGAACACCAGTGAATCGTTCACTCTATCACAAAGGAGCTCTAATATGAAGTCTGTTTTATTAGGGAGATAAACATCGGTAGCGTTTTCAAGAAGGGAGTCGGCAGAGCTGAAGATCTCCTTGGAAGATCCCTTTGACCTGAGGAATTTGGTCACTGACTCCGCAGACATGATGCTGTTGTAGTTGAGTTGAAAATTGAGATGAGATGATGAGTGCGAGAACTGAGTGGTGCAGTATGAGAGAGCCAAATGAGATAGGAAAATACAGAAATACACCGCTAAGAAAACAAGAAGATTTAGTTGTTATGGCTACGATACATTTATTGATTGATCTTGATTGATCTTGACTTATCTTGGGCGTAGTTAATGAAAAAGTGGTGAAATTTTCAGAGAAATAGCACCTTTAGATCTGCCTCTAGTACTATGAAATGACGAGAAAGGTATTGAGGATTGCCAGTACAGTTGGGCGGGTAGGTTACTCTATGGGCTCTAATGAATGTTGTATGGATTAAAAGTGTTATGAAGTAATTATAAATCGTATTTTGGTGTTCTTATGGAAGGGTTCGGGTGTGAAATCTCATCTCATCTCATCTTTACATCCCAACGGGCACAACAATAACATGTAGAAGCTGGTCCTCTGCTAGTAACAGTCCCAATCCAGCGAATCATCAAATCTGCTGTTTTGTTAACGTTAGAAATCTTCCAGAATGGAATCATTCAGACTAGTTAGGTCATGTTCTCACAATATACGTATTTGTATTGCTCACAATTAATCTACATGAAATCAACAATTTGTTTATTAGTGTACAATTAGATCAACAAGGTCTCGATCTTGTCCTTGATACCGTAGATTTGGTTCTTGATGGAAGAAGCATCGTTGGTGGTGACAGAAGCAGCAATAACTGGTCTGGAAACACCACAGGCTCTACCTAAAGCAGCCTTGGATGGAACGAAAACGTAAGGAACGTTCTTGTCTTCACACAACAATGGCAAGTGCAACAAGATCTCAATAGGCTCGGCGTCAGCAGCCATGATGATGAATTCAGAGATACCTCTGTTCAAGGTCTTGGTAGCTTCATTGGCACCCTTCTTTAATTGTCTCAAGTTTTGAGATTGTTGGACAACGTCCAAGATTTGCTGGGTTAAACCAGAATCAGCTAATGGGAAGGCTTTTGGGTTTGGGGCAGACATTTTCGGTTCCTTGCAATATGCTCACCAGTATAGATAATGTTACAAGTAGTTTTGAAAATTTCCTCTTGAACCATCCATCTCATCGGCTCCTGCATACACTCGAGACGGCCTGAAGAATACTGTGGTGTTGCGTATCGCTCAGCATGCATGCCTCCATTGCCGCCAATTGGCCCCGGCGAGCGAACATCCAAAACTTTTCTCCTACTAGTCCATATCTTGAAGTCACTGATTGAAGCATTCAACCGAACCATCAATCGATCCATTCATCTGATATCAATCTTCATATAGCCATGTCTGATTTATGGTAAGTACCCATCAAACTCACGGGGAATTGGTCAAATAAACAATCTGGGCTTATCTGACCAATGACTCTAAAGATAACACCGTGACGAATATTGAGCCATCAACCAATTAAACCAACCACAATGTTTATTGGAATGAATCTCCTCGAGATTTTAAGTGGATTTGAAGCATCCAAATCCAATAGCAATGTTTATCTTGTCCATTGGCCACCCCACCTGTGTTTCGGCTATGCGTAATAACATACTAACAAAACAGTCCAGTTTATGCGCCATTCTTTGGTTCCATCGGATGTGCTGCCGCCATCATCTTCACCAGTTTTGGTGCTTCTTACGGTACTGCTAAGTCTGGTGTCGGTATCTGTGCCGCCTGTGTTTCTAGACCTGACTTGTTGGTGAAAAACATTGTCCCAGTTGTTATGGCCGGTATTATTGCCATTTACGGTTTGGTTGTGTCTGTGTTGGTCTCTGACTCTTTAAAGCAAGTTCAACCATTGTATACTGGTTTCATCCAATTAGGTGCCGGTTTGTCTGTGGGTTTGTCTGGTTTGGCTGCTGGTTTCGCCATCGGTATTGTTGGTGACGCCGGTGTCAGAGGTACTGCCCAACAACCAAGATTGTTCGTCGGTATGATTTTGATTTTGATTTTCGCCGAAGTCTTGGGTTTGTACGGTTTGATTGTCGCCTTGTTGTTGAACTCCAAGACTTCTGACGCCATTTGTTAAAGAACTCCGGAGCACTATTCTAGTGTAGGTAGATTCCTATCCTGGTCCGTGAGATCTGCGTATCAAATTCCCGACGTTTTTTTAGTTCATAGTCAACGGGTTATTTCCCGATTGCGTTTCTGATTATAAAATATAAGTAACTAATAAAGTTTACCTATATACATTACTTGATATACACTTGTCCTATCTTGGACAAAATCTCCTTACGGAGAACTATTATCAATTCCTTAACAGTGTGAGGAATTTCCCTGTTATGATTTTTAAGCACCATTCTCCAATCATATTTCGTAAAATCATCTTCTATGTGATTGATTGAGTATTGATATAATGCCTCTCCTTCCTTTAATTCTTCTTCTAATACTTGAAGATCATAAGTATCAATTAATTCAATTATAATAATCAAATCTGGGAGATTGAATTTATGATTAGTATTGATTAAGAATGGAAGCAATTGACATAAAAGTAATGGATAAAACTTTTTAGGTAAATGACTGAATCTTAATAAATGAATTAAACCTGATAAATGAATCATGGCAGATGAAGTTCCCGAAATGGAAGATCTTGAAGAAATCGATTCATCACTTTGATTTAACGAAGTTAAAAACTTGTATAATACTGCGTAGGGTGAGAGACATTGTCTAATAACCGGTTCCACCTCAAAAGATTCGTCGACATTACCACTGACAATGTTATTGATCAATTCATCCTTAGCTGGTCTATTATTCACCACACTATCTTGAAAAATCAAATCCCATGTTATATAATGAACCTTTCTTAAACCTTCATTGAAGCTATCAAGTTCATCTAAGTCATAACTTTTGACAAAGAGATCCAATGCCTCATACAATAATCCATCTTCCAATGACTTTAATCCATGATTGTAATATAATTGTTTCGATAATGAAACAAAGTTCAATTTGGCACAAATGGTCAACACCCATTCCATATCATCGTTGGTTTTGCAGTGATATTTAGGTAAGAAGGACTCAATAACCTTTCTTGCAGTTCCCACAGAAGCCTTAGAAGTTGCTATATCATTGTTAAGAAGTAATCCAATTCCAACTGGTACCAAATCATGAATGTTTAAACTCTCAAATGCTTGGATTGTCAAAAAGTACTCAGAAATAGTTTTTCTTTCAAGTATACTTTCGAAATTCGAACCATCTGAACTTACTGAATAGTAATTCTTTAGTAAACCTTTAAGTTCCAATAACTTCGCCACAAATGCTGCAGTGAATGGATCAAGTTGATAAATATTCTGTAAAAGTTTCACAAAATTCTCCTCTATTATATTGATAAAACTGGTCTCTAAAATACCTTCATCTTCAAAGTCATCGCTATCTTCATCTTGTAATGCTGGTGGTTTCTCTTCTTGTGAGATTTTGAAATATTCGGAATATAATGACACATCATCCCTAACTTGGAAAAATGATAATGCCACATATATTTCATACCAATTATCACAGAAAGCCGATATTGTTTTTGGCAAACCGGTGATAACACATGATAAATCATGGATTTGTCTGGAAATCCTTTGATGTTCAGGATCAGTTATTTGAGCGTTTCTTTTACTTAAAAGGTCCCTAAATTCGCAAGCTTTCAATTTCCATTGTTCAAAATGACCTTTATGAGCGAATGTGGTATAATTGGAAACTATTTCATGGAAATCAGAAATTATACTGTGAATTTCACTTTGTGAATCTAATTCTTGGTATTTCGAACCTTTCAATACTTCATCGGCTTGTTGAAATAATCCTCTAGTCAAAAGTTGACTTAAAAGCTTGAGCCAGAATTCTGAATGCAAATAAGGTTTGGGAGTTTCAATCATGATACCAGTGATCATTTCATCATCTGGCTTATAATCATACATATTGACCCATCTTGCCAATGATTCGGGTTTACGATTGATTTCTCCATAGAACCAGTTGGATCTAAGGCATTCCAATACAAGAATTAAGTTTTGAAGGTGAGTTACCTCTGAAGAGTCTGATAACAGCAATTCTTGAACTAAAACTCCCAAGTTATCAATGAATTTGTCCAATGCCTGGTTGATCATTGAGTCTGCCTTGACATTGACGGTGTTCTCTGGTTCTGTGCTGATCACTCCTATGTTTTCTTCTCCGGTTTGTTCAAGCTCTATCCTGGTAACTTTTTGGTTGCTCAAGTTTTCTATCACTTTATACAACGAGGTGACGAACTTGGTATATGCTTTGGAATAGTCATCTTCAAGATCCACACTATCTTGGTACTGCTTGAGATCAAATTGAAACTCAATGCTTCCATGAGATGAGGAATTCAACCAGTCTTGAAGGGTTATGTATGTTTTCTGGCTATTGAATATTTCGTTGTGACCCTTGGAAGAGTTGGAGGATTCCGAGATGGCTTCTGTTTCCGAGGATACGGTAATATCGTCGGGAATGTCCAACATCTCAATCTCTTCAAATTTATCTGCCATGTTGTTAGTTCAAGTCAACTGCTAAACTACGGTTGTTTACAATGGAAAAAAATCTATGTTCGGTAGTGCGTTTACCATTTACCCTATACCCTTTTCCATATACACTATATATATGATACAGAATCATGATAGACTTTTTGCATCAATTGATAGTTGGCATTGGAGGTCTTGTACTTCCGAGAATTGATGTCATTGTTATTCTTTTTTTTTTTGGAGGTATTTCCTCGAGATTTTTCTTGCTTCATAAGGGTCAAAAACCGGCCCATCAAGTAATGAGGTATAAATCCGAAATGCTCTAGACCATCCACATTTCCTGTAATATCGATGCTTCCTTTCCAGTCTAATTTACCCTGCCTGGAGGTGGTTGAAATTTCCACAAGCTCTTTGGCGCATTTTTCCAAAGTATGAGCTGCCTTCGCATCATCGACAATACTCACCTTGTAAATTCCGCCATGAACAGTTCCAATCACGGCAATTGTTGAAGTGATGGAACTATTTGTAACTTGACCATACCTTCCGTCAGTTTTTGTATGAGGAACAGAACGGATCACATTAATCTGATCGCCCAAATTGATACACCCTATTTGTTCCTGGTCCTTTATCACACAGACATTTCCGAAGGAATCTCCCGAAACAAGTATTCTTGGGTGCGTTTCATCTTCTTCCATTTGGTGGCTTGCTATATCGATAGCGGTGATGAAAGTATGGGGATACTTCATTCTTAAAGGCTCAAGGCTTTGGTCATCGAAACTTTTGATGAAAATTCCATCTCTAACATCTCCATAAATCAAGCAATCATTATCAGTGTCTGCTACATGCATAATAGGATAAACGGGGCATTGACTAATGGAATCTTGGGCAATGTTCCATGTGAATTCCAATTCTGAATTTCGTTCACCTTCTATGATAAAATTGATTGCACCAGAAATACTCAATTTGAAGTAAGGAAAATCTTCTAGAATTATGTCAATGTCTTGCATTGATGTATTTTTCCCTTCGATTGAACATTTCGCTAAAACTTCGATTTTGGTATTCCTTATTCTTAACACAGTCACCGGGTGGGTATCATTGGTAGCTAGAGCAAATATTAATGTTTCATTAAACTCGCGATCATAAGCTGGACAAGCATCAACCAATTGAGAAGGAAGTTTTATCACATCCACTTGTTTCATGCTTTTGGTATTTATCAATTTCATGTATGAAGTTTCGTTACCGTCTTCGGCTTTATCGGATTGAATTACAGCAGATAAGTTGGGAGAATGTGGTAATTTGAAAGACGTCGTCATCAAGCCATTGTAATGATACACTGTGTCACCATTCAATTCTTCCATGGAAGGTATCTCGAACTTTTCAATGCCAATCTTGTCGGATTTTAAGAGTATTAAGGAATTCAGATTCCATACCTGAACCATTTCAAAATCTCTTTCTGTAACTTTTATGGAGAAAAAGTTGAAGAATCCCAGTACTTCATTCAAAATAACTCCCCAAACGTTTGTTTCTCCAAAGGCAATCGTTCCTTCGTTGTGCTTGGAAAAAGAGATGGCTGAGCTGATCAAATTCTGTGATACACTGTTGGTTAGGTTCCACTTGTTCTTTGATTTTTCAAGCTTATGTTGATGGATATTTCCATATATGTCCAGCATAATAATCATGAAACTTCCATCAAACTGGATTAATTCCACATCATGGTATCGTTCATGAAGAGTCTTGGACGAATATAAAATTACCAATGATTTTTTGAATTCACCCACTATAGTCAATTCTTCCGTAACAAGAATGAAATTAAATTGATTGTCACTTATTATCGAAGTTCTTATCTCCAAGATTTTACTTTTGGTATCATACTTTTGTACTGGTTTGTTTGAACGATACACAAATAATATCAGGCCCTTGATATATACAAAAGTATCGTGTGATATAAATATGGCATTATCCATGGATTCGTCAAGGATACCATCCAACCCATTTTTAGTGAGAAACTTAATATCCTTATCTTTGATTAAAACATCGAATATCTCATAGATAGACAGGTTGGTTGAAATTAATTTGAAATTGTTGTCTTTGATTTGGAAAATCTGAACTTGATCTGGACTCGTAACGATAATAGCGTTATGGTTTATATTCAAGTGATGGTAGGGCAGTTTTCCAATTTCAGTGCAATTTACCTGTTTCAGCTCAACCTTTGGCATGGTATACTTCACAAGTTCACTACACTCGTATCCTCCCTGAGCGGTGATTAAATTGAGCGAACCATCTTCTGATACAAAATCAAAATTTAAAACGGGAGGATTTGAGTTCAAATATGCCTTGATATTAATATGAGGAGATGTAGATAATACTTGGAAAAGTACCGATCTTGAGTACCTTGAAACTTGGAAAAAGTAGCCATCAGTAATATGGAATAGACCATCACTGGTAGGGATAGTAGTGTGGGCCAATTCAATAAAATCAAGTCTTTTGAAAATAACCATTTTTGATCCTACTTCAACCTCCAAGTTCACAAGGTATGACATTCCACTGTTTGATACCACCAAAAACTTGGTTGAGTCAATGACGCAAAATGAGGTGAAGATCTCTGTTTGCAAGCTAGTAAACTTGGATAAGTCCCGGGTAATTACTGCTCCTTCGTTATCAATAGATAGCGAGGAATCTGCCAGGTTATCAAGGGTAAGAATTGTTTGGGGATTATTGAAATAAAATATGTGGACTCCCGATACCACAAGCAAGCCACCAAACTTGACGGGTATTATGTTAGTTGGTGGGATTTCAAATTCCTTAAATTGAGATTTCAACTGGATTCCATCTTCAGTTATTGAGTAGTATCTCAAGGAGTAGTTGTAGTTGAAATCGCGATAGAGCATTGCAAATATCGAGCTGTGTAAGAAGATCATCTTCAGTACTACTAGAGAGCCAATATGGATGGTGGAAAGCTTCCATTTTCCATCTTGGGTCTGTATACTAGAATCAAATCTCTTTCGTTTGTTGTTGGTACTGGAGGCCCGGACCAAAAGATGAACAAACCCCAGAAAGCAGTGTAGCACGATATATTGGGTGTCTTTGTTGCCGTCCAAACTGGTCAATATTACTGATTTCGAGTCCACCGCTTGCTGGTGGCCCTTGGGATCCAATCTTAACACCTCTGTTTTCACGAAACCGTTGGTTTGACTCAGAATGGTGGAAATGGTGTGGTTTTCATCGAAAACAACCACCTGATGATGATTTTCTATCTTCACTGGGGCGATTGCTGTCACGGTCTTGCCATATATACGAGTTATCTCTGTTAAGGCATTGGTACCACAATTGATGGTGAAAAGTGCAATATGGTCAATTCGTGATAAAATTAGATAGTTAGATTGCCCGATCTGGGCATAGGCGGATGCAATGCTTGCTAAGGGTTCCTTTAGGGTGGAAAGCACACACAAATCCGTGTCATAGTCATAATCGTTTGAGTTATCGATGATCATTACTTCAGATTGTGGAGTGCGATGGAAAAAATAGACAAAAGATAAAGACAAAGGACAAAAGACAAAAGAATAGAGAACAAGACAAAAGACAAATTCAAGAAATTGCTTAGGTTTGAGTGAGGCAAATGAAGTGAAATTAAATCATATTGTCAATTGGTTTATTGATTTGAAAAGAGAGCTTTGATTGATCTGAATTGATGAGATTTTGGTAGAATTCTGTATATATGAGAACACTTGCTGATGGTATAACTTGTAAAGAGAATACCAGCAGTCACAATAGATTATAAAGGTATACACTTGAAATGATGAGTTAATTAGCAGAGTTGGTGTTTTACATTCTTGAATATTTTAAGGTTTAGCCAAAGTAATGTTTGTTGAATTAGATAACTCTATTAAGTGAATTATTTAGGTTGGTGATGTGAACCTGTTAATTTTTGAGAAAATGTTTTCCAGAAAATTTGTAAGTAATAATACTTCCTATGAATAAGGTTCCTTTAAAGATGGTTTATTTTGAAGGATTCTGTTAATTAATGTAACTATTAAATTCGAAGAAATTATTAAAAATTGGATAAAAATGAATTAAATTGAAAACACTGTCAAAATAATAATACTTAGAACAAAATAATCCAACAAGGAATTGATCAAACCAATAATATCAAATGTTGAGCTTATACACTAATATGATGGAAAGAAGTTTAATAATACCGATGGGCCATCTTCAAACTTGCCCATTTGCTCATTTGCTCACTTGCTCATTTGCTCATTTGCTCACTTGCCCATTTGCTCACTTGCTCACTCAATACGTAATATCTAACTATAACAGGCACTCTATTCTGGACAAAATAAATGATTGCGCTAATTATCCAGTTAGCCAGCTCATTTAGATGAAGATGAAATTTATAGAAATATTAACAACCACATTGTCCCGTTTATTTTCTCATCTCTTCCCTCACAAAACGTTCGCTAATTATAATTATAATTATAGTGAGCATCGAACAAATTGATCACTAAACTTAACACTCAGCCAATACACTGGATAATCTCAGCCAAAGGGGGAACCCAGCCTGGTTATTTGACTATTTGACTATTTGACTATTTTAGCGCATAAACGGCCATATTCCTCTTTATACCGCTTACACTAATCATCAGAATCAGCCATTCTCACTCTATTACTCCTACCCTTTCACCCTCTCTCCATGCTCATTCTTATCTGATGTGATGTAATCAGCCCGCACTATTTAGATCTCAACAGATCAAGAAGTCATCGAGGTGACAGGGAGAAAAAAACTTAGACATTTGGAGATTGGAGATTTGCACCAATTGATCTCATCGTTACCGACAAAATGTCCAATGATGTTTGGTACATTTTCATTGACATCCCTTGAATGCTGAATCTCCTGAATCTCCTGAGTTGCTCAGCCCATTTCGTCAATCATCCACCACAGCCTCTTTCGCACCCATTTAACTCCAGCTGAACCTTCTGGTCGTGTAATCTTAAACTGTTTTGTTTGTACCAACACATTCAATGTTACTTCACAAATCAGTCAAACGGTCCCGGGCCAAAGTATCACGACCCTGGAACCAGTTGAAGGACCATGAGACATCTCTGAAACCTTCCAGCAAAAACCAGCCCCTTTTGTCTCCTCCCATACCGTCAATCCAATCTCAAAAGAATCCCTCCACCCCCAAGGGTGAAGGTACCCTATCCCAAAAACAAACCACCAAGACAACTGGTGGCTCCAATGGCTCCGGATCGTCCAGTTCTAAGCCTCCAGAATCAAACGATACCATCGTGAGTACCTGTTTATGTTGTGGAACCTTGTTATCGTTTCCGAGTAAGATTCGCAAATTCCGATGTTCGGTGTGTAATACTACTAACATCCTTGATTCAAGGCCTCCTCGGTCTTCCAGAGAGACCGAACCCCCCGAGGCCATTTCATATCAATACATTTACCAAGTAGTGGATTCCTGCTTGGTTTCAGCGTCACAAACTGATCAGTCCATCCATCAAGCATTCGAACCCCTTTCCAGCTATTTGTATGCTTCATTTGCATCGTTCGATTGTTTGAACGAATCTTTCAAGATTAAGCCATCAAGCCTGTCACTTCATTATTCTACTTCGAATATCAATACCAACGATATACGGAAGACGTTCAATCTCCTTTGCAATCTTCCCACCAAGAGGCCTTTGTACAATGCCCTTAAGGGTGCATCAGAAGTCACCCGGAGATTATACCACCCCAATGATGACCCTCGTTCATATAAGTGGGTATTTATTCTCTTGGAAATTCCCTTTCTTTCGAAGTCTCTAAATACAAAATCTGAAAAGCAAAACTCCATGACAGATATCGCAGAAATTAGAACATTATCATACGAAATCCTCAAAAGATGTTTCGGGATTATTGCTGGCAATGATTCCAAAAAGTTGGCTCAATATTTTTCTTCATGGATTTCACATTTCCCTCAATCAGATTTCATTGCTAGGATTGATTTGATCAATTTATACATTACTTTTCATTTAAGAAAGTACTTTTACATGGCCAACAATCCACAGTTGGCTAGATCGAAATCGGTGAGTGACAGATTGAGTTCAGATAGAGAATACATTGAGAGCTCCACATTGAAAGAGCAAATAGAAGGAAATGAGCCCATTTCCAATCCATTATCAAGATCCAAAACTTCGAAAACCGACAAGATCAAGTTACACCAGTACGGTAATGACTGGCATATCAAAACTGGAGCCCAGGTGCTAGCTTTATTCTTGAAGGGTAATAGTATTCGCAAGTCTAGGGTACCAGTGAGTACATTCTACAATTCAATGGTGGATTTCGTCAATATAAAAATTGACTTTGATACTTGGCAAGGAAGTACAAAAGGTAAGCGTTCTAGTATGAGTCCAGAATTATCTGAAGTACTAGCGGTACTCGATTATATTCATGGACAACTGTTAAATGATCAGTGTTCATATTATTTTTGTCAATTTCCTTATTTGATCTCCCTTGGAAGCAAAATAAGTTTACTAGAATACGAGGCACGAAGACAAATGGAACGGAAAGCAGAAGAAGCTTTCATCAATTCATTGGATCAGAGAGTGGCAATTGATGTCTATTTCAGAGTAAGGGTTAGGAGAGACCATATTGTACAGGACTCATTGGCATGTATTAAACTGAACCCTCACAATCTCAAAAAGAGCTTGAAGGTTCAATTTATTGACGAGCCTGGAATAGATGCTGGAGGTCTTAGAAAGGAATGGTTTTCATTATTAACAAAAAACATATTTAATCCTCATACAGGTATGCTTTATAATGTTGAAGATTCGAATTATATTTGGTTCAATATCGAACCCATTCGGAACTTTGAATTATATTACTTGTTTGGAGCGATTTTAGGGTTGGCAATTTACAATTCAACCATTTTGGAACTTAAGTTCCCTCAAGCAATTTACAAAATTTTATTAGGGAAACAAGTTACGCTTGAAGATTATAAACAATTGTTTCCCGTATCGTTCAAGAATTTGATGGCCTTGAAAGTGTATGAAGCAGATTTATTGGACTCATTGGATTTAACTTTCGAAGTGTCGTATCAAACTATCGAAGGAAAGACAAACACTCGAGATTTGGTTCCAAATGGACGTAAAGTATCAGTTAACACAGGCAATGTGGATTCATATGTGGAGAAGTATTGTAATTTTTTCCTATTTGAAGGTATTCGTCTGCAATTGGACTCTTTTACTAGTGGTTTTTCCAAGGTTATTGGCGGAAATGGGTTATCACTTTTTGAGGCAGAAGAAATTCAACTTATGATTTGTGGAAATGAAGAGGAAGATGTGGATATTGATATTTTGAAATCAATAACCAAATACAATGGATGGGATGGAGGAAAGAATGAAGCCATCAAATCGCCCATTATAGAATGGTTTTGGGAATATTTCAGGATAATAGGTCCGGTACAACGGAAGAAATTTTTGGTATTTGTTACTGGCTCTGACCGTGTTCCTGCTACAGGAATTCAAAACTTGAACTTCAAGATAACACTTTTGGGTAAAGATACCAACCACTTACCTGTGGCCCATACTTGTTTCAACGAGCTAGCGATTTATGCCTACAGGTCCAAAGATAAATTGATGGATAAAATGAATCGAGCAGTTAATGAGAGTGCTGGTTTTGGAATTAAATAGACTCGAATCAGCTCAACTCAAATTAGCCCCGACTCGAATCAAATAGCCCCAACTTGAATCAAATAGGATAAAAAGAGCAGAACCAAAATAGTTCAGATCAATTCACCATCAATAACATCAGTTGATCAGCAATTAGTTAATTGGTTAATTGGTTTAACAGGTGATCAGGTGATTGGTTATTGATCATGGAATAGGCTAATTCTTGATCAGGTGATATCAATAGATCTCTATTATAATTTGCATTATTGTTAATAAACTTTGTAGGCCAAATATCTAAATTGGTGAGGGTCCAAATTAGTCGCACTGAAACTATGGAGGTCTTCGTCACGTGACCATCGATCACATGGATTTCTATTCCACCAATCACCACCGCGGAAAAAACCATTAGACTTCCTGTACACGAATAGCCATACATTTTCAAACAAATTTTCATCCCACCAGTCAAGAAACTAGATTGTAAAATGTCTTCCCTTGCATCTAGATCGTTGAGAAACACATTAGGTATGAGAGGTAAGTTCTCTTAGTGAAAAGGATATCCAAAGTTTGTGAAAATCGGGGGAAAATTGCATGAGTTATCGCCAGTTTAATCGTTTTACTACGAACTGGTAGTTGAACAATATCAACAATATCAACAATATGAAGTACAGTCAGAATCAACCAGTCGAATTCCTTCAGAAACGTTATGGGAGAGTCGTCCCATGGCGATATATGATGGCAGTTTCAATTCCCAAGCTTATAGATGAAAAAGGAATCAATCTAAGACTGAATATCACTACAGAATTGGAATTGGAATTGGATTGGATTTGGATTAGGTGGATCATAATTGCAGTTGATTGTCACAATTCTTGAATATATCATTTTCTTGCTTATACTAACATTTAGGCTCTGTTAGAGCTTTGTCGTCTACCTCCGGTGCTTTGTCCAACTACCAACACCCAGACTTCTCATCTTACTTGAACAAGAGATCTGAAGAAACCAACAGAAACTTCACCTACTTCATGGTCGGTTCCATGGGTTTGTTGTCTGCTGCTGGTGCCAAGTCTACCGTGGAATCTTTCCTTTCCTCTATGGCTGCCTCTGCTGATGTTTTGGCCATGGCTAAGGTTGAAGTCAAGTTGGGTGCTATCCCAGAAGGTAAGAACGTTATTGTCAAGTGGCAAGGTAAGCCAGTTTTCATCAGACACAGAACTCAAGATGAAATCGACGAGGCTAACAAGGTTGATGTTGCCAAATTGAGAGACCCAGAAACCGATGACCAACGTGTCAAGAAGCCAGAATGGTTAGTCATGTTGGGTATCTGTACCCATTTGGGTTGTGTTCCTATCGGTGAAGCCGGTGACTTTGGTGGTTGGTTCTGTCCATGTCACGGTTCCCACTACGATATCTCCGGTAGAATCAGAAGAGGTCCAGCCCCATTGAACTTGGAAATCCCAACCTATGACTTCACCGATGACGAGACCTTGTTGGTTGGTTAATCAATGCATCTGAACTAGAACACCATCCCCAAATCCCATGTATAAAATAGTTCATAAATATCTATTTAACGTATAGATCTATTCGTATTCAACGACAAGTTATGGTCGTTTGTAGCTAAATTGGATTCATCCAAATCATCAGGAATTAACTTCCAAATATATCCATTCCAATCATGTTTGATTTTGTCAAAATTGATATCCTGACAGTAATGTTTCAATAATCGATGGTCAAATTGCTTTAATTTGCATAATTGATTAAATAAAGCAATTCCCAAATTCTCTATAGGAAAGTTGGCTGGTGAATAATCATGAACATAGTGAAGACGATAATAAACACTCCAATGAAGCAAAGCATTTGGAGGAATTGGTTGAGTTCTGCCTAAATTGGGTCTAAATTTCTTAATCCATTCACCTTGTTCATTTTGGGACTTGTATGAAAAAGGTATAAATTCGATAATCCACCAGAATATTGTAATTGACAAAGGTTCATTACCTCGTCCATCAAATTTATCCGTAAGTGTCGGAGGGCTGAAAGCATCCTCAATTCCCATTGCTCCCCTTAACACATCCAGTACATTTCCATAGGCATGCTTTTGAAACGAAAGCATATCGTGATTGTAAGATAGAACATTTGATAGCAGACCATATTTAATGGCATAATCTTTTAGAGGGTCAGTCTTGAAGATGACTCCGAACTGGATAGCATGCAGAAGCATCCATCTCATGGATACATTGGCCAAGGAATGACCATCAGGATCGGCTTCCCAACCTCCACCACAATCACTGTGATTTCCAGGGAAGAACATCTCAATGATGTCATCTGAGTTGACGTTGTCTTGACGGTTGGAATGGCTAGGAGCAAAGAGATTTTTGAGAAAATCAAGCAAATATCCCAAATAACTTTGCTTCAGTGAAGAAGCCGAATCGGGATCGAATGGATCAAATGGCTTGTATACCTCTTCAAGTAGAACATGCTTGAACTTACTCCGCCGTTCATCTAAGCTAACAGCATGTCGAACATGTTCCACTATAGAACTTCTCACTGAGTAAGGAAAGAGTCGATCTTTTACGATACCAACGGAGTTTGCTGTATCCCATAGTCCCATGAAGTGAATCTTGACATCTTTTCTGGCAAAGGTCCTCTTGAATTGGTCACTCAAAGTAACACTGGGATCTAGACCTGAAGGTTGACCAGCAAACTCCCAATCACAGTAAAGTTCCCAAGCTAATGGCCCCAAATGGTTTAAACCAGGTCCAATTAGACCAATTCTTTCTATCATTCCTGCCACTATTCTGGCCGTAAAACTTCCTCGACTAACAGTTAGTATAATTAGGTTTTAACATCAAAAGTTATACCTTACCTAAATCCAAATAAACATATTCTATCTCCTGGTTGGTAGACTTTGCTCAAGAAAAGATAGGCTTCCAACACATGATTCTCCAAGGTATAAGCAAAAGCGGCATCTATTGAGCGTGAAAACAAGTTAAAGAAATGTTGGAAACTCCCAAAGTAAGGATACTTTGATTTGACTTCGAAATGTGACCCGATTCCTTCTTGGTAGTAGCTTGTTTGACATTGGTCGTCCTTTTCAAGCATACTAAAGAGTTTGAGCACGTTACTGAATGGTTTGACCCCGAAGTTGTTTTCGGTTCCATCAAGACAAATCACAATGTTCTTGGGCATTCTTAAGCATTCTTAGACAGGATAGGTGGAGTGGAGACAGTCTGATTAAAGAGAAGGTTGACGCTGGGTGCAAAATTTGAGGGTACTCAAAATCCGCACTAATAGAAAAGACGGCAAAAGAGAGGTGAATAACCTCGGATATTGGCTGGCGAAAGGAACAAGCCAGAAAGAAGGAAAATACTTAGAAATGAAGTCACCATCAATGAAAAGAAATTAGAGTAAATTAGTAATTGAATTATAATTGATGATATCAAGAATAACAGAAAGGTCAAACATCTAGGAAGAATCCTTAAGCAGTGTCTGAACGAAATTCAAAATGAAAGCATCATATTTATCTATGTTTATGTATCTTAATGTGTGTCTGCTTGGAATATGTATGTCTGCATCAAATGTTTACAAAAGGACGTGGAATAGCACGGCATATAGGCGTTTTTCAAGGAATGACCTCTTCGAAGGGGTATATCTCCCCTTGTAGAGTGGCTACAAACTATTGCTTTAAAAATTAGCTTAATCAGGTGTACTGTTATCACCCTTCCAAATCTTAGCTTCTCAGAACATCAGTTATGGCAGTTAGTTTTGAGTTTGGCCTACAAAATATATTTCATGAATCAGACACTGATTTGAGATGATTTCACCTAATTTGGAAAATACCTTGGTCGATATCTCGGGATTGAGAGGTCTGATGGAGTGGCTGATAAGCGCAATGCACTCTTGGGGGTCATTTCTAGGGGTGTACAACTTTCCATCAGATTCAGATCAAAACTCCATGATTTAGATTTTCAAAATGAACAAGAGTGTGGTAGGCCTTTCTCCCGACAGGATTTAGAGTTAGTTATCTACACGAGGGGGGTAATGTTGGGGTAATTCTTGATGTACCTTGATGTACCTATCATGTATGTCTGCATGGTGTCTGCATGAAGACTTTTATGTCTGATTTGTTTACACATGGATGCTAGGACGTGTGTAAACGACTATTAACTAAGTATTTCGTCACAAATTCTTTTGATTACTTAATTGTCGTGTTTGTTGCAACTATTCAATGCCACGAAATTGATGTTCGCGTAGAATGAAACTGATAAACAGATACTTCAAGTATGAAATGCTTTCAAATTTTTAGAAATTTTTAGAAATTTCTTCCGTCAACATAATTTGAAATCCCTTTCACTTTCAGCTTAATACATATAGTCTAAACCTTTTTTCTAATCTAAACCTTTATTCTAATCTAAACCTTTTTTCTAATCTAAACCTGTATTCCATAGAATACCCTTTTAACCTATATACCGAGACCGAAACACAACGAAAGATTGTTGGTAAATTTAAACAGAGAAAACTTCAATGGAGGCCTTGCTGTTGTTTTTAGCAGTCACCACACAGAAAGCAGCACCTTGTTGTTTGGAATTACCTTCACCGGAAATGCTGTTGTAACCGGTCTTAGATGGATCGATTTCACATTCTCCATCGCAACTTCCATCGGAACAAGTGATTCTGACACCAAAGTCAGGTTTCTTACCGTTAAAGTCGTCAATGTACTTTGGGTTCCATCCGATCTTTAAGAAAGTGTTACCATCTTTATCAACATTGGCACCGGCAACGTATGGGGTCCAGTTACCAATAGGTTTGTCTTTGGAACCCCAAACACAACCATCAGAAGCAGAAACACCAGGGGCATTGACATAGTAATGAGCAGAGGTACCTGCCCAGTAGTCGGGGCCTGGAACAGCAATGGTTTTGGAGTCACCATTAGAGATGGTGGTAGGAATCAACATAGCTTCATTACCAGGCAAAACTGTTTGACAGAAAGCAACGTCGCTGTCGGCCTTGTTGTTAACCAGAACGGTGCCTTCACCGTCAACACAGTAGTCTTTATCTGAGAAAGGCTTGGATACTGATCCGTCATCGTTACAGTACAAACCACCGTTTTCAGATTCAGGGTGGGTATAAGAAGTGGCCTTAGGATCCCATTGGGCCATAACTTTACCTGGAGGACAGGCATAAGGACAGTAAGAGCCAGCAGTACATTGCTGGTCTGGACTCAAGGCCCAGCCACCATTAACGTCACCAGCAACACGGACCAAGCCCTTGTCAGTAGGGAAGGAACAGGTCTTGGTAGGTGCAGCAGCAGCGATAGCAAAAGAGAGTGCGATAAGTACGTAGTTGGAAAGCATTATGATAATGGAGGAAGTAGTGTACTTGATAATAACCAAAAGTAGAAGGAATGTATGGGACGCTTAGGTGGAGTTTGAGGAGTTGGTGGTGGAGTTGGAGGGGGAAGCAAAAGAATGAAGCTAGCCCGGGATTAATGAATGAATGGATAGAGTTTCAAATGAAGGAAAACGGTGAGTTTAAATATATTTGGCATTTTACCGTTGAGGGTGCCAAAAAGGTACATTAATTTGAATCATTAAATCGATGCACCTAATGCAGCAAATTTGCCATCTTTGATGCCGGTCTAGATTTGGACTGCAAAAAGGTTGCACCGTTGGGCATTGTCTCATCTGCATATAGAACAATGTTCTTGACGGCATACACGCAGGTAATTAGGCTTGTGGGCTGAGTGCAGGGCACGACATATTCAGTAATACGCTAGATGGATTTCCCTAAATGGATAACACCCATCAAGTGGAGGCAAATCGCCTGCATCGGAGGAAACCATCAAAGGTCTAGAACTACAGAACTTTCTCCGAACACACCACGGCGAAAACGCCGGCGGCAGTGTCATAGTGTGAGATATAGGGACATAGGAGATACAGGAGATTTGGGGAACAGAGAAGCATCTAGTGGTGATATTTAAACCAGTTTTTGGTACGGCTTGCTAGGGAGACCGTTGGGAGGGGAATGTCTGGTACAGAAATGCCCCTCATCGGTGGTATCGAAGAATGTTTCTCATATCTAATGTGACAAAGTGGGCTTTTTTGACTGGTTAAGGCGTCGGCCATGTGCAGGAGAACTTTTCACATTTTTCAAATTTTTCACTTTAGTACATGAACGAAAGGGATGAATAAGGTAGTGTAAAGCTTCAACAACGGAATAGTGACATGGGTGGCATTCATCCGTCTCGTATCCGGGATCCTCCACCAACGGTAAACCACCCCCAACACCCGCCAAAAGAGCTTATTTTGCTCGTGGTAAGTGTGTAGATGCGCATTGGGCAATGCTATACATGATGACAGTACTGCTCACCAAACAAAGCCAATTACATTACCCAATACAGACAGATCCACCAAAAGGGCCTATGGCCTGTAAGTGATGAGGCTCTTGACTTCTGTTGATTGGTAAGACCACCCAAAAGTGTCTAGACTTTGCCACCCCAACTCCTAATGCGAGATGGTTCATGTATGGACCGGCAGTGCCCTTACAGCTACATGCAGAACAATCGATACTCCAGAGGAGCTCCTACTGCTTCGGCCAGTCTAGAGTCTAGAATCGCTGTGGGAATCTTTATTACATTTGCTGTTAGTGTCTCTATTACAATTGCTAGAGGCAGTGTAGCTTGCTGATGTCATCAGCTGTTAGCAGAAATATGCCAAATTGATGACAACCGAGAAAGTACATGTCATGTTCATGAAAAACACTACCGCTTTACAGATTTAGGACCACCAACCGAATCGTGGGGAATTTCATTGCTTCCTCGAATTTGGGCTCGATTGACTGAAAAATCACCTCAAATCACCTCAAATCATACGAGCTTATCAAAATACGAATAAGTGAATTTCATTAGCATCTCCAGTTTGCCTTCATTAATTTCATTATTGCCATTACTACAAGCGGTAAAATGCTGAAAAGCTGAAAAGCTGAAAGCTGATTGGCTCGGCCACATCTATGGATTGGATAATTCGGAACCATTAAGCTATAAAATTTCACACCCAGATCATCGCAAAATATCCCGCCTGTGGCTATGGTCAACCGAGACTCGGGCACGTAACCGAGCTCGGTAGTGTAAACTCAATATATGTCAGGGTCACATGTACAACCACATGACATGACAAATCACATTCACCCTTAGCATCCATATAAGATTACCGAGAAACTTCCAAGGCTAAGCATGTAAATATGTGTAGCACTTCAGCAATAGTTTCAGGTTTTTGTGTACAATTTTCCATGGGTATTTTTGACTAATATTCCACTTAAACTTAAATTAATTCCAGCTTTGAAAGAGCAGCTTTGAGGGAGCATATACCAGCTATTGAAATAGAATGATTACCTCACTGATATTTTGCACCTGATGTTCCTCTGCGAGACAATACATTGTTTACCTTGTATTGATACTAGGCTACCCACCTTGATTCATATTATGTCGTGCCCGCACCATTAACTATATCAGGATGGAGATACTTTATCTATATGCAGGACAAGGAATCTTTACTTACATGCAGTACACAAGTTTCCTTCTATATACAATACCAATACTATCTCAAGATTAGTGACAGTTAATAACTACATGAGCGGTTCCATCGTCAGAGCCCTTAATTGGGATGAAGGCTACGAACAGCAGTTTTTCGCTGTCAATCCAATTGGCGACGAAGTCATTCTTTATCAAACAAACCATCAAGATCCCGGAGTGGATTCCAATGAATTGATTAGAGTCAATAGCCGAACAGGTTTAGAAAACATTCTGTGTTCTTCCTATTCTTCTATCATCAAAGGTATAGCTGGTGTGGGATCCATCAATGGAAATGTATCGATCTTCGATATCACCTCACCCACTTCATCAATTCTTAAGCTCCGTCCTAAACAGAGTAGACCTTGTAACTCCATTTCCTTCAATAACAAGAACCTTATTGTGGCGGGGTTTGACAAGGGAAGACAAGACAATTCGCTTCAGATTTGGAACATTGAACATTATTCTCGTCGAAGTACCAATGATCATATCAAGAGACCAATCAATACTTATGTACCTAATGAAGCCATCTTATCTACGGTGTTTTACCCAGAACATGAAAGCATCTTGGTATGTGGATCATACAAGTTTCTTCGTGAGATCGATTTGAGGCTGGAACAGCCTGTTTTTCAAATGGCTTCGAAATATACTTTGGGGTTGACCATAGACCATTTCCAACCGTATTACTTTCAGTCCTTCAGTGAAGATGGTTCCTTAGCCGTATGGGACAGAAGAAAATTGACTTCAAGTTCAAGGACAAAGGGTTCGTTACCAGGCTCAAACGTGGTCTCAGAAGCCCCTGTTTTGCAATTCAACAAGCTTCTTAGTGACACGTCTTCCAGAAAAAACCAGAATCCATGTGTACGGTATTCAACCATCAGACGAGGTGAGTTTTCGTCAATCTTCAATGGTGATCTCATCAGAAGATGGCAAACAGGCGTGGTACCCTCTAGTACATCGGGCGATCCATACAAACCTCATTCAGAATCAACCATTTTGCAAAGCTTGAAGCAACAATCTTCACAATTGTATAAACAAAATGAAGACTCATTATTTGTTTCAATAGTTCTTGACGTCAAAACCGATTTTGAAAGGGTGGTTTCTTTTGATTATGCACCCGATATTACTTCGAATACATCGACGAATTTTGTTTGTATGAGGCAATCTGGTTCGGTTTTCAAAATGCCAGTGATTGAATGTATTGAATCCATGGACTTTAACTCGTACAATGAATACACCATAACTGGACCTGAAGGGACACTTACAAAATTCATAAATGATGATTTTCAAAAGAAGAAGGTTCCACAAGATCAATTAAAAGCCATCAAAATTCATGATATGGCTATGACAGGAGAATTAAGAAAATTCAGTCAAGGTGCATCTTCTGAAGATGTTGATTCTACTATTGATGAAGAGAGTTTGATTGCAAATAAAGATCTTATTAATGACTATAATGATGAGTTTGAAGAAGACTTCATTCCCCTTAACAAGTTTTTGGATCCTATGGATGTGATAAGCAATGATATCTGTTCAACAATACGAAAGAGAGCTCAGAATGGATATGGAGTTGATTGCGATAATAACATCCGAGTTTTGGAGGATTTGAATTTCCTTGAGAACCAGCTTTTCTTAAGAAACACTTGGAAGTGGTTATCTTTAGCAAAGAAATCATTGGATAAGGGTACCATGATCTCAAAGGGCATAGACTTAGGTTACCAAGGTGTTTTGGGTATATGGAAAGGAATTGAAGAACTTGAAGGACAGAACAGAACAACGGGTGGAAAAGATTCAACTGAACCTCTTAATGATAATTGGTTTACGCTGGCAGTCAAATCAATTGTTTCTTCTAAAGGAACCAAGACTGCAGGTATTTCTATTCCAAGTAATAGTGAACGTAAACCTCAAAGAAAACTATGTTTGATTGTATCTGGTTGGTATTTAACTGATGCGGAATTTGAAGAAAAACTTAACATATTGATTGCTCTTGGTTATATTGAGAAAGCAGCAGGATGGGCGGTGTTTCATGGTGACATTCCTAAAGCTATCGAAATTTTGGCTAATTCTAAAAAAGAACGATTAAGAATCATGTCTACAGCAGTAGCAGGCTACTTGGCATATAAGACTTCCAACGTTAATAGTCCATGGAAAGATCAATGTCGTAGGATGGCATCCGAACTTGATGATCCTTATCTTAGAGCCATCTTTGCATTCATCGCGGACAATGATTGGTGGGATGTTTTAGATGAACACTCGTTACCTTTGAGAGAAAGATTGGGAGTGGCATTGAGATTCTTATCGGATAAAGATTTGAATGTTTACTTGAATCGTGTTGCAGATACTGTTGTTGCTAAAGGAGAATTGGAAGGTTTAATCTTAACTGGAATTACTCCTCGAGGTCTAGATTTATTACAAAGTTTCGTGGATAGAACCAGTGATGTTCAAACTGCAGCATTAATATCATCATTTGCATGTCCAAGATATTTTTCAGATAATAGAGTTAAGCATTGGGTGGATTGTTATCGTGGATTATTGGATAGTTGGAGTTTCTTCAGTGTTCGAGCAAAGTTTGATGTTGCTCGGACAAAATTATCTAAGAATTATAATGGAAATACAACCATCAAAGCAGCACCTAAACAAGTCTACCTTCAATGTATAAGATGTAACAAGAACATCTCCAAATCAAGGACAGGAACTTATAATAATGCTCAAGCTCTTATGAAACAATTCAATAAAATGAGTATTATTAAGGACCAAAATGAAGACTTTCATATATGTCCTCATTGTGGAGCACCACTTCCTAGATGTTCGATTTGTTTATTAACATTGGGGACTCCGCTTCCATTAGAAGAATCAGAAAGATTACCAGAGGTATCAATGGCGAATAAAATCGAGAACAAATTCAGAGAGTGGTTTAGTTTCTGTTTGAGTTGTAACCATGGATGTCATGCCCATCATGCGGAGGAATGGTTTTCTAAACATTATGTGTGTCCTGTTCCAGATTGCAATTGTCGTTGTAACAGTAAGTAGACTACAAACTACTGCACACACATTATCAAATCAAGAGTAACCATTGATCAAGTACAAGTACAGGTAATAATTCACTATACCTGTTATATTTTGCTATAATATCATCCAAGGTAAGTTGACTTGTACAAAGTTGAGATCAAAATTGCCATATCAATTAATCCAACACTATTATTTACAATAATGTCGAAAGATCCATATCAATTAATTCAACCCTATTCAGTTACGATAATATCGAAAGATGGATACATATCAATTAATCTAACCCTATTAATTACAATAATGACGAATAAGACCCATATCAATTCTTTCAGTTGATTATCAGCTGATTTTAAGGAGGAAGAGGAAATAAATCTTCTACTTTGAATTCATTACACTGTTTAATAAATTTGGTATAGTAATAGTCAATGGCACAAGTGAGGTGGGTTAAGCACCTGTCACAATTACTCAATGGGTACTAAGTGTAAGTGTAAGTGTAAGTGCAAACCTCAAGAGTAAAGTGTAAACTCAATGGTAAAGTGTAACAACATTTACTGATATTTATAGAACCACTCGATAACTATTTGTACTCAAATGACTCAATTAACCCTTCTGAGATAAATTGGTATTATTTCCTTTCACTCGGGATCACTTCCTATTTGGTTTAATAAGTGACACCTCACTTCGTGGGTGATTTTTATTAGTCTGTCATGTTTATTTGGTTTGTCATTTTTGGGTGTCACTTTAGTTCTCGTGCGGCTACCTCCTTTCCAGCCACGTGACCTCGGTTCATAAGTCGTCAACAACCCTTTAAAAAAATCAACACCACCTTTAACAAAACTAAATAAATCGGACGGTTTAAGAAGTGTTTTTCAACAGTTCCTTTCATCCGAATAACCTGTGTTAGCTTAGAATTGCTGGTTTGAGCTCTTGTTGGTCAGATCAAAACCCCCAACCCTTGTTTTCGGGAAATCATTCAGGTTGATACATCCATCATTCCAAAACATCCAATCCAATCCAATCGACTCCCCTGTTTTGTTGGAATAATCTAGAACCCTTGGAATAGTCCAGAACCCTCAAATCCTCCTCCGTGAACTCGTGTGATTTATCAATGTCCAATCAGCAACAAAATGACACGGTGTTGAATGACATCAGGGCTAAGATAGATAGAGAACACAAGCTTATTGCCGGATTCCAAGCTTTGAAGAAGAACACCACCAATGCTGAAGTCATCCAAAGGTGTAATACGCAGATCAGGGAAACTCAAACTAACATTGATTATCTTACCGAGACTTTAGCTAAAGTAACCCTTCAAAGACTGAACAATGATCCTGATTCACCTCAAAAGCAAGGGGCTTCGAATACTGGTTCTCGTCCAAACTACTCCCGGTTTGATTTGATCAAGTATGATTGCCCTTCTTTAGGTCATAAGATCAAGCATATGATGCAACAATTACAATTCAAATTACAAGTGGAAAATCAATACCGTGAAGCCAATGAGAAGATTTCTCACCTTTACTTAATGGACGGTGACAAATCGTCTAGTAACGCTGCAGAAGGTGGACGTTTGGAATCAGATCAACGTATTCAATTGTTGAATAAAGCATTGCGTAAATATCAAAATATGCATATTGATACAGAAGAACTCAACAAAGATTTTGAAATTTTCAATACTCCAAAACATGCTACCAGACCTCTTAATGGTAAATTGACAGTTAATATCACTTGTATTAGAGATGTGGATCATGTTGCTTCGCCAATGTTTTCAAAAAGGCCAGAATGTGTTGTTGTCATCAAGATTGACGATGTTGAGAAGGCAAGAACTCGTGGATCAAGAATTGATAAATGGAATGAAGAATTCGTTATTGATGTTGATAAAGGTCATGAAGTGGAATTCTCTGTTTTCGATAAATCGGGTAATAGTATGGTTCCAGTTGCTGTTAACTGGGCTTTACTTTCCGATCTCTCAGAAGAGCTTCGTAAAAAGAAGGTAGCCAATGAAGTTGGAACTAGTGGTTGGCTTTCTGCTGGTAACTTATCTCAAACCGATGCCAACAATAAAGATTTTTCTTCAAGCTCTAACCATCAAACTTCTCATCTTGCATCATCTGAAGATTCACCAATTAAATCAGGAGCTTCTTCTTCAACTAATGGTCAAAAGGTTCAAATCAATACTTGGTTAAGCTTGGAACCAGTTGGTCAAATTTTGTTGAACATTAGCTTCGAAAAGACTACCAGACTGGGTAGACAATTTCGTGGAGCTCTTGGTCGTCATGGTGCTATTCGTGAAAGAAAGGAAGAAGTTTTCGAACAGCATGGACATCAGTTCGTCCAAAAGCAATTCTACAACATTATGTGTTGTGCCCTTTGTGGAGAATTCTTACGTTATACTGGATTCCAATGTCAAGATTGTCGCTTCCTTTGTCACAAGAAATGTTACCAAAAGGTTGTTACAAAATGTATTTCCAAGTCTAGTACTGATGTTGATGATGAGACTAAATTGAATCATCGTATTCCTCATAGATTTGATCCAATCACTAACCATGGTACAAAATGGTGTTGTCATTGTGGTTATATTTTACCTTGGGGTAAGAAGAATGTTAGAAAGTGTACAGAATGTGGTATTATGTGTCATGCTCAATGTACTCATCTTGTTCCTGACTTCTGTGGTATGTCTATGGAAATGGCCAATAAGATTTTGATGACCATTAAATCTACCAAAGCACCTACTCCAAAGCAACTTCCTCAATCTACTCGTCAAAAACTTCCACCTGCTCCACCATCTTATATCACCAACCATCTCGAACCTGTACCTACTCCGCCATCTATAACTATCTCATCTTCAGATGGTTATTCTGATGACAAAAAGGGTGAATCGGATGATGAACAAGATAAGCATTTTGATGTTAAGTTACCTACACATACTACCAATGCATTCCAAGAGCCGGTAGAAAGTCCTTACCATAGACGTGGACCTTATGAGGATAATCATGAGAAACAAGAGCACTTCAGACAAGAACAACCAATTCAAGATCCATACAGACAAGAGGAAGCTATTAGGCAACAGGAACAATTATACCTTCGGGAAAAGGCTACCACGGATGGATTTTATCAACAACAAGGACAAGATCTTCACTTTGATAATAGAAAGAGTCAACATAGTCATAATGATGTCCAACACGATCAACATCCCCCAGTGACACAGAAAAATGGAGATCCGTTTGCCAATCCTACCAATGACACCTTTAACAACTTTGATTACCAAAACAATCAAACTCAACAGTATATTGCACCTGATAACCTTAGCCAACAAGCAGTTATTACAGTTCCTTCGCAAATGGAGAGTCCAGAACCCGTTCATGCCACTAAAACATCACCTCATAAATCCAAGCGTCGTCGTAGAAAAGTTGGTCTTGATGACTTTCAATTTTTGGCAGTGTTGGGTAAGGGTAACTTCGGGAAAGTTATGTTGGCTGAATCAAGACACACTCAAAATCTCTGTGCTATTAAGGTTTTGAAGAAAGACTTTATCGTGGAGAATGATGAAGCAGATAGTGTCAAATCAGAAAAGAGAGTGTTTTTGACTGCTAATAAGGAAAAGCATCCATTCTTATTAAACTTACACTGTTGTTTCCAAACCGAAAATCGTATTTACTTTGTCATGGAATACATTTCTGGAGGTGATTTGATGTGGCATATTCAAAAATCAAGATTCTCTGCCAAAAGAGCCAAGTTTTATGCTTGTGAAGTGTTACTAGGCTTGAAATATTTCCACGATAATGGTATTGTTTATCGTGATTTGAAGTTGGATAACATCTTGTTGACAACTAAAGGACACATCAAAATTGGTGATTATGGTTTGTGTAAAGAAAACATGTGGCACAAGAATACAACTGGTACATTTTGTGGTACCCCAGAATTCATGGCCCCAGAAATCATTGCTGGTAAACAATATGACAGAAGTGTTGATTGGTGGGCATTTGGAGTTTTGCTTTTCCAAATGCTTTTATGTCAATCACCATTCAAGGGTGATGATGAAGATGAAATTTTCAATGCTATTGAGCATGATGATGTCAAGTATCCTATCAGTATGCCACGTCAAACTGTGTTGGTTTTGCAAGCCTTATTAACCAAGGATCCTACTACTCGTCTTGGTTCTAATGATAGGGATGCCCTTGAGATCATGGAACACCCTTACTTCCTGGATGTTGATTTTGATGATGTATTGAATTGTCGTATTCAAGCTCCATACTTGCCAGAGATCACATCTGAACATGATTATTCCAATTTCGATCAGGAATTCACTTCTGAAACTCCAAGATTGACTCCAGTGGATACTATTCTTACTTCGGAAATGCAAGAGCAATTCCGTGGCTTCTCTCATATCTCCGAGAATGCCACTATATGATGGAAATAGTATAATTAATTTGTTACTTTTAAAACAGCAATAAATCCATCTTTTATAATTCTGATTAACAGTTGGATCTCAATTAAATAATCAAGAAAATAGAGGTCTAACATTTTAACCATAATGACCATTATTAATATAAATATAATATCTGGTAATGACTTGTTCAAATTTATTAAGAAATAGAGTATTGCAGTACTTTTGAGAGTGTAGTCAATTCCTCTTTCTTTTCTCTTCTCTTCCAATATCCAAATGTCTTTAATACTATATGGCTTATCTATTACAATATACAATAATGAACGATAATTCTTATAATCCTTCTATTCTAATTTATGATGAAAATGAAATTAATTAGATGTTATTACATAATTATGATTCGTTACATTTCCATGATTAGTTCTATAATATATTCGTAAAATCTCTGAAATCTATAAAATCCATAGTCTATATGTCAAGTGATAATTGATAAATGCAAAATGATAAAAGCAAAATGATAAATGCTAAATGCTACTTCGTAAGAATGAGGGTTCATATGATGATCAATGGACCAGTTACATTGTGTAAAACTGTAATTAAAATACGATACTTGGTATCTTATTCTATTACATGATCACACAACATTTGGCCTTTTCCTTTTCCTTTTCTTGTTTGTCTTTCTTCGCCACATTCCTGGTCTTCTCACTTTTGGTAGAATGAACTTTAATCATATCCTCTTTGGCTTTCTCTCCTTCAAGTTGTTTTTCTTTCTCTTCTTTTTCTTCCTTTTCTTCATGTTTATTGAAAGAGTCTTCATCCACCTCAATGATTGAGTAACTATCAAATACATCGGGTGTTTGAGGTTGCAGCATCAAATCTTGCTGGATCTGACTCAACGAAATGATGGACTGTTGACGGACCTTTTCTTGCTTCTTAACAAGAAGGTGGTTGATGAGCGGATCGAATGCTTCTTGAATTCCTACTCCTTGTAAGGAAGAGCATTCCGAATGGCCAATAGCACCCACTCCATAAGCCCAATGTTGAGCTTCTTCGAATGACACCTGGCGTTCACTTTCAGCATCGGCTTTAGTCCCAATTACCACGAATGGAGGGAAATCTGGACGGATGGATTGGAGACGATCATGAAGTTCTATTATCCCCTGAAATGATTCGTAACTATCGATGGCATAAACGTACAAGATGGTGGCAGTGTTAAGAATCTGTTTCTTACGGGAAGAAAAGTGACTATCGACGGTAGAAGAAGTATCGAGAATACTTATTTGATTGTATAAGTTACCCACTCGGATATCTTTAAGGTAGAGATCTTCAATGGAAGATTCTTGCTCAATAAAGGCTGTGTGTAAGAAGTGTAGTACTAGAGAGGATTTGCCTGAGGAAGCTGGTCCGAGAACACAAATATCAAACTCATCACCGAGTGCTTTCAATGAGTTCATTGAATATTAATTATTGAATGGTATGAATGATTGAATTATTTTAAAACTTGTAAGGTTTGGTGGTTTGGTGGTTTGGTGGTTGGTGGATCAATGAATGGCTAGAGTTGGAATCAGCTTTGGTTGAATTTAGAGATTAGGTTAGATCAGATGGATTTAACTTTGAATTACCGTTTTAGTATAAGATTGATGATGTTATATAAGAAAATTGTTGTGGTTAATATTTCTATTTTTTGAAGAAGATCTCGTACGATGACCTGGTTTTATTCGCCAAAGTTTCAGGGTTTTAAACACCACGCGTGCCTGACGAAACGGTGCGATGGGCGGCGATATACGCCAAATGCAGAACATATAATGTTTAGAATGCCACAGTCACACACCTGCGGAAGAATGCGGATGTGGCCATACCAAAGAGGTAATCATCGTTATTAAGGGGACTTCTTGGTTGTATGGAGCAACTATACTCTGATGACACCAGGAATCATAAACAAAAGGGTTAAGGGTTTCGGAATTGAAGCATAGATGTACGAGAATATTCCTATTGTTGCTTTTTATATACGTGCTCATAACCTATAGGTAATGTACCGAAGTTTAATTAGAGGCGTTGAGATGCAGGGAAGTTATTTGATTAAACCTGTCATGTTTAATAGTAGCAAAGGTGGAACCCCCTGAAAGGCTGAAAGGGCTTCAGATCAATTTAGATTTGAAATTGAGATTGGCGCTGTAGTTGGGTTTGATTCGAACGTTGTCACTAAGATCGGAGCATTCCAATAGCAACTCTCCACCATATGCTAATGCATGACGACCGTTGTCGGTTGCGCGGTAGCCGTTAAATTTTTCAGGCGAAAAAGCAATTCACGCCCAAATAGGCAAAGGAAGTTCCATCATTTCTCAAACCACCGTAGTTTTCATCAGCATAACAGTTACACGAAGCACGTGTAAAGTCGAAATACCAAAATACCAAATACCATTATGTTCACGTACTGGTCGTTTAAATGTTAGGGGCATTGGTTTGGTAAATCTCAGACTACAGTACCCTGAAGCCTGAATGATAGCCTTATTGGCTGTTTTTCCATAAACAATTCGGGTAATTGACTGGTTTTCCGTAGACGATTCGGCCAATTGGCTAATTGGCTTATTGGCTAACTGACTGGATTTCATGGAAACATTGACGAATTTTGACACAATAAACCTACTTTGATTACTTAATTGCGAATACCCAAGAACTCCTTCACCAGAAATAGCCTTAATACCAACTAAGTACGTACCAGACTCCCCCATAGTCACAAGTTAACAAGACATTCTGGCTTAACTACAGCTTATTGGTTACTTATTTAGTTGTTTATTTATCCCTATGGTTGTTATTTAACTGAAGTCCTCATCATCAGAGTCCATGTATTGAGCGTAGTCATCCACAGAAGCAAATACTGGTAAGCTCTTAAGTTTAGCTTTCTTGGCTTTCTTGGCCTTTTTGTCATCAGCCTTACGCTTACGGTTGATAGAATCTGAATCTGAATCTGAATGTGACCCGTTTTCAGATTCCAAGCCCAGAACATCTTCTTCGTCTCCGAGCATTTTGATCTCGACATCGGAATCTGCAAGCTCGTCTTCGGAATTGATTCCGAACATGGCATTCTCATTGTCATCGAAGTCGTCTTCTTCGACAACTTGCTCTTCAGCTTCCTCAGCTTCTTCGACTTCCTCTGCATCTTCTGCATCTTCTTCTGCATCTTGGGCAACTTCTTCTTCTTCTTCTTCAAAGTCACTCATATCATCGAAATCGGCCTCGTCGAAACTGTCCTCATCTTCTTCACCAGCCTCAACATCAGGACGAGATTGCACCAAAGCTTTCCATACCTCTTGATCTTGTAATTCTTCAGCTTCTTCTTCATCGAGCTCTTGTTCTTCAGCCTTGGTCTTAATCTTGGAGACCTTGGTGGTGAAATATTGATGGAAGAATTGCTCATCAGGACGAATATCTCCAATACTCTTGTTAGCCCAATTTTCAGCATTAGCTGGAATTTCATCCGTCAATACATTGGTGGCTTTAACCAATAATGAACCAGTATGAGCACCTCCCAAAGGTTGCATAATAGAGGAACCCTTGGTTTGTGGTTTTTGTTTGGAATTCTTGTAAACGAATCTATCCAAAAAGTGAGCCAAGGTGTAAAGTCCAAGATCGGGTTTTTCTTGAGGAGTTCCATCCATTAATGAAGCAGCATAAATTGATACTGTTGGATGGTAATGTTTAAGGAAATGAGTAAGTTCATAAAGAGGGGTGGCTTCGGCATGAGCGAATTTTGGATCTCTTTTACGAGGATCATAAAACTGTCTCTCATCCAGGTTCACTGGTTCTTGTTTTACTTGTGAAATCTCAGGTTTGGATTCATTTGTTTCAATTTGTTTCTCAGAATCAATTGCTGAATCTGCCGATTCTGCTGATTCTTTAGGTAAAACATTGTTCATAAGTTCTTTAATACTTGGGAAACTCTTACTTAATTCAATCAATAAGAACATCATACCACTAACACTTCCAATGTTCAACCAATGGGAACATACTTGTAAAATACGTTTAACAAATGCCAAAACTCTTGAAATATCGGTATCATTCTTTAAAGATTTGTACAAGAGATTTAAATAAATTCCTTGCTTTGAAGATTGAACTAAACGAGGATCCAACAAGGATTCATAAAGTGTCTTGAAATAACGATCACCACTCAATTTTTGTTTAGTAACAATATGATGAATTAATCCTAAAGCTTGAACCGAAGTATTGAAATTTTTAGAATGAGTAATCTTAAAGAGAGTATTAAGATGTTGATCAAAAGCTGATGATGGAAGAGTAGAAAATGGGAAAGCACGGTTCAATCCGGTTAAAAGAGCCGAGAATAATTTGGTATTCTTTTCCTCCATTATTTCAAAAGCAGATTTTTCAACCACCTTAATAGATTTTCCACCTTTCTTACCCTTTTTAAAATTCTTTCTACCATTATTTCTTCCTTTGGAAGATTCTCCAGTGATTTTATCACCTTCTTTAGGTGCAGAATCATCAGCTTCCTTTAATAAACTTTCAAATAATTTGAAATAAGTCTTAACAAGTTGATTGGCGGTGGTATCATCTTGTCTAACCAAAATGGTTTGATTAAGAGTAATAACAGCATAATATTTGGCATTATATTCGTTATTAGATTTGAAAATAGTATCAACAATAGCATCAATAATGATCAGTTTCATGGCTGGATGATGATTTTCTAATTGAAGAATTTGATAACTGGTCTTGGAACAAACTTTATTATCCACATCACCTAATTTATTAACTCCTAATCTTAAAAGATTGGCCTCTTGTTCTGGTTTCATCTTTAATAATTCAAATAAATGAGATAAAACTGTCATTCTAACATGAAGAATTGGATCATGAGATAATCTTTCAAGAATAGAAATCAATTTAAAATATGCTTTCTTTAATAAATCTTCAAAATAATAAAGTGATACTTGAATATCTGACATTCCAGGAATCAATGGTTGATTTTCAAATGCTACCAATTTTCTATCAGGAAGAACACCATTTAATAAAAGATCTTTGACGGCATTAATCGACTGAAGAGATGCGGTTCTAGACTTCTTTTCACAATAAGACATTAAAGTATCAAATGCTTTAATATTATGCACGGGACTCTCTTGTACCAATAATGTCAATGCAGAGATTTTATCATTAAGAGTACCATCGGATAAGATTTGATTTAAAAACTTCTTTTGAGCCGATTGAGAGGTGAATTCTGCCAAATAAGTTCTGTTCTCTTTATCAATGACAGCTTTGGCTCTTTCAAGTAATCTTTCTCTGCCAAAACGATCTAATTTTGCGGGTTTTTCGGCTGGTGGAGCCTCTAATCCATTGTACCAATCAGTTCTAGGTGGAATTGCAAGCTTGTCGGAGGTAACAGATTGAAGAGAGGTGATTTTATCGGTATTTTGTTTTTGTTTCTTGAGATTGACAGTTGAAACCTCTACCTTTTCCTCAGCTTCTTCCTCAGCTTCTTCCTCTTCTTCTTCCTCCTCTTCTTCTTCTTCTTCCTCTTCCTCTTCCTCTTCTTCTTCTTCTTCTTCTTCTTCTTCTTCTTCTTCCTCTTCTTCTTCTACTGCAACAAGCTCAGGAACTTCCTCTTCTTCCTCTTCTTCCTGCTCTTCCTCTACTTCCTCTTCCTCTTCCTCTTCATCATCTATCACCATTGGCTCACTTTCTCCTAATCCGATGCCTTTCATGAAACTTCTCAAATCGTTTCCAAAGCTCTTTTCAACCGTGGCATCTCCTTCGAATTCTTGCTCACTGGCTTCTCCTTCGGATACACCAGCTAACAATTCAAGATCTTCTTCCGTGGCTCCAAGTGCAAGTGCTTCTCTACGAAGAATTTCGGATATGCTATCTTGATTGGATGAAGCAGACTCGGCTGGCTTGGCTGGCTTCACCTTTGAGTTGTCCTTGGCTTTGTTGTCCTTCTTGGAATAGTTGTTTTCCTTGTTGGATTTGTTAAACTCTTTTGATGAGTTGTTGGACTTATACGAGTCATTTTGATGAGGTTTTTCCCGGGATTTTTCGCCAGATTGTTTGGCAGACCGTTTGTCTTTCTTTTCTGGTCCCTTGGCCTTCTTGGCGTCACCCATTTTACTGGATATCTTGTCCCTTAAGGACGATAAATTGAGTTCAGGAGCCATTATGGGTTAAACTATGGGAATTTTTCATCTCATCTCTTGAGTGATGAGATATTTGAGTCACGTGCTGGGACATGTGCTTGTAACCTGTAAACTTTTTCCACCCCATTGCTTTTTAGATTTTGTGTAATGTGCCCTGCCCTTGCATAACCTGCAATAAACTTTTTCCACCACCACCGGATTATTATGTTTTCCCGGTTAACCTGTAATCACTCACTCGGAGTTGCATTATTGCCCCAACATCACCAGACCCCACTTCAATGTTACATCATTTCTTTAGTATTTAACAGTTGCTTTCACCAGTTTTCACCAGTTTTCACCAGATTTCCTCAAGGCTTTTTCAACTATTACCCATCACATTCCTCTGGTTGTCATCGTTACCATCAAGCGGCCTATACTACGTATTAGTCTCAAGTCCTGGAGATTCACTATAGTTACCAATATCTACTCCAATCTCAGGAAGAGGAATAAGAAATTATCAAAGTCGTCAACCATTCAACGATCCAAAGACGCTGAAATATACTAAAAGACGCTGAAATATTCTAAAGACTCGAAACAGATCAAATCAAATCAAGATAGATCACTATTCAATAAGTCAGAATAGCATCACTTATTCAACACCTTCAAGAGCTCTACAACTTCACAAATTCACAACTTCACAACTTCAAGAGTTTCAAGACTACATTTTTATCCCAACCTTTGATCTTAATCTTTGATCTTAATCTTGCTCTTCTAGCTGTTTTCAATGACTTGGCCTTCAAAACTGTCCGATGTTGATATCCTGATGGAAAAGGGTAACCTCTATGTTGTCGCTAAGAAGAAACTTGGAGATGGGTCCTATTCAACCGTGTTTGAATGTAAAAACACCATCACTGGACTGCACTATGCAGCCAAAAAGTTTTCCAAAAAGTTGGTTTATGGCTTGGAATCTGCATTACAAAATGAATTCGATATTCTTAAGAAAATCTCCATGAGTCATCCTAATATTCTTACATTGGTGGATTATTTCGAAAGCAAGGATGGATTATATTTGGTAACAGATTTAGCATCTGGAGGTGAATTATTTGATCGAATTACTAGTCCTCCGGATTATAAATTGCCTGAACATCAAGCTCGTGAAATTACCAGGACTCTTGTTAATACCGTGGATTATCTTCATTCTAATCATATAGTTCATCGAGATCTCAAGGCTGAGAATTTACTCTTTCACAATAACAAATCTAATGACCTTTTGGTGGCGGATTTCGGTCTTGCTAGAGTGCTTGAACCAGGCCAGAAACTTCATGATGTTTCCGGTACTTTAAGCTATATGGCTCCAGAAATGTTTGACAGAGATGCGGGTCATGATCATCTGGTGGATATCTGGGCCATTGGAGTCATAGTATACTTTATGTTATGTGGATATATGCCATTTGATTGTGAAACTGACGAGGAAACCAAATCAGCCATCAAAAAGGCGGATTATCCTTATGAACCTGCTGAATATTGGGACCCTATTTCACCACAAGCTAAACTGTTCATTGACCAGTGTCTTAAAATTGAAAACAGAGCTACCGCTCATGGATTAATGAAGCACCCTTGGATGGAAAAAACTCCCCAAGTAACCCGTACATCTTCATATAATTTGGCAAAGTTGAAGGAATCAGTCCGTCTTCTTCAGCAGAAACAACTGGGCAAACCGAACTCTCAAATCCTGCCCAATAATTCCAGACCTTCCAGTAGTCTTCGTGGAGTACTTCTGTCGGATTCGTTGTTCTCTGGCTCTTTGCTGTCCCGGGGCTTTCTGCCGGTATCACTGCCTCGGGGATCCTTCACCAACCTCCAATTCCTTAAGCTTACTGCATTGGAGAAAGGACGTAAGAATTCCCTTGCAGAAGGTGCAACTTTAAAGGGTGCCTGGTGTCCTTCTCCAGAACAAGTCTCACAATTCAATACTCCCTCGGCCTCGGCTGCTGGTTCTCGCCAACATTCTATGGAAAAGATCAGTAATGGCAGGAAATCAGTGGCCATGCATGTTTCTAAAAGTGAAGAACCACCCAAGTTCTTCATTTAAACCTCATCATTTCTTTGATACTATGAAGAAATTTTATCTATAGACTAGACACATTCTTCTTTCTAAGATTCCACGAATCATGACAACTATTCTATATACTATCGAAACAATGTAAGGTAAATACTAAAGCTATATTGTTAGTATGTATTTTGTATTACGTAATCCCTTATGTAACGCGTCTGTGAATACTATACAGGTTATGAACGAGTTCCATAACCACACAAATAAACATCGATCTAACAACTTGGGATTGATCTTAAAGGATCTAGAACGATAGTCCTATTAGCAGCTAACAGCTTGTCACGTTCCATCCATAATTCACGCGTGCCAGTCCAAATTTCACCCTTCAAGTCAACTCCACGTCTACTTAATACAATCACCTTTGACAGCAGATATAGACAACGTGGATCCAAATGAATATTAACGTGTTAAGGTTTGATATAAAGCCTCGGGAAGAACGAGATTACAAAGAGATCTATCCAGATTTAGAAGAATCCCAACAATTGCATGTATTTATACGAAGTGGTCCATTAGAGGAAACATCCACCATAAGCGATGAGCCAACCATTCAAATCAAAGGTAACACCCCCAGAATCAATACCCCTAAAAGCAACACTCCAAGAAGTAACACTCCCAAAAGCAATACGCCACAACCGATCGAATTAAAAAAGCCCACCTTCAAGAGATTGGCCCGTCATGATCTCAAGCGGGAACCTTCAGGACGCAAATTTCCTAAAGTACTAACGGAGTTTGGATTCCAGGAAGCAGGAAAGCAGCATCAAGAAACATCTACAAATTATATCCGACCATTTCAACTTCCAGAAGACCGCAAACAATCGGGAGTGACCAGTATTGAAAAGTTGATCAAACGTATGAAGAACCAAGTGGAATATGATATGGATGAGCAGGACTATCTCTATCTAAAACAACGCAACGAGGACGATTCCAATATTATCAAGCTTTCACCAGAGATCTTTGAGATCTTGATCACAGTGGTGGAGAATGAATGGGCCAAACTTGAGCATAAGATGAATACCGTGGTAGAAGGAGACCGTCATCTGGATGGCAGTCACAAGTTATTAACTTTGGATCAAGCTACTAGTAATGAGAAATATGGAAATGACGATGGAATAGTTCCAGGGTCACTTTATGACCAAAAGTGCGCTGTTTGCAATGATAGTGATTGTGATAATGCCAATGCCATTGTGTTCTGTGATGGATGTGATATTGCAGTCCATCAAGAATGCTATGGAATAGCGTTCATTCCTGAAGGACAATGGTTATGCCGGAAATGTATGATTAATAAGGGACGAGATACCAGTTGTCTTTTCTGTCCTAGTCGAAGTGGAGCATTTAAACAACTTGATAATAGTCTTTGGGCACATGTTGTGTGTGCATTATGGATCAATGAACTTTACTTCGCTAACCCTATTTATATGGAACCAATTGAAGGAATGGATCTCATTCCTAAGAGCAGATGGAAATTGGTATGTTATATTTGCAAGCAACGGATGGGTGCTTGTATTCAATGTTCCAATCGAAGTTGTTTCCAAGCTTATCATGTAACCTGTGCCAAAAGAGCGGGGTTATGGATGGAATACACTCAAGGTTTACAAGGAGCAGTAACTAATAAACTTACCCTTAAAACTTACTGTGACCGACATTCACCTCCAGAATGGAATGTACCACAAGTCATTCGGGGGATCCACAAAACTCGATTGTTCTTCCATGATACCAAAATTTTGAACGATCAAAACATTCAACTTAAAAATAATCAACGTACTGCTAACAGGCTTAATATTTTCAAGTGGAAGACGGAGAATAATACCCCAATTGCGCCTCAACAAATTAGTAACACGTTATTTCAAGTAATGATGGAGTTACGGGTGGAAACTCATATTGCTGTACCAGGCCAAGAGAACAACCAATTGCGAGGGCTTCGGGGATTACCGAACCGTAGCAAAGAGGAAACATGGGCGGAGATTCGAGATATTGGTAATGAAATATGTCGTTACTGGTGTCTTAAGCGGGAATCCAAAAGGGGAGCCACCTTAATTCGAAAGAATAATAATCTTATGGCCGCAACCCCCATTGGAACATCTGGAGGGTTGGGAGGAAGTGTTGAGGAAGTTGAAGGTTCCAACGCCGATTATACCCATGAATTGGAGGAAAAAGTGAAGGTGGCTGATGAGTTGGTGAAAGATCTTGAACGAGTTCAATCTATGGCTGAAGTTTGGGTGGAACGTCAACAAATTCAGGCACAATTGACCCAAGAAAATATCCACATGATAGACACGATTTATTTTCCACTTCTGGTGATGATTAGAAAGTTCTTTGAGGATTTAAATCGAAAATTCGACCCCACAGGAATATTAATGAAATATGGGACAAAATCAATTACCACTAAAGCTAAAGTACCCACCAAAGTCACACAAATTATTGAGTCAATTCCTACGCAATCATCTGGTTTGGTGACTGATAGGAATGACGGAAGTGTTCCCTTAGTTGGCCCGAACTCCGGTACCAACGAGTCATCAGAAGATCCCCTTGTCATCGAAGAATTGTCGCATACCGAAGCAAGAGATGCGCTCAAAGTAAGAGATGCGCCCGAAGTAAGAGATGCACCAATCTCCGATGATAGCGAAGAGCTTACAATGCAACACATTCTTCATAAGACGAACCATTATGGATACCACACGGTAACACAGTTTCAACAAGATGTGAGGCAAATGTATCACCTGGTGACGAGCCATACCCGACCTGGACATCAAGTTGCTAAGGTTATGAAGCGGTGGATGAAAGAATTCAATCTTGGTATAACCGAAGTTTCAAGATGGGAGCAAAGGATTAACCGAGATTTGCGTGCTCCAAATACGCCCATGGACTGCGATGGACAAATCCTGGGAGGAAAATTGACTGCACGTCGTGGACACTGCATTTGTCCTCCATTTGTGGAGGTGGCCGGACTGCACATCGGGTTGAAGGCCTATGATGTTGAATCGGTACTTGATGAGAATGAATTGAGTCAAGTGGAAGAAATTGAACCGATTCAAAATGATCAATTATTTCAAAGGTTCTTAAATGGTTATTGACCTTGACCTAACAGCTAATGCTACTGGCTAATTCTATTATGTTGGTATGTAATGAAGGTGGAAAGAATAGATGTTCGGGGTATAGACCAGGAAATAAGCTATGCATGATGCTGCATCAACGCATCACCATAATTTTTTGGGGTGATGGTGCGATCGATCGGTGAACCAATTGCACAATATTCGGATATAGGCCGGGGACCAGTTTCAAACAAGCCAGATCGTCATTTCGATTCGTGGCACTAAACTCAAAAGTCAGGCCACTATCACCAAATCAAGCAATAGTGAGTTTATGAGTGAAGATCTTGAAGTGAAGTAGAAGCAAACGTGAGAAAATAACCACCAGATCAACAAGTATTTTGTCAATTTACTGTTTAGGATTAAGAATATTTACTGGTTGTGCCGAATGGTAGTTTAAAGTTATATTGCTGGTTATGATGAATAGGATGTAGTGATAATTCTGATTATACTGATTATATTGCTTATGCAGTTTAAGGTGTTTATGCAGTTTATGGACTTTTATGGGTTTATGCAGTTTGGTGTTATAATATTTTACCGTTTAACTTGTTGCTGGTTATGCTAAGATGTTATTATGTTATTATGTCATCTATATTGGGTGTTTAGTTGTTTACTTTCTTAGTTTGTTACTTTGCTGTTGTTTTACTGGGGTATGAGGCCGAACACAGAATCTCAATGCCCACCCGCGGTGCATCAGAGCTCGGCTCGGACTACACCCGATGGGGAGCGGATGGATAATGTTATGTGGCCACCGTTGGAATGTGCGTCAGGTTATCCCCGCCAAGACGCACTGCACCCAGGGTCCATCTTGAGCCAACGATCTCGCTACTGTCGGTACCATCGCCTGGGGCGTGTCAGTACCTTCAACTGGTGAGTATGTACGATGGAGCCTTCGGCACTCGGTAAGTTAAAAAGAATTGCTAGATGAAGGTAAGGTAAACCTAAAGTTTAAATTTGATTTGTTTTTTCCCTTCCCCCACTCTATCGCCTAATTAAGCATGAAACAACTCCCCTTACATCGCGGTGCATATTACGCCAGGTATTTTCCTTACTAACTTCATCCAACACAATCTATTGTTGCTGACGGTGATTCAATGCTACGGCGTTCTATGAATTGGAAGGGGAATCAAAATAAGCGCACGGCTGGAAAGAATCCTTGTTTGTTTCAGAAGTAATGGGTTGGTTAAGCGGTGGTGATTATCACCGAGTTAGAGGGAAAATTGAGGAAATGAGCAAAGTGAAGTTGACCAAGTTTGTTTTCCCCCACTTTTTGTGTTTAGGCCACTGACCACTGAGCCACTACCACTGCGCTAAGCCTCCTCGGTTCCAGCCTCGATTCTGATTCGGTCGATAATATCCCTGGTTTGGGCCAAGGACTGTCACTTTCCTGAAACCACCGTAACCATGGCAAGTATGCTAGAGGAAAATTATTTTTTAATCATAGTAAGAAAAAAAATTATAAAAACTTTCAAGGTACATGATGCATTATGCACCTTACGCATATTTCCTAATGAAACAGTGAATTAACTTAAACATCAGTTGATGCCTATGCAACTTTCAGTAGGATAGATGGGGCTGGGGAACGTTGGGTTAAGCCTAAGGCTAATCTTGCTGTAAGCTAATTCATCTAGCAGCGCTTGGCTTCTAGCAGCTAATTCGTCTAGCAGCTCGGTTAGCGTCTAGCTTCTAGTTTCTATTTATCCTCTGCCCAATTGAGATTTAGATTGAATTTAGCCAATTTAGTGACCAGTGGGTCGCTATTTCCCAAATTTCTACACCTGTTTGTTTCCCCGAATAACCCACTCAGCATCGGCCAGTTTTCTTTTGCTGTTGTCGCCGAAGTTGTCAGTTGTCTTTGCCCTGTTTGCGTCAATCCCTTCCTGCCACGATGGGGTGGTAATTGACTGGTCTCATTTGCATCACCTGGGTTTAGGGTTGCTGTCGTTAACACCGCAGACGACTTATCAGATGAGAATGTAGTGGTCGGTCTATTGTGGTAATTGAGTTACAATTAAACCCGGAAATCTCACCCGAAACCTCGCCCAAAACTTCCACTCAGCAATGCTGAAACCGTCACTCAGAGTAAAGGGAAAGAATGGTGACGGAAATAACTTGCTGATTTGATTACTCTATGGGGGATGGGCAGATAGGTCGGTTTGGAAGGTAGGTAGGTCGGCTGGGATGGGTAGATAGATTGGGTTGGCTGGCTGGCTGGTTGGCTGGTTGGCTGGTTGGTTGGTGGGTTGGTTGGGTGGTTGGGTGCAATAACGCTAATCCTAATAGGGCGTTCTCGCAATGACTCCCCCGCCAGTATCTGCCCAATTGTAGCAAACTTCCGGCACCAGGTGAGACTCACCAACCACCAAGCCACTTCCTTTCAATATATCCGAAGGTTTCACTACCACACTTTCGGGCCCCTCGATTAAACCCGCGTCTGTAGGGCCTGTAGAGGTCCATATCCTCTCAATGTGCATAAACATGCATACCGGATGGCGGACCATCCTTCGATGGCCCGTCCGCCATAATTGGGTCCTCCTCCTCCTCCATCGTTCGTATATCTGTGACGTGGCTCGGTTACGATCCGGTGGTACAATCAGATCAAGCCTTGGTGCATGAATTAGTGAAGCCCCCACACAATCCAAAACATAGAAACAAACTCCCACCAGACAAGCCATCAGCCCATCGTAATAAGACAATGGCATTTAACCAGTCTTGTGTTTCTGTATGGTACGTTGCTGTACCAGGGATAATTTGCAAAGGTCAAATTGGACAAGATTAGGCTGGTGGCTTCCCCCAAAGTCGGTACTATATTATCGACTAGTCGGACTACAAGATACAATGGTGGTAGGGAGATATCGGAAGTACCAGAATCTCCGGGGCCATGGACCACCAAACAGATCAGTAGGAGAAAACGGAAATGATAGCACCGGGTGAAGTAGAAATCGTTTGTGAGATTTCAATTCCGAGTTCCTAGTTCCTAGTTCCCAGTTTCAAGTTCCGGTGGTTTTAGTTCCGGTGGTTTTAGTTCCGGTGGTTTTAGTTACATGTACGCTTTCTATTTGACCGTTGTGCATCACTGTTGTGCTTCTGCTGTGCCATGAAAAGGTGGAGCAAATTGATGACCATCAGCCCATTGGCCTTAGCCATAGGAGTGCTCGGGATTCAATGTTGGGCCGTAAAGGGAGTTAACGGAGGTCGATCCGAACGATCGAAGGGAAGGATCCCAGAAGAAATTATCATGCATTCACTGCATCAATTGCATCAATTGCATCGATTGTCCACCGACCTCGTGCACATTATTCTATTTTGGGACCATATCCGCAAACGGATTATTTTCAGATCTGACCTTCGAGGTGCATCAAGTAGCAGGGGCTATTTTTACCCCCGTGACGGGATAATCATGAAAAATATTATGAATAATTCCGAGGCATCTTCCATTTGTAGGATCTAGGTGATTGAACTCCACCAGTTCCGGTGTCCAACTCTTAACTTCACCTCCCATGGACGCCGTATCGTCTCATGGTATCATCAACCCTGACCCGCGGTGACAGGGGCTCCCACCCCCGGCACCCGGTGCCACCCAGTGCCACCCATTAGTGTCATTGCTATGGGGTTGGGTCTGTGTCCAGACCCTATATGATCCCCTAGTTGTGTACACAATGCATATGCATTCCTGTTCGCTACGTGATTGTGTTTGAGAGTTACTAAACAGACATTGAGACCTGCCAGCTGCGACAATAGGGGCGCCGTGGCCGGTCCTATGCAGGCCGGCTGTGGCTGGAGTTTACCGAGCCCATCCTACTAATCCCAGTAGACTGCCTAGTGCTACAGCAAGCGGAAGAGACGGCACTGACCTCCCCCAACCTTTAGCAAGCTTGATACCACATGTAAGCCACTTAACTAAGTAGAAGCCTAAAGTGAAAAATGGCCCCATCACCCAAAAAGCAAATAGAAAGAACCTGATCCCTTCCAGTTCGCCAGGCCTCCATCAAATGGAAATGGACAAATGATCAAATGACAAACGACAAAATGGCTTAATAGTTAAATGGTCAAGTGGTTACATGACAGAATGGTTAATGGTCAAATGGTCAAAAGGTCAAATGGTCATATGGTCAAATGGTTAATTGTCTAATGGTCGAATGGTTTGATGGTTGATGGAAGCCTCCCACCACTTGTCACCTCCACTTGTCACCTCCACTTGTCCACTAATTCTGTCATCAGAACCCCAACTCTCCCACCCCCACTCTACTGCCCAATCAGGCACTCCCCAACCCAAACCAGTTGTAGATGACTAGTGCTTGGATGCCCCGGCACAATAGGCCGTTTAGTGTGACGCCTCTAGTGTCTGGTCAAGGACGGTGGTAATCTTCGGTACATTTGTCATTTGTCCTACCAAAAGTGTGACCCCGGGCTCATAACCTACCGCGATCTAGGTCTGGTGTGGATGCAGGCTGCGGAAGTGCAATTGGGGTGCATAACACTAGCTACAGCGACGTAGCCATCACGATGGCACCAAGGCCTATTTCCAGCAGCCGAAAGTCCATGTGGTCCCGGCGACTACCACACATGTAACTAGGCTATCTCACGGAACTACAACTCCACCCGGCACAAACACCCATACTGCCGTCCCAGATCGTCCATAGTGCCAGATCGCTTACCCCTGATCACCTCGCCTAAGCCCCGGCGGTGTTTACATTTTATCGTCTTACAACCTGTTACGAGAGATTCTACAAATACGCCGTAAACCGGGCTGTTTGAGCTTCCATGTCCTCAACAGCCTGGTTTAACATACTAATGATGAAGTTGGCAGAGCCTGGTGGAACCTGGCGGAGCCTGACAGAGCCTAACCTATGAATCTCCCCTAACCATCCCATATCGTCAGTTTCTCCCCCACCATGATTAACTCACTAGCCTCAGGTTGCGGGCCAATTGCAGATTATCATGCAGATTTATCATGCAGGTTGGGATACAGGTACCTATACAGGTACCTATACAGGTGCATTGCAGGTTGTTGCGGCTTAATGCATTAACATTATTGAGATAATATTGCATTACCTGCATTACTCAATCGGTAGGCACGCGATTGCGTTGCATGGGCCCACTGATGCGGAATTTTCAGATATATAACCTGTCATTCCCAACATGGTGCTCAAGTCTAGTTGCCCGTGACTGTCTTCTTTCGTACGCTTAGTCGCTCCTTTATATCTCTCATTGCGTACCTTGACGATGGCCCAGCCTACTCCAACTCCCACCCCGAACAGACTAAATCCTCATGGCCATTCCGGTCTCCCTGATATTCCCGACGTTAAAAACCTTCCCCTCATCGTGGATATCGCCATTGATGATAATGGCAAACAAATGTACCAAGTCCACGAGTACTCCAGCCTGGTTCGCAAGGAGATGCCGAGGTCTACCTCGTTCTCGCGTGCTGGTCACCCTCCTAACTCGAACTCTAACCCCATGGGATTAAACTCTGACTCCATGACCAACCTGGAATCAAACCCCAACCAAAACCCCAACCAAAACCCCAACCAAAACCCCAACCAAAACCCCAACCAAAACCCCAACCAAAACCCCAACCAAAACCCCAACCAAAACCCCAACCAAAACCCCAACCAAAACCCCCACCAAAACCCCAACTTAAACCCAAACCAAAACCCCAATTCAAACCAAAACCCCAATTCAAACCCAAACCCCAATTCAAACTCCAACCCTAATTCAAACCCTTTAGTTTCCCTGAATCCCGCTGTCCACTCAGGCTCGGTGGCCGCTTCCTTATCTTATCACCAAGAAAAGACCCCTATTCGTAAGGTATTAGGCACCATTAGCCCCAGCACCCTTAATCAGAAAAAACTCCCTGATGATGACGATTATGATGAACCCGAATCCGCTACCAGAAAATATCCCCCTGGTGTATTGAACCCAGCAGCTCTGCTTCATACCCCAACTCAACCTCATTATGGTACTGGCCCATTAGCTACTTCATTATATGATGGCTCTAGTTCATCTTCCCAACCTGCTTCAGCCATCGGTCCCGACCTCCCCAGAATCCCCCTTAACTTGAATATCTTCACCAATGACGCGTCTTCAGGTCCATCTCTGGCCACATCCACCGTTTCTACAGCATCTTTCTCTCGGGCTCAAGAAAACGATATTTGGTCTGAAGCAGTGGAAAATGCTTTTGAAGAAGTTCTTAGTATTATCCCTAAAAATGGTCTTAATAAGATCAAAATTAGTGGTAGATCTTGTGGAAGAAATGAATTAATCTCCGACTATATTTTTATGAAAACAGGTAAATTCCGTACCAGGAAGCAGGTCTCCTCTCATATTCAAGTGATTAAAAATTTAGGTCAAAAATCTGACATTATTAAGCTCATTAACGATGGTCCAACTTTTGCTTCTGAAGATGAACAAATGAAGAATATGATGCGGTTTGAAGAAATCTTTTCCACGATTAATCTTCATAAATCTATGGGAATTAATGATTCGATTGGAATTTCCACCGTCAATTCAAAACGTAAAGATTCGATTTCTTCAGGCTCTATTGGATCTAACAAACGTCCTAGAAGGAAATCAATTAAAGGTTTTGAAGTATCTCGTATCCGTCGATTCTCCCAGCAAGCACCAAAATTTGAAAACTTCTTTATGTCAGTCTATGATTCCTATTCACAAAATCCAATCATCTTATCGATTCAAAATAATCAAGAACCTTCAAAATCATTGAAAATAAAAGAAAATGCTCATATCAATTCAAGATTTCCAGGCTTAAATGATTTCCTGAATTGTTCTCACATTCCAATTATTCATAATATGGTTCGTATCGTTTTCCCCGATCTTCCAATCAATTATTCAATTGAACAAGGTTTCAAATCAAATATTTTATTAAATACTACCAATCATCCTATTTCAGAATCCATTAAATCAGAACCTGATGAATCAAATCTTACAAGTCCTACATCTCCACTTGCACCAGAAGAAATATATTCTTCATTCACATGTATTTATTCATATGGTAAGGAAGTTCTTAAATTCAATGAAACAGATATTAATTTGAATGAAAATCGGGAGTTTTTGGTCAAATTTTGGAAGTTTTTCTTATCTAAATTGATTGGTAAAGAAGATAATGAAATCAATATGGCATTCAAAGGCATGACTATCAAACAAGTTCTTTATGATCCTTATCCAATGGATTCTGATCAAAATAATGAATCAGTCACCAATAACGATATTAAAGTATCTAAATCAAAGATTAGATTGGTTTTGTTATGGGAATTCGCTAAGGTTGACAATTTAAAAGATGCAATTACTAGTACTGCTAATTTAATATTGCCCTCTACAAGATTGATTTCAAGCGAGAATATCGTACCACAGGTGGTAGAATATCAACAACCTCACGCTTATCATGATGCATCCAGAGTGGCCACTTCTCCCATCTCTGTCACAAATCCTCTACCAAATTATGGTGGATCTACTACATCTTCCATACCTATGGTGATGGGACAACCAACCCAAATGACTGAAACCCATCAAAGTTCGATGGATTCCCCATGGGAAAAACCTCAGATTGATCTTCAAAGAAAGTTTCAGTCGTTGCAACAAATGCAAATGATGCAACATACTTCACCTCAACAACTTCCTCCACATGGAACTCATGGAACTCATTATCCACAACAAATTGTTCAATATCCTTACCAAGCTAATTCTGGGCCTACTACTATAAATCCCAATTCACAGTTTCATATGCCCCCTCAACCTCAACAAAGCATGGATTTCATGATGATCCCGGGGGATTCTCAAGATTATCAAACCTTACTTTACCCGGGAGGTTTTATCAACGATTATGTGTAATTTGATGACGGAAATTTGCATAGACATGCTGAAGTTTTTCATCGTTTTCCTTTCATCCTTTTAAATTAATAGCCTTCAGTTCTCTACAATACACAGCATGCAATATTATGTAACTTAAGTGCCATTGTTATCTCTGTGATCAATAGATCTTGTGTTATTGATGAAAGTTTATTAGTAAATAGGCCAATTCTACCCTGGGTGCATTTACCCCAATTGGGATTTAAGCTTTGTACGCAATATGACATACATGACATACATGAGTCCGCAACCTGGAAATTTCACATTTCCCCCGTTGCCCCAAATCCACAAGTAGCCTCCATTCTTTACCCAAATAGCCTTCCATTCCTTCGCTTCAATTGCGTCACCAACTTCACATTTATTCTCATCCACGGATTTCCGTAGCATTGTCAAATTGTTAACTTCAACATGGTCAACTTCTATCACCAAACTTTAAGCGTTGAATCGTGAAAAATAATCATCGCCGTGGAATTACATTCCATTCAAAATGCCGTTCTCTTCAAATGTGAATTGCTCAAGTTTTAGTGATCACTTCACAATCATCCAATCTCATTATGAAATTACATGTTAATTAGAGGCATCAACTTTACGAATAAGTGTGAGTCGGTGTGAGTCGGTGAGAAATTGGTAGTAATTGGTAGGAATCAGTAGGATTTATGAATTGGTAGGAATTGGCATGAACCTTCGATTATCAAAAGAGCACTATTAAAATTAACTAGTACTATTCCATAAAATGCTTAACATCGATTATTGCATAACAAATCCATCTATCGTCAAGGAAGATCTAATTGCACTGTACTACCTTCACATCATCTCATAAGATATCGTAAGATATCATCTCGTAAGATATCATCTCATACGTTATCATTGGGTGAGAGTATAGCTTGATTTGAAGAGTACGGATAAATCTATGGCTCTTTCTAGCTGATGAAATTCATTAATCTTGCATATCTATGAATGCTTCTCAGCTTTCTGGTGAGTCCATCAACGTAAAATGGTGGTGTTCGAAAGGATCATGATCTCTATAATCTCTATTCTCTATTCTCTCTCTATATTCTCTATTCTCTCTCTATATTCTCTATGTTCTCTATGTTCTCTCTATGTTCTCTCTATGTTCTCTATTCTCCACTATCTATTCTAGAGAAATTGGGAACAATTTGTTCATTGGCCAAAGCAAAAGAAGTCATCTGAATAGAAACTGTTCAAGCTCAGCATACTAAACTATTACTATTGATATGGATCTCTTCAAACGGAGTACCCACTATTAGTTGTGTTTTATAAAGTGACATGTTCTTTGCTCATTACTTGATACATGGTGAATACTTTTAAATGGTTCAAAATAACAAATTAACATAATAACAAATTAACATAATAACAAATTAACATAATAACAAATTAACAATATAATAGTCAATTCTACTTATTTACTTATGGAGATAAATTCTAGTCATTTTAGAAATACATTCAATGTTATATACCAAATATATAAAGGAAATAATGGATATTGGATTAAACCTCAATGGTGATAATCACTGATTATAGATCCAAGTAACTTTAGGATTTATTAAATTAATTCCATCCTAACATTTAACATTTTAATTTAACATATAATCCTAATTGATTCGAAAACTGGCCTACGAACTTAGCATATGCTCATTAATAGGTTCTCACCTTTTAAGGAGGCTGATATTGATTCCATTGATGTATCTCTAAGTAAATCTATAAATGGCATATTCATTTAAGTTATACAGATTTTATTTAATCGTTAAGTCCATATAATATAAAGAACATTGATGAGATACACTTAAGTTGAATAAATATCATTTCATAAACCTATAGTATTATCAATTCAATATTTCTAAAAATTTGCATAATCTATAAATTGTACAATCTTAAATTGTTGATAAAGTTGATAAATTGAATAAAAAGAAGCATCATTTTTTTCAAGTAGATAAAAAGTCAAAAAGTTCCGGGTTGTTTGTTCTTGTTCTTGGGTAGCCTACAGTTCTAGGTCGCACCTAATGTTAAGCTCTCACCACGTTGGACCATCAAACAGTCAATTAATACTTCTCATCTTGAATCTTTCGATAAATTCTATACATCTATAAATTCTATACATTCTACACGTTCTATATTTCTATACGTTCCATATATTCCAATATTCCAATATTCCAATATACTCATTCCTGCTGTAATTATACTTCTACAGTACTATATATGGTTATCCGCATTTGCACCCATGGGCACGAGTCAGTTATTTATTCGGAGTCAATCGCACTCACTATATCAATCTATTATCATCCACTACTACTAACAGCTACTCTTCTTCTCCCTCAAAATGGACTCTAAAACTATCGGTATTCTTGGTGGTGGCCAGCTCGGTCGTATGATTGTTGAAGCTGCCAGCAGACTCAACATCAAGACCCTCATCTTGGACGCTGAAAACAGTCCCGCCAAACAGATTAACGCTCTGACTGATCATGTCAATGGTTCATTCACTGACTACGATTCTATGGTCAAACTTGCAGAAAAGTGTGACATTTTGACCATCGAGATCGAACATATCGACGTGGATGCTTTGAACAAAGTTCAACAAAAGTTCCCTAACCTTCAAATCTATCCCTTACCAGAAACCATCAAGTTAATTCAAGACAAGTACTTACAAAAGAAACATTTGATTCAACATGAGGTGCAAGTGGTGGAATCGGTGGCTCTCGAAACCAACACAGTAGAATCCTTACTGCAAATTGGTGATAAATTCGGCTATCCGTTCATGTTGAAGTCTCGTACCTTAGCTTACGATGGTAGAGGAAACTTTGTCGTCAAATCTAAGGATAACCTCACTCAAGCTTTGGAATTCTTGAAAGACAGACCCTTATATGCCGAGAAATGGTGTCCATTCACCAAGGAGCTTGCTGTGATGGTGGTAAGATCTGTTGAAGGTGAAGTGTTCGCCTACCCTACAGTTGAAACCATTCACAAAAATAACATTTGTCACTTGGTTTATGCTCCCGCTAGAACCAACGATACAATTGCTAAGAAGGCATCAATTTTGGCTCAAAATGCTGTCAAGTCCTTCCCAGGCTGTGGAATTTTTGGAGTTGAAATGTTCTTGTTGCCTAATAATGAATTGTTGATCAATGAAATTGCTCCTAGACCTCATAACTCCGGCCACTACACTATTGACGCTTGTGTTACTTCCCAATTCGAAGCACACGTTAGAGCTGTGGCCAGCTTGCCAATGCCTAAAAACTTTACTCAATTGACCACCACTACCACCAATGCTATCATGTTGAACGTTTTAGGTGATAAGGTGGAAAATAAAGAACTTGAAGCTTGTCGTAGAGCTTTGGAAACCCCTAATGCTTCCGTTTACCTTTATGGTAAAACCACCAGACCAGAAAGAAAAATGGGACACATTAACATTGTTTCATCTTCAATGGAAGATGCTCAAAAGAGACTTGATTATATCTTGGGAGATTCAACTTCCATTCCAGCTTCTATACAAAATAAGGAAAAGCCATTGGTAGGAATTATCATGGGTTCTGACTCCGATTTGCCAGTGATGGCAGTTGGTGCCGATATCCTTAAAAAATTTGGAGTTCCTTTCGAATTGACCATTGTTTCTGCCCATAGAACTCCACATAGAATGTCTCAATATGCCATTGAAGCTGCTAAGAGAGGTATAAAGACCATCATCGCCGGTGCAGGTGGTGCGGCCCATTTACCAGGTATGGTTGCAGCCATGACTCCTTTACCAGTGATTGGAGTTCCAGTCAAGGGTTCAGTTCTTGATGGGGTCGATTCATTGCATTCGATTGTTCAAATGCCTAGAGGAGTACCTGTTGCTACAGTTGCTATCAATAACAGTACCAATGCAGCACTTTTAGCCATTAGAATTTTAGGAGCTGGTGATTATAAATGGTTGGATAAAATGAGTCAGTATTTGAATTCCATGGAAGAAGAAGTATTAGGTAAAGCTGAAGTATTAGAAGATATTGGCTATGAACAATACTTGACTGATAAATTAAAGAAATAGGTTACGACGTGAAGAATGTATAATGCAATATAAAAACGAGAACTAAATATAATAATCCACGTATGAAACCAAGCCGGTAATCATGATGACTTCAATGAGCCAATGCCCATAATCGATGCAAAACATAGTAATGATAACATAAAATAATAATAATAGTAATAATAAAGAATGATGCCAATGGGGACATTAATAAATCAACCAATGAAGTTATGGATCAATTGCAGTTTATTAGATAAATTGGTTAAATTGGTTAAATTGTTAAAGTGGTGGGGTCAACCTGTGGAATTTTCATAGTGGCATAATGATTTTGAAGTGAAATATCAATCAATCAAATCAAATCAAATTAAATCAATTCATCAAGTATTGGATTGAACGATGAATAATGAATAATGATTAATTCAAAGTTCAATTATTCAGTTGAAATTAAAAGCAAAAAGTAATAGCAAAAGTATAAGTGATAATAAAAGTAATAACAACAAGGAATAGTAGAAGTAATAGTAGAAGTAATAGTATTAAATCTCCAATAATGAATGCTGTTTATTTTAGAATATCCTTAATCTTTACGCATTTTATTATTATGATCTTCTTCATATCTTCTTCTTCTTCTCATTCTTATTCTTCTTCTCATTCTTATTCTTATTCTTTGTCTAATACTTCATACTTTTGTTGGCCTTTCTCTTGATATTGGACTTCTTATAAATCTGCTTTCTGGAGTCTCTCCATCCAGAAGTACTAACCTTCTTGTCAGACTTTTCAACTTCCATCTTTTCGACCTCTTCAGGTTCTTCAACAAATTCTCTACCTTCAGCTTCGGCTTGTTCACGCTTCTTGGCTAAAGCAGCATCCTTTTGCTTCTTCAATTCAACTTGCATCTTCTCAGAAAGTCTGTTCTTTCTTCCATCAGCATGATTGGCAAACTCTCCGTTTCTCTTGACGGACTTCGCCCTCAACTTGGACTTGGATCTGATCGATTTACCCATGACTGTAGTGTTGTCTAATGATCTATCGATTAACTATTATGGCATCTCATCGCGAAAACCTCAGTTTAGTGAGGTAAAGACTTGCACGTGTGTAACACGTGTTTTAATCAAGGGCTCAGCCCTGATTCCTCATATAGTTTTATTTTAATTTGGTTATGAGCACTGTTTAGAGCTTTACACGACCATCTCGATCCAATTTTTCTCATCCATAGAGGAGTGAGGGGGTTACCCGCCTTTCATACTACTGTTCCCCTCTGCACCTTCCCCCTACCATAGTGTGAGCTCCCCAGCCAGAGGCAGGAAAATTTTTCTAAGGAAAATTTTTATTTGAGTCTTTTCTTTCAGTATAGAACTCATTAATCAAGATGTAAGTGGAGTCACCAAAGCTTGAAACATCCTTAAAGGAAACCATCAAGGGCCTTAGAAGTCATCAGTATAACCAGAACAAACCAAATGGACCTAATTAGATGATACCAAAAGGTTGAACATCAAGTGAAGATAAGATGAACTTTAGACAAAGGCCAAAGGCCAAAGGCTGGCAAAAATGGTTATACTATAAGAATTGTTTCAAATCACACTAATCATATACTAACTATAATAGGGCTAACCTTAGAACTCAAAAGAGACTTGCTGCCAGTGTTGTTGGTGTTGGTAAGAGAAAGATCTGGTTGGACCCTAACGAGACCACCGAGATCGCCAATGCTAACTCCCGTCAAGCCATCAGAAAGTTATACAGAAACGGTACTATTGTTAAGAAGCCAGACACTGTCCACTCTAGATCTAGAGCTAGAGCCCTTTTGGAATCCAAGAGAGCCGGTAGACACATGGGTTACGGTAAGAGAAAGGGTACCAAGGATGCTCGTATGCCATCCCAAGTTTTGTGGATGAGAAGATTGAGAGTCTTGAGAAGATTATTGGCTAAGTACAGAGATGCTGGTAAGCTCGACAAGCACTTGTACCACGCTTTGTACAAGTCTGCCAAGGGTAACACCTTCAAGCACAAGAGATCTTTAGTTGAACACATCATCCAAGCCAAGGCTGAAGCTTTACGTGAAAAGGCCCTTAAGGATGAAGCTGAAGCTAGAAGATTGAAGAACAGAGCTGCTCGTGAAAGAAGAGCTCAAAGAGTTGCTGAAAAGAGAGAAGCTTTCCTTGCTGAAAACTAAATGATTTCGTTTGGTTAATCCCTCGTCATCACTGTATATTGAAGAAGAATCCCCCTCAGGCTCATATATATCAATTGTTATTCGGATTCCGTAATAATAATAAACATTATTTCTATAATTAGGATAACTTTGATATAGGGATATTTCTGTACATTTACTGATAATATTATGTTCTGAAAACAACTGTAGAAGAAAACTAGAAGAACTGCAAGTTACTTTGGAAGTTACTAATTAAGTTCTCATTGGTAAACCTTAAATTTACTATAGGGTTGAGTCATAGCTTTATTGCTCTGTAACTCTTCTCTTCGGCCCCTTTTAATAATGACTGGTTAAATCCAAATTGATAATCAGTGGTAGTTTGTTAAACTGAATCGTTACAGAGAATTGTTGAATCTGTAGATTGACTAATCGACTTAAACTGTAGAGGTCAAAGGTTTTAATTTTCATATCTTATTTTTCATTTCTCATCGTTCACCTTTCACAAGACCATTGATACTTTTCTAATTTCACTTTCAATTTCACCCACTTTCACTTTCACTTTCACTTACTTTCACTTTCGCTTACTTTCACTTACTTTCTCACCCTTGTAATCTTTCTCTTTGCTATTAAATATCTTCCTAAAAGGGTATATCCTTTATAATACTTATCAATAGTTAACATATTATATATAGTTAGGATACTATATACAGTAGTATATATGAAGGGAATAGTTTGGAAGGTATATCTTACAATATATATAAATATAATAAACCTAGGGGTATATATAAATGAAATATTGATAGTATAGGTATTACTAGAGATGATATTTTCTATAGAGAAATAACAGGATCAATAACATAGTAACTTAAGTAGAAAACAGTAGTTAATTGACCTACTCAATAAAAGGAATTTCATATGTAATTGACCTAACTCAATAAGAACTTCTACATGTAATTGACCTAACTCAATAAAAGGAATTTTACATGAAATTGATCTACCTAATGAATACAAATAAATAGATGAAGACTTACATTGTATTTAAAACTATTACCTCTTGTAATTGATCTATCAGTTGCAGGTAATACTAATAATATTAATATAGCTGAAACATAGCTTCAACTCCACCTAATTTATCAGGTATAGATCTTACTGTAGCATACAATGGTAATAATTATCACACACAATAGATGGAGGTGTGCCATAGGGAATCTTCTCACATTCTGTTAAAGTCACAAATATCACATCCATCACCATCGCACCATATAGAGATTACATGGATGAGATGAATTTAATGGATTAGTTGGTTTAATGGATTAGTTGGTTTAATGGATTATTGGAGGATTAATGATATGAGGTGTTTGAAGAGTTTGTGAAATTCACAATGAAACACTACCCTGATTGAAAGCTACTAATATGAATATAAATGTATATTGATTCAGATGAATCCAAAAAGTCATTACCTTAGAACTAAATATTCCGATGCTGTTATTATGCAGATTACCTTGATTAATTATCTTGATTAATTATCTTGATTAATTATAACCGATGTCCAGGGACTAAACTGAATAAAATTGTGAATATTGCTGTACACAATAGAATTAAGAATAATACCCATATACTTCTCTTAACCAAAAGCTTTCGAATGAAAGATTCTCTGATTCTGATTAAACTAGTTTTCCCAGTTTGTGTAAATGATTCGGAAAATCCTAGCCAAACCATGATTGGATCAATTAAATAAATTGAAGATACCAAACAATAAAATGCAATCAAGTACGGAATTATAATCACTGGTCTTAAACTTTTTCTATAGTTCAAAAACACAAATATGAAACTTATCCAGAATGCAATGAATAAGAAAAAAAATCCAATAATTATTCTTAATAAGTTGGAATGATTAATATTTCTGATGGCCATGAAATTAAGAAATTTGGGCAAATGATCATTTTCAATCTTATTGAAAATATAAGATTTCACATTATTGAAAACATCTGGATCATCTCTACCATCATGCTCAATGGCTTTAATAATAAACGAATTTAAATTATGAGGTAAATTCAAGTTCTTCTCTGAGTCTTCCACAAAATATTTTAATAAGAGATTATGAGATGATTCTTTCAAATTATCTCTGGTGATGAAAGAGTTACTCACAGATCCTGGAGAATCTTTAATTAATCTTTCGAGTAAATGAGGATTTATCACAGATTCTCTTCTTTTATCATGCTGATTTGGATTTGGGGTTGTGAAAGGACTGTTAACACGGCCTTGTTGTTGCAATGATACATAAGTACTGGCATTAACTGCACGATCAGCATGTGCTATATCAAGCTGATTTTCAATGAATGAACTAGAATTGTTGCCTTCATCATCATCTTCTAAAAGCCTGGAATTGGATGAAATTCTTTTCTCTTGTGAAGGTATTCTTGGGGATTCTAAAGGAAAACTTCCGGAATGTCTATTAGGATTGGGAGAATACTTGAGATTTGGACTCTTATTACCCAAATCATATGGATGCTTTTCATCATATTCATTATTATACTGTTCAATTAATTCCTTGAGTTTAGGATCAATGTTATCAATATTCAAATCACCTCTTAAAAATTGAGATAATCGATTGGAATCATTATCTTCCAAAATGTTATCGTTAATGATCAAATCGAGTAAAATCGATGAGCTCAATGACTTGTGCTTAGATCTGTCCAGATTTGGGTTGGAATCTCGAATATTCGAGTGCCTTTGTGGAGGTGCCATAGCATGATCGGTGTAAGTAGATTGTCTTATGATGGACTCTCGTAAACCTTTAATGTAGTGCTTACACAAGTTCAAATGGTTGATCAAATCAAACCAGAAGTCAAGGTAGTCCACCTTATTTTCCACATCACGCATAAACAGGTAAAAAGTGAATAAATCTACTGGAGATTTGGTCTTATTAGCAAGAATTTCACCCAATGTTGGAAGACGATTAAGTTGAATGGATTGGTTGGTTTTGTTAAGGTTATTGAGATTGGAGAGATAGTGTGAGTTCGGATAATCCGACTGGTACTTCTCGGACGCCTTCTCGTACATGATGTAGTGTTGTGTTGTGTTTTTTTGGTTGAGTTGTGTTGGTTGAGTTGTGTTGGTTGAGTTGTGTTGTGCTGTGCTGTAGTTATATGAGTGCGAGGAACAAGGGATGCTGAAGCCAATGAAGATGAAGACTAAGACAAAACCAAGGGATATAAACGAGTGTGTTGGGTTGAAAATGGTTGGCGTCTGTGACCTTGACTTATTCAATCAATCAACTGATGAACTTTTCAATTGTAAGGACGACCAAGGGGGGCTGGTTCAAAACTTTTTCGATGGCAGGGTTCACTATATTGATTCCTGGAAACGGTTCAGGAAACGGGAAAAAGACCAGGGAGTTTTAGAGGTTTATGATTTGGATGATTTGGATGTTTGATCTTTACAAATCAGAGTTATGAATTCTCGATCTGATGATCCACTCTAGTTATTATTTGGTGCTCGTTAGCCAGCCTTCTATCAATATTGAGTGTCGTCAGTTTTGTTGTTTGATCGCTTACGACTGTGTGCAGGACTTCCTGTACCTAGGGGAGAATAATCGAGATGGCTGGTTCGTCTGCTGCAGAGTAGTCAAATGCAGAAGTGACACAGATCACGGGGTAGGAAACCACACCTAAAGGAATGAAGAAGTGAAGTAGAGAAATGAGAAATGATTGAAAGGATTGAAATGTTTGAAATGTTTGGAATCCCCAAAATCCCCAAAATGTGTGAAACGTGTAAAATGTTTGATTTATTTATTTTAGCGTTTTTTGATTGAATGTTTGAGATGCTGAGCAACCTGGCCAGAAGTTTCGCTAGACGAGAGTCTTGTGACAGGGCCGGAATTATAGAGAAGTAGGCGAGGCGTGGATTGAAAATTGGGGCCCTGGACTGCATCAGGTGAAACATTCTGTATTTTTGTGGTCACGTGATGCGGGATTTGGTATTTGGTTTTGGTGGTTGGTGGTCGCGGTGGTGGTCGCGGTCAGATGGAGTTTGATAGGTTTATGGTTCGGGCACGACGTGTTTGAAATGATTTCCCGAGTTCAGTAGCAGGGGTAATTGTTGTAGTGATGAACAGGGACGGCGCTACCAATGCGTTTACCGAGATCGAAATGGAAGATTACCAGTGAGCGGAAATGCCGGAAATCTTGTTGTTACACGGGCCGTACCATAGCGGCACCACTAGGAGCGAAAGCTAGTGAGATCGCTGGGATCATTGGTGAGTGATCCGTTAAGGAGTTCTCCACTAAAGGTTGATGATTGAGGATTTGACGTTATTGTTGGAACATGCCAACTTAGAAGATCCTAGACAATAACCTATTGACGTCTTTGGTATGATTCAATAATCCCACTATAGAGCCTGCCACGGACTCAGCAAGTTACGGCAATTGGCTCGAGCCGTTCTACGGCCCCAACCCTTGACACCTAACTGACTGGGGCACAGTTCCAAGTTGCACCATGTTGCACCACGTTGTTCACGCACAGGCACATGGTGCCGGTGGCTCCTTGGTGAGGAAGACCATCCATTGGTAGACCACGGGTAGACGACTGGGATAGACAACTGATCCCTTTGGTTTCATTTGTTGCCATTTGCTGCCAATTATTTCCAATCGTTGCCAATTATAACGAGTGTCTATGTTGCCAAATCTGGGACACACGTTGACTGCGGCCACGCTCGGGATTTGTGGATGCGAAATATGTCACTCCGCTACCGGCCTACCTAATATGAAACCCAACTCTCCAACACTTCATATAACTTCTACGACTCCAACACTGTGAAACCTGAACTGTCTTTGGCCATCTAAGCACCACTTAGCGCACTCACCCCCTGGTTGAGATCTTCTATGCTGTCAGCTAGTCTCTGTCATTCGCAATCATCCGATCTTTGGTATGCAGAAGCAAATCAGCAAATGCAGATGCAAACTGGAAGAAATCAAAATGGTGAATGACAAATTGTAAATGACAAATGGTGATGGGCCAGGCTCAGTCATGGAACGGATATTACTTGATTCAACTTCCCTCAAGCGCCTCCTTTAAGGTTTCCCTAGTTTACCTTAGAGGTTTTGGTCATTTCGTCACCACCAAGGTGGTGAAGTTCGCAGTGCCGCATGGGGAAGAGGATACTGCAACCTCTTAAACAGCATTGGTAAGTCACCAGGCTTCAGTGCCGTGCAGTGCTTGGCCCGTTACATTATGCTGATTTTGGTAATTGGCCGGGTGTTTGTACCTGTTGCTTCACCGGCTTCGGTTGCTCTCAGCTAAGACTCCGGTGGCGTGGTTGGCTGCTAATATAAGAATACCGTTTCCCGTCAACTCCAACACATCTTCCCACAGAAATTATTTCCAAATGCTCCCATATGGGTTCTTATCAAATGTTGAGGAGGTGAAGTGAGTTCACATCTTCGAAGAAGCACTATGCCAAATCTGATAATTCAAAGCCGAGGTCTGGGTGTGGTTTGACCTTGTTGAGACAGAAACTTGACAGGTTTTGCTACTCTTCACCGAAGTATCCTGTTGGTTAAATCCTTTCAATTCAAATTATGAAATCAAAAGGAAACATAACTAAATTAAATAACAACATTTGATAACAACATGACTAGATGTCAGATGGAACAAGATAAGTTAGGTGTTTATTACGTTAACATCAATTACTAATTACTTTTCAATACTACTTGATTATACTTACTAATTAGGGGATTCCAATTACTTGAGTACTTATAACTATGATGAATATTGATAACTATGATGAATATTTATGAATCTTGTTAATCTTCCAATAGAAGGAATGAAAGTACAAATTATAAATTAATCATAGAAAGGTGATCGAGTCATTTGGTCTCATCCGTGGTCTTTTTCTCAGTCTTGGTCTTGGTTTTGGTATAATTATAAAGAAGTTACTCACTATCAACTTATTTCAAGAGAAGAAATAACTGCCTCAAGCACAAGTATAACCAAAGTTAGAACTCAACGAAGTTGGTCTAGAAAACCTCCATAACAAAACGATGGATGATGACTATCCATGAGTTATCACCTTGAGTAAGTTACTTGCAGAGCAGAAGAAACTTATTGATGGAACACCACTAAACTCTTGCAAATTTCACTTATGGATATAAACAGACGAGCAGGGGTTATCATACCAGGATTATTATACTTCCAGAATTATTATACTACCAGGATCATTATACTACCAGGTTTATGATACTACCAGGATTATTATACTACCAGAAATATTATACTACCAGGATTATTATACTACTAGGATTATTATACAACCAGGATTATGATACTACCAGGCTGATGATACTATCAGGATTAATACTACTAGGATTATCATACTGAAAAATTCCACCCTAATTAACCTGTCAGTGATTTGAATACCATACAACTAGAGAATCTGTTGTACCAATCCATAATCTATTGAATCCTGATAGTAATCATCAGTCAATATTTGCTCGATCTCATTAGTTTCAAAGAATGTTCGAAGATTCAAAGAGTGATATTTATGAAAACGTTATGATGTGAAAACAATTATCACCAGCGCTACAGGCCTCTATAAATTTACAGACACTGATCTTTTAAGCTATAAATATAATCAAATATCAGGTGAAGAAATCAATACATCATGGTGTTGATTTCTAAATTATTTGGAGACAACCTGAAAACGTCTACCAATTGAAGAAGTGAAGAAAAGAACAAACGCAAAAAAGTATGAAGAACTGAACTTAGTGTCTAAGCATTTAGCATCCTGGGATCAATGACGATGTAGATGACGTTATTAATTCCCGTGATGACTAAGAAATATATCCATCATCATAATCTTCATTTTTAACCTTGATACTAGGGTCATCAATGTTTTCATTTGCGTTGAAAGCAACGGTACCTTTACATTCCTTGCTTTCAATGTGCTTTTCTAACCAAATGAGATTATTCTCGAAATATTCAAAACATCCAGCACATCTACCACTTATGCTATTTCTTTCACTAGATTTAGTGCCAGGAGGATAGATAAAGTGTATAGCTTTCAAATGTGTTTTGTAAGTGTCACGACGGGAGAACCCACCAGTAGGATGACACTTGGTTCCTGTAGAGCCTGCCGGAGGTTCTTTGAAGAAAGGACACAGGAAAGCAGCGGTGCAATGCTTCTTTAAATGTCTGGTTAAGTAACCTTTCACTTTAAAGCTTGCTTCACAATGATCACATTTAAATTGATGCTTCTCTTGTGTCGCTTCTTCAGATTTAATTCTCTTTACATTTTCTTCAACTTCCTTCTTTACTCTCTTTAACTTTGAATCAACCAATTTTCCCTTGGTTAAACCCTTCAGGAGCTCAGATTCACGCTTGGGTAAAGCTTGATTTTGGTGAGCTTGATTTGGATGAGCCAAACTTACTTCGAAATTAGAAACTGGAAGTTTGGAAGAAACGCTTTCATAACTACGCTTCTTCGAAGCTTCAACAGGAAAAGAGGAAGGAGCGGAAGATGGAACCATCGAAAGATGGTGGTTAACACTATTGTTGTGGAGGTGAATAGACGAACGTGAGTCTTGGTGGGATGGAACAGGAGGGTGAGCACTGATTGAGCCGTGATGTCCATGACCATTTGATCCATGGAGAGTATCGGCAAAAAGAGCTTGGTCAACCTGTTGAGCGGATAATCTTCTAAAAAATTCGTCATCTAATGGGCTAATGTACGAATCATTAGAGGTCACCGAAGAGGTGGTGGATAACAACTCATCAACCTTAACGTTCTGAGTAGTTTCTTGAAACTGAGGACGGTTCTTGGAGTTGAAATCGTCAAAGTAAGGTTGGGTATCTTCATTAAGCATGTAAATAGTCATGTCATCATGTCCAAACTTGGATTGAACCGGAAGCAGGTGAGAATGATATTGAGCACCATAGGGGTTTTCCAGTTTGATAAATTGAATGTTTTGACCGTATGACTGTTTTTCATCATAGAACGTTTGCTGGAAGTTGGAATCTGGGCCAAATGAACCCATGTCATAAGAAGTAGGACCTATGGAATGGTCATGATGATCTTGATGGTGGCCATGGTTAGTGGAAGGAACCAGGCAATCGCCAGGAGCACTAGGGTTGTTTGTGAAAACAAAGTTGTTGAAGAACTCGATTTGGTCACTAGGACCTTGAAGACTCAACTGTAAGTCATCAGCAGCACAAGCCTTGGGGAAAAGTAAGCCAGTATTGGCCAAATTATGGATGGTGGAAGTGGAAGGAAAAAGCGATCGTTGGAATCGACGATATAACAAGTTAGTCAACCATTTGAACACCCCCGTCTTGGAGGCCCCTTCATTGGAAGAAGGAGTCTTCAAAAAGGGGTGAGGATTAGAAGTACCAGAGAATAGGCCTAGAGAAATCATTGTTTCATGGAATGATATAGAATGGTACGGTAGTCAAATTGGACCACTAATAAGTTGGAGGAATAGGTTTTGGTTTTAAGACCTAAATGACCGACCAAATGAGATGAAGCAAAGCAAAAGCAGAAGCAGAAGCAGAAGCAAAAGCAAAGGCAGAATCAGAAATTCGCCAGAATCTCTAATGAGCAAAAGGCGGAAAGGGAAAAGGGAAAAGGCGCCTGTGGTGAGATTTGAGATTTGCGATAGAAACAATTAACAAACCAACCGATGACCGGGCCGAAGCGATAGAGGTTTTGAGTTAAAGGGTTTCAGATTCAGAGGGGACAGGATCGTTTAAGATAGAACGATCAATATAACAATTCACTTAGTCACACGAATATGACAGGGATGGAGATTGAAATTTGTTAACAGTGAGGCCAAAAAAGGGTTGAGGATTTTTTAGGATTTTTAGGATTCGATTGGAGATTTTGTGGATTGTGGATTTGTGGATTTGTGGACTCTTCTAAAATTATTGACAACGGAAATGACCAAGTTCAATAAGTTCAATAAGAAGGAAGGATGGAAAGTGAAAAAACCAACTGGTTAATATGAGAGGTTTGCCAAAAGAAAAGAAAAGACAAATGACAAAAGATTAAAGATAAAGAATATGAATGTGCAATTATGAATTGGATTGGGATTTGGAATAATTGGAAATCTGTGGGAAATAATTATTCCAAAAGCCACTGCAATTCCAATAAACTGTGACACCCGAGATAAGTGTAGTTGACGTGTGATCTGTTGACGCAATGTGCTACAAATAGGTAATTTCATCCTCCACAAATTGCGCACCTAACCATGTTACGAGGGGACCGAGGGGGACCGATAGGGGGGACGGCCGAGGGGACGGTTATGCAATGGGTACATAATACGGGCCACACCATAGGGCACACCACTCACTGGGCCATTAAGGAGGGGTCTCGGTATATGATTCGGAAATAGTGGTGCTTGTTGTGGCGGGGTTAGAACAAGGCACTGAGCGAGTCAAATACAACCAGGTGAAATCAAGGGAAATCAAGGGAAACGACGGGTTAGTGGAACAAGAAGTGGAGACACCGAATCTTACCTTTACCTCTAGGTATTGACCCTTAGTGTTGACCTTAATCTTAACCGGGGGTCGAGTTCAGCCGACCATTTAGTTCTGCAATAGAATAACGCATCTCTGTTCACCCACATGAGCCTGCACACGTGCAGTGGCCTTTTGGACCAGGCCAGTACGTCTAATTACCCTTGACATGTTATTGACAGGAACCATTTCCGTTTTTGTCGTCATCACTACTGTGTAACCAATCATACCGTAGGACAAAACCTATTGTACCAATTACATGAGATATAACTGTGTAATGTCTATGAAAAATGCATTCCTTGCATATATCGTGCGTCTTAGATGGGTAGAACGATCACAAAGTCAGGTTAAACTGTACAAAGTGCATGATGGTACATTCTGATGCTTGATACGAGTCTTAATTCCGGAGTATTACCGGATACTGACTATTCCGAACATATTTATTCACCTCCCTCCCCCCACAACTATTGAACCAAATTGACTCCGACCTCACCAAAACCGCAATCGTAACCCCCACCAAAACCCCCACTAAACCCCAACCGCAACATTCCAGATAATGTATTGTATTTGCTTATCTTAAAATACCTTTCATTCCCACACTTAACAACTTCAAACTATCCTGGTTAACGGCCCGGTGCCTTGGCCTAAGTATTTGGCGTAGGCATGCTTGTTGCAAAGAATACCCCCGAATTTGAGGTATCAATGCGGAAGTGTCACCGAATCTTATCGCTTCGGCAAAATACTTCCAGCGCCGTACAACCCATTGCGCATGTGATTGGTCGGATAGTTCGTGCGGGGCTTGGTAGGCGCACTCGCATCTTATTTGGGGTTTGAATTGCGCGCCAGTCTACAACACTAATGTGGTGCGTTCTATAACGCAACAACCAGTTATGGGTTAATACCATCTCTCGTTCTATCGAATTACCGTTCTATCGTTCTATCGTTCTATCGTTTCATATTGACCTTGGATAATGGTTTAGTTGATTTCTTCGGGTCGTGCGCTTACCGTATAAATTAAATTATAATTGTCGTGCGATGGCTGGTTAAATCATTTGTGTTTTTGGTTCGCGCACGACGCCGCTGGCCACGTCCTCTCGTCCACCGTCCACCGCCCACGCCACTTGTCTGAGTTTTTCACCTACCATCTTCTTCATCTATCAACAATATGTCCAGTTTAGACAAGTCATTAGACGAAATCATTTCTTCTACCAAGAAGACGACCAGAAAGTTCGGCCCAAAGGCCGGAAAGCCTAACAAGGTCGGAAAAAAGGTTGGTGCCTCCAACAAGAAACCAATCGTCTCTTTCAAAAAGTCCCCTGCTGTGGCTGCCGCCGTCAAGAAGGCTGCCATCGACTTGACTGCTGCCACTAAGGTCGTTGTTTACAACTTGCCTCGTGATTTGAAGCAAGACAACATCAAGGTATGTTCCTAATGAACAAAAACCTCCCTCTGCTGGTCAGAGCGAGTAAGCCGTGGTGTGATGAATGGGATATAGGCCGCTGATACATGGATGATACCAATGTACGTAAATCAGTGCCGTTGGCCATGTGCCAGCGGAAATGTGCCGTTGGCTATGCCGAAATACAAACCCTCGAGGTTTCTGCTGTACTGGTGTCATTTGACACCTGTCTATAATGACATGATACGGTGTCTTATTAACTTAAGATGCTATACCTACGTGATTAGCATTAATGTTAGCCTTGCTGCTTAATCATGTGGACTTTGCCGTGACATATTCACTTATGTTACCAAGCCTACGGCCAGTTGCAGTATCATGAACCTGTGAGTGACTTATGAACTTATTTACTTAAGTTGATTGACACTGGACTCACCGATAGATCGACCACGTCATCGTCTTCACAGTTCATTATAGACCGGCCACCAGGCCACCAAGCCATATCCGTTTACCATACCTCGTGCTATATATTTCCTCTTTTGGATTAACTAACAAATTTTTCAGGATTTCTTCCAATCTCAAGTTGGTGGTGTGCAAAACATCTCTTTAAACTACAATGAAAAGGGTCAATTCAAGGGTATTGCTACCGTTATTTTCAAGAGTAATAAGTCCGCTTCTTTAGCTGTGGAAAAATTCAACGGTGCCCCAATCGATGGAGGCTCTTCTAAGTTGAAGTTAGAATTAATCATTGACCCCTCCAAGAAGACATTGGCCAGCAGAATTACTGCCAACCCTACTGTCAATCCTAAGATCGTTGCTGCCAAGAAGCAAATTAAGGCCGTTAAGGCTGCTAAAGCTTCAGCTCCAAAGGCCAAGCAAGCTCCTAAGAAAAAGCCAGTTAAGAAGGCCAAAAAGACCGTTGAAGAATTGGACCAAGAAATGTCCGATTACTTTGACAAGAAGTAATAAGCGAACCGTGTTTGCTTCTGTATAATTATTACTATATAGTGTAAGCGTTCCACTAGCAGAGCTGGTGTTAATTGTTAAAATATTGTAATAGTCATCCCATACTTGATCCCTTGGTCCATATCACGTTTAAGTTTAATAGCTCTATAAACTAGCTACTTTAAACTTAGCACTATACTATAGTATAGGCCAGCTGTCAAATTTCATCACTTATTTCCTAATTCGGTTAATGGTGCGATGGCATGCGGTTCAGGGTTTCTATACATGACGCGTGTAAGAAAAGAATTGGTCAATAGAAGCATCAATAATTCACCCGATGGAACTCGATACCAATTGAAAATTCAATGTGTATGGCATTGAATCGGTCAACTGTTCAATAATTAGTAGCCATAAAAAGCCATGAAAAGCAATCAAAAAACTGCCGATTTTTTCCGTTAAATAATTTATCAAACAATTGGTAAATTCTTTGAATTTTTAACAAATTGTTAAAATCTCCATTATAAACGAATCACCAAGAAATTGGTTGAATATCATACAATTCGTATTACGTAAATGCCACCTATTTTTATTTCATCATCATCAACATATTCTTATTCTTTGACTTGGTCGGACTTAAGGTACAGAGGGTACTTCAGCATTATGGCTGTGAATGAAATTAGTGAGTTACCTCAACTCTTGGATGAAAAGTGCGCTCTTAGGAAGTAAATAGAAGCATCCACTACCAGAGCCATTACCAGTCACTTGCACTATTTACTACTATTATATCAACTAGATAGAATCATCAAACATCTAAGCGGCCAAACATCTAACGTCCAACTTCCAATATCCAAAGTCCAATATCCAATAATGAAACTGATGTAAAATTGTCCTTACTGCTGAGGACCCTAAGCTATTCTTATCATGCGATTTCACCCAAAATTTCACTGTAATATTGACACCATTCAATTCCTCAACCCCTAGATCCCCGGGATCCTCTCAGATCTCTTGAACTACCAATTCTTTCCAATCTCTCCCAATCTCCCCAATCTCTCCCATTCTTCCCATTCTACTGTGGTCTCAACCAAAGGCGCCTCAGTGCCTAGGGCCTTTTCTCAGATGCTCGCACCTCTTTTCCCTTTTCAGCCTCTCGTCTAACCCGTTCGAAAAAGACAAAAGATCTAATTAATCTCCAAGTAATCAACACTTCGTTGCAGGAACCTCAACGCTTCACCACCGGCCACCACCATCACCGCCACTAAATTCCTACAACTCCTCAGTATCATCACGACTCCTCAGTATCATCATCTGGATTGTTTCTTTGGTCCTTTTCCATCTCCTTTGTACAGTTATATCGTTGTCCGTTGTCAAGCAACACGCCATCGTTGAAATTCCATAGGTTTCCTTTCTTCCATAACTTGACCTTTCCCAATTGGTAAATCATTCCCATTTGTCAAACCTTTCTAAATCTTCAAAATGACTCGTAATATTGAATACATTATAACGGCTGAGTTCCATATTGATAAAGGACCTTCACTTATCCACCAATACCCCAGTCAACTTCCAGGAATTCAAAACCTCGTATTTCTTCCAGAACTAATGCTTCCAGATCAAATCCACAAGAGAGAAGAGGATTTTACCTTGTTCTTGCTCTATAGAAATACCACCACCGGTGAATTCCAATACTTGTTCAATCGGGCCACTTGTGAACCTGAACCTTACTTCCTTTATACTATAGTCATCAACTTGAAAGACTCAAAATTCAAAAGAGGTTCGGTGATAAAATCGTTATCCATCATCACTCAGCTCCTTTATTTCAAAAACTTCAAGCCTCTTCTCCTCATATGTTTGGACAAGTATTTTGCTGAAAATAATCTCGATAATATTAAAGAATTATACCTGTCAATTAATGTGAAAAACTTCAAGTTCTCTAATAGTTCACATCCTATCTCGATAATCAAAAAGTTATTAATCACTTCCATTTTGGATCTACCCATCAATGATAAAATTTACTATGATGAATCGTTCAGAAATAAACTTATGGGTATTAATAAAAACAGTATCATTAACCAAGATCTATTTATTAGAAAGGATTTGAGCTTTAACTCCATTGTTAAGTTTAATAATATGAATATTCCTATCAAAATTCCAATGGTTGAACTTCCCGATACAATTGGTGATTACCTTAACCCAACTGATCTTAATTTGAAACCTAATTTGATCAAGTTACTCTCTGCCAAATTAGTAACGACAAAGTTAAAAAATGAATTGACCATTTATGGATTACAAACACCTCCTATAATCATTCTTATTAATGCCATTTTAACTGGAAAAAAAATCATCTTTTTAAGTTATGAAAATTCATCAGGTTATATTATTGATTATATTCTCTTAACATTGAAAATCATATCTGGTGGAGGAATATTGAGTGGACTTTTAACAAATTATAATATATTCCCCATAATTGATGTGTCTAAAATAGATTTATTAGAAGAATGTGATTCGTTCATTGCAGGTACAATCAATCCATTCTTTAAACATAATGATAAATTATGGGACTTATTATATGATTTGGATTCAAATGAATTTCATCTTACTTCACAATTTCCATCTGATCCTGATTATAAGGCATCGATTATTTCGGAAGATGCTAAATTCTTATCAAATCTTCAATTATCGTTATTTAATTATAATGATGATCTCACTACCATTCAATTAATTTTCAGAAGACATATAAATGAAATTATAAGAATCTTATTGAGTTCCAAGAATTTTAATAATAATTTCCCCACCAATTCTGGACTGAATGCTAAAAAGGATCTAACCCTTCTTATGGATGGTATAGGGTATTTTTGGCAAAGTGATTCTAATAAACTTCTTGAAATTTCATGTTATCAAATGATATCTAAACAGTTTCAAGATTTACTTTTCGATGGTAAATTATACTACAATCTTTTACTACCTAATTTATCAAATGAATTGAATCTAATGATAGATCTTCAATATCACTTACAAAGTTTAAATAATATCTCCAACAATCCTAAGGTGAATGAGAGAGAAATATGGTTCAATTTTCTTAAATATCTTATAAGTGGACGATCTCTAGAGATATTTTTACTCATCACATATTTGATTCCTCCAAATTCAGCCACCAGTTTACAATCTTCATCAATACATGGAGGAAGCTTAACAATATTTGATAAGAACAAGGGAATAGAATTACTCTTGATGAATCTTTTCAACCAAGATGATCAAATTAAGAGCAATATTATAATGATTCTTCAAGAATTACAGGATAACTTTTTATGTGGATGGTGTTTGGGTAAATTCATGAAAACGAACTTGATCTACGAGGTAGCATTTGACGAATTAGCAAATTAGCAAATTAGCAAATTAGCAAGATAATGAGATAGTAAGATAGTTTGGCCTATATACAAAGGCAGGATGCCATCCAACCATATAAAGAAGATGTAGATCAACAGAATAATTTTCATACCCACTTAACCTCTAGATTTGATACAGAATATCTTGGTCAGCTTACAGAATTAACCCAAATTCAAGTGATAGATTTAAACCAAGTCAACTTGTAGATTACCTCAAAGTCAACCTATAAGCTCAAAATTGATGGTTATTAGATAATAGTGAATCAGTAAGGACATTACTGTGAACAATTCTTCGGAGAAAATGTGGTTAAGCTACTTTGGATGGTCTTGATGGTTTGGATTATTTGGATGATTTGGATGATTTGGTTGATTAGCGGTTTATTTTGGCATGGGGTTTGAGATGGGTTTGGGTATGCTATGCGCCTTTCACCTATTTGTCCTTTCCGAACCAATCACGGTCAAACACCGCAAACATAGTCAAACGGTCACCAGGACGTCTAGAGGAATAGGAAGAACCAGTACCTTCGTATCTGGAACCTTCTCTAGTATAATCCAAAGTTGGGTTATGGGAAGGGAACCCCGGGCGATGGGCATGGACTCCAAACTCATTTTCGTCGGAGTCTACTCTAGCATCAGTTTCTCTTCTATGACGATCATCTTTGTAGGATGCAATGTGTTTCTTACCCACAAGGAAGAGTCCGATGGCCACGACACCAAAAGCGCCGAGCTTCACGATCAATGAGTTTCTTGTTTCAACGGCCATGGTAGTGATGGAGTAAGGAGGACAGGACAGACCAGAGGCCGCAGTGCGATTATGGCATTATGGGGGTGATAATATTGAGCAACACACGCCCTTTTTAGGTAGTGGTGCCACTCTCTTTCCATAGTTTTTGTTCCAAGTGAACTACGCGCTAAATGCCCTGAATGCCCTAATCGGTAAAATGAAATGGTACCCCACAGAGAGCCATGTGATTCTGGCATCCACGGTTAATCTATTAAATTTATATAAACAACCGAATTTCATTACTTTTCATCTTTAGCTATGTCTGACATCGAAGAAATCGCCCATGCCATTGCCGGTGCCGGTGGTGGTGCCTTGTCCATGATCGTGACTTATCCTCTTGTGACCTTGTCTACTTTGGCCCAGACGGCTCAGAAGAAGAAGCAGGTGTTGTCTGATCCCGAGGCATCTGGCGAAGCTGAAGCTACCATTAGTCCTGCTACTCAAAAGAAGATCTTGAGCTCATTAACCCAGAACTCCACTTATCTTGCCGCCAAGGAGATCATTGCTGAAAAGGGAGTGTCGGGATTGTATTCAGGATTGGAGAGTGCTCTTTATGGGATTACCCTCACCAACTTCATTTACTACTACTTTTATGAATTAACTTCCAATGTGTTCCTTAAGGCCAACGCTTCCACTACACGTAAGGGTAAAGGGTTATCGACTTTGCAATCGATTATTACTGGAGCCATTGCTGGTTCTATCACTTGTGTGGGGTCCAATCCTTTCTGGGTCGCAAATACTCGGACCATGACCCGTAAGAAGAAGACTGAAGATGGGGTGGAAGTTAAGGGTTCTACTTCTACTTTTGGAGCCATTTTGGAAATTATCGAACAAGATGGTATTTCCACTTTATTTGCTGGGGTATTACCAGCTTTGGTATTGGTGATCAATCCTATCATTCAATATACCATTTTTGAGCAGTGCAAAAACTTTATTGTTGCTTCCAAGGGAAAGAAATCGTTCACTGCCATCAATGCATTCTTTATTGGTGCTTTTGGAAAGTTGATCGCTACTTCTTTGACTTACCCATACATCACCTTGAAATCCAGAATGCATATCAAGAAGAAGAAGGTGGGAGAGGAAAAGACATTGTCGATGTATCAAGAAATTAAGAAGATCATTCGTGAAGAAGGGCTCGAGGGATTGTATGGAGGATTGACCGTCAAATTGATTCAATCCATTACCACTGCTGCGTTCTTGTTTTACTTTAAGGAAGAGTTGTTGACTGGAAGTGTTAAGTTGGTGGAGATCTTGAGGTTTATGAAGGTGAAGAAGTCCACTTTGGTTCAACACTAGAAAATAGACGAGACCAGCGGTGCTGGCACTGTAACGATGTAGTAGAACCGATTGTAAATGTTGAGCTAATCAAATTATCATTGGAGGGAACTCATTAAATGAATGAAGTGATGATAAATAATGTGAAAAGTCATTGAAATATACATTTGAAATGTGAAGGTTGGAGAGACTTATAAGATAAGGAACCCTGAACTCTTCGAGAAGGAGATTTTTTCATGATATAGTCACTGAAACTCCATACTGAATACTTTAGAAAACCCAAACTAGGACTGATATACTAGGACTGATATACTAGGACTGATATACTAGGACTGATATAGTGGGACTTGATATAGTGGGACTTGATATAGTGGGACTCGAAGTCACCTATTTGAAGATCTGATCTGAAATATAATTTCAAACATTCTGGATAGTTGATGGTGAATTGTTTATAGTAAATTGTTGATTGTGATGGTGAGTTGATGGTGAGTTGATGGTTGAAAGTTATGGCATTATGAATACAATATAATAAAATATTATGTTTAGAGAGATGGACTTATACGCTAATAGTAGATTTAAAGAGATAGGGTCAAAAGGAATGAGAGAATATGCAAGACAAACCTGAGATGTTTGGTCTATCGATTCGAGTTCAGTGAATTAGTTGGAGTCTAGAGGAAATAAAAGAGACAAGAAGAATTAAGACAAGGAGAATTGAGACAAGGAGAATTGAGACCAGGAGAATTGTCAAATGTATCAGTTATTGGAAAAATCATACTATTCATCATACCATTTAGAACATTCTAGATGAATTCGATTATATAGTTTCAATTGTCTGAAACACTTGATAAATTCCCGGTTGAAAATCAAGGCGAAACTTAAAGTAAAGCTTCCAAAATCTGAGAAATCAATCTAGACTAAACTTACTAAATTAAACTAATTAGTATGGAAATTAGTAAAACTAAAGTTAACCCTGCAACAGAAACCTGTCAAAGTTTCTTGGAAACTGGAAGAAACTTCTGCTACCGATGAATCAAACTGTGGGAGTGACTATGCGCATTACATTTGAAATGGCCACCCGTAGCGAGATCTCAACAACGTAGTTGCTAGCGAGGTTCTATGATAGAAGCAGCCAATAATAGCCAATGACAGCCAATGACAGCCAATGACAGCCAATAACAGCCAATAAAATCTCATTGCATAGGCTTGCATCAGGCTGCATCAAATTGCATCAGGCTTGCATCAAACTGCATCGAACTTGCATCAAACTGCATCAAACTGCACCAAACTTGCACCAAAAGGCATCAAACTTGCACCAAACTGTGCTACCAACTGTAACAGACTGTCCTTCCAAACTGCGTAGAACTCTTATTGTAAATCTGATTGCATCAATGGCATATTCCGATTGAGTAAGCATAAGTAATTCCCTGAAAATGTTAACAGTTTAGTTATTCTGCAATTGGGAGACCTATTGAGATGAGCTCAGTGTTGAACAACTACAACCAGCTTCCAATTCTCCCTAACCACAATATTTCCACTAAGGGTCTTGGAACTTCTAGCGACAACATGGAAATCTAGCGAGACATGAAAATCAATCTAACCTCAGGCATCTAGCTCTCATAATATTGTTCCCTATTTTACCGAATTAGAAACCCATACTGGCATTAGAGATGACCGTCCCATTCCCCATTCCCCTTTCCCCATTCCCGGCTTGATCCCATTTCCCACATTTCCTAAGTGCCACATTCTCTTACTACTCCACCTTGGTGATACTGGCTAGGCCTACTCTGGCTAGCCTACTCCGCCTCCGTTACGAACCCATACACTTCCCCTTTCTCGCTAAACCGATTGTTCGACGAACACCAACACTGCTACCACTACTGGTCACCGGCATCCTCGGCGACCAATTAGTTTCATAGCAGCTACCAGTCACAGCCCCACCAGTTACAGCCACTACCAGTCACACCAACTAGCTGTTGGGACTAGTTGTTGTATTCCCATGCCATCTGTCAATAGCTGTCGTTAGTTCCACCGCGACGTTTCGCAGCCATTAAAGTAGTGCGAAGATCGTACGCCTCAACAGATAGATCTAAGGAAGATCTAGCTAGATGAAGTTACCAGCTTCCCCTTGAGTATGATCTTGGGACCAAAATGGTGCGAATTACTCCCCAAAGAGTTGCCACCATTCAAACCATCGGACATTCATTACCCGATGCAAATGGTATTACAAGTTTGCATCAGGTGTTATCGGCACAAACACTTAAATAACATGATAAATACAAAATGATGAAATACAATCAACAACTTAATCAACAAAAATCAACAAAAATCAACAAACTTCAACGAAATGCTTTAAGCCACCAAAGGGAATTATTCGTTTCAAATGGCAGAAGAACCAGACCAAATGGGCAAATGGGTAAATGGGTAAATGGGTAAATGGGAATGGGAAAAGACCAAAAGAAAAGGCTAGATGATTGAAAAATGAAAGGGTCTAACACCTCAAATTAAACAATAGCACGGGGAACTAAAACAATAATTAAATTATTGCTGATGATATTGTTACTCTCAAAAGTGGTTCCAATCCTTAATCAAACCCCGTTACCCGTTACCCTTTACCCCTTACGGTTGACACATTAGGGTTCTTCATTCACCTCCTACTTTCTACTAGCCCCTTAGTTGTGTCCACTTGCACTACCTTATTATTGCACCATTAGTTTTGGCCTTGCTACATCAACCGGACGAGTCAGGGAACACGAGCCAGAATAACATGAATCTTTACGATTTGGAGGGAGACAATTAACCTAACAACAAAGATTAAACAAAAAAACCCTTTCCCTTTCCCTTTCCCTATAGGCTCCAAACTAGTAATATTTTCTAAAGTGGAAATTTCATTTCGTCGGCGCCATTCGCCGGTGATTTTGGTTTTGACTGATTAGGTTGGATGTTCGGTGTCGTCACCATCAATCGTGCGTCTATGCAGCGCGGGTTCCCGGCCTAGCCCCGAATACCATGTTTCACGGCACCATACCTGCCCACAGCTCGGCACCATTCCATTGCTCGGTCTGCTCGGTGCCATTCCACTCCATTGCTCGGTGTTAGGCGATGTGTTCACTTGGATGGCGGTGCCAAACCACCTCATCTCACAAATCTTACCATGTTATTTTGTAACTGATATCTTCATCCCCATCTTAATTTCCATACACCCCCACATGCACCACCACATGCATCACCTCCTACACCATCACCTACCACCGCCTAGTTCAATACCCGCGCCTCGATCTTCCCCTCCACCACCTCTAGTGGTGATGGGTTACTAAATGTATCCTCACTTGAGACAGTTTCCACTTTCCCCATTTCACTTTTCACTTTCCACACTTGACATTTCACACTTGACATTTCACATTTCACATTTCTTCCACACTTACCCCCTGATGCATTGCTAACTTTGTCAACTTTGTTAACTTGGTGGCTATGCACTTGGGCCCTGAGATCACACGCCTTTCGAGGCTGGAAATGCCTTCTCCTGAGAAGCTCCGGTCCCCAGATTGCCAAATGCAAATGAAATTACCACAAAATCTCGGAAACCCGCATTTACCTGCCGGTGTATGGTCCTACAAACACTCTACAAACACTCATGACCATCAACTGCCGTTCACCGTTAGCGCCCATTTGGGCCCAATTGGGCGCCGATTTTTTTTTCCATTTTACTTCCGTTTTGGTGGGTATTTACCTCTATTGATTCTCCTCGCTTGCTATCACTTGCAAAATTCAAATTACTACTAGAAATTTTACCGCTTACACAGCCTCTCACATGGAATCTTCGTCGTAAATGTCCTCTACCTCAGGCAATCTCACGCAAACAAACTAAATTTAAATTAAACCAGATCGCTAAATCTCTACCCTACTCTCAAACTTCAACTTCTCCCTATTGTCCTCCGGTGTGTGTATTTTGGCCTTTGCTAAAAGCCTCTAGTACCACCAAGCCTCCCCACATCCTTCCAAATTTGGCCCCATACAATCTCCTACTCATCAGTTGTCGCAACATATATAATCTCCTATAGGACGGGATTTAGTTTCACCTTTTAGGGTTTAATATCGAATATCGCCACAACCTTGGCCACAACAGGCCTTGAGCCCTTCATTATAATCAATTAATCGTCACCATTAATCGTTAATCGTCATCATTAATCGTCATCATGGCCAGACCAAAGTACTCCCCGTCCTCATCATCACCTCCATCTCGTCGCCCGGTGTCCCGTAGAGCATGCTTGTCCTGCCGGGAGAAGAAGATCAAATGTGACGGAGAACCCATCTCAAACATCGTTGCCGTGGATGGAACCAACAAGATCATTTCCCAAGACACTCGAGTCTGTTCCAACTGCAAATTCTTGGGGATAGAATGTGTGTTTGTTCAAAGTAATCGTGGAGGCCGTCGTAAAAAGAGATCTGCTTCGATGGTGCTGGAAGATGCCAGCCTGACGGTGATCAAATCTGAAGATGAAGATTCTAGAAAGAAGCTTAGGAATCTTGATGACCCGAATATCTCTGGGGTAGCATCATTTCTGTTAGAGACTCCAGTCTCGGATTCGGAATCTTCCAAACCTCAAGTCACTTCTCCTACTTTGTCGTATGCATCCACAGACTATTCGTACTATTCCCGTCATGATATGGATCCTAACTCTAATGCTCCTCAAAGACACGCAACCCCTAGCTCCAGAGCTTCATCCAAGGCTTCTCAAACCCCATACCCTTATGATTATGGTAGGCATCCGGGCCATTTCTTCCCTTATCATCATATGAACTCATATCCAAGACATTGGGCCATGCCTCCTCCCTCCCATGGTGGTGGATTTCCTCAATCTTCCTGGTCAAGAAAACATTATTGGGCTCCTTATGGTGTTTGGGGTCCTCAAGGTTCCACTCCTGGCCATAGTCCTAGCCATACACCTGGTCCACCAGGCCCACCGGGACCTCCCGGACCACCAGGACCTCCAGGACCTCATCCTCTTCCTCATCAGAATTACATGCCTCCTCGCTCCAACATTCCTCCAAATTCTAACATACCTACCAATCCTATAGGACATAATCAGGATCAACAACCTGCCATCCCACCGGTATCGAGTCAATCAGGAATCCCACCTACCATCCCATCTCTTATCAACCCATCTACATCTACTTCTAGTCAACCATCTCCATATCCATCTACTCCTCATAATAATAACTCATACCCTATCCCACCTCCAAGAGTTTTTCAGTATCCTGAGAGTGAACTGGCAGAAGATTACAATGGGTATCAATATGATGCATACAGAGACAGACGGCATAAAGATATGGAATTTTCCAGGAGAGGTATTCATGGGTACCATGGGTTTCCCGAACCTCATTATCAAAATCAAAACTCCCGCTATAATAAAGAAGCACCTGTCATGGCTACTAAAGTTGAGGTGGTTCAATCCAAAATGGAATCTCCTCGAGTTAAAGTAAAGATCCCAAGCATCACCGCCGAGGTTTCTTCATCATCTTTGGGTAACAAATCAGACTCAGACCAGAAATCTAGTGATACAAACAAACTGGTAACGGCTTCAGTTAGTTCAGAGGAACTAGAGGTTTGGGAAAATCCTTTCCCAGAAGGCCAACTCGAAGAGTATTCGTTACCAGCATGGGAGACCATGAATAAGTTGATTGATATCTACTACATATATTGTCAACCTAGTCACCAAATCTTACCATCGAAGAGTATCTTCTTGAGAGAATTTTCTTTAAGACGAGAAGCCTCGGTTTATCATGCTTTAATTGCTTGTCTTTGTACTATTTTAGGAAAAGAAACCGTGGAGGACTTTCCCGATTTAAATAAGGAAGAAGCAACTTGGCTTAGTAACACCTATAGGTTTTGGAATGAACTTAATGATCTTGGAATCTTGGTTAGTCTTACCTTAATTTCAAAAGTATCTGCAAACAGAACCAATGTTGCCCAATTTACAGAAGCTTCAAAAAGAGTATGGTCACTTATTGAGGGCAATAATTTCGTCAAGACTTTCGGTTCTAGACTGTCGATTAAGTTTTCAAGATTTTGTTCTTCTAGACAGGTTCTAGAAAGAGAACTTTTAATCAAGATCATTTGGAACTTTCATATCAATCATCATGTACTTTACAGATATTTCATTGGATTTCCATATGTTTTGATGTGTGATGGTGATGAACAACCTGAAGGTGTTCATGATTTAGTATTACCTTTGGATAATATCGACTACATGGAATGTAATAAGTCTAATGATAGACTTACCTTGAAAGATGTGGATACTGTGACTTCAGATTATAGTTCAATTATCGCAGCATCAAACCTGTTATTATCTTTGATGAAGAGACTTTCTGATGAAAACTTTGACTATAAAGTTTATGAAAGTGAAGCAGCCAAACTTTCAGCTTCTATTAACGAAAAAGTTATCATTTGGTTTAGACCAAGAAGAAGAATTTTGGTGAATAATTCATTTCTCCTAGCTAAATTCATGGAAAATCTTGGTTCATTTTTAAATTATGGTAAAGCAGTTGAAGATTTAAGAGTTTTGAAACCAAGATCAACTCAAGACGTTGGTACTAGATTCTCTCATTTTAACGAAGTTTTACCTGAAGAAGAAGTTAATTTTGAAAATTTGGTGGTTGCAACTGAGAAAATCACCGAAGAACAATGGCTTATTTTTATTAATTTAATTGATAGTGCTATAAAAATGGTTAAATTAGTGGACTTGAATGCTTCAGATGATACAGCAACTTCTCTTAAAGATTATCATATTTCTATTGGTCCATCATTTATTGGAAAGGGTAAATGTGATAATTGGATGGCTTTAAAATCTTTAGTATCTAATATCCGTGATGCATGGTTAAAATATCCTGATTTTTCATTAAGAGCAGTTTGCGATCTTGTGATTTTGTTGAACAATTTATTAATATTAACCAAATATGTGAAAATGAAATTCACCGTCAAAACTCTTCATATCGAATTGAAGAATAAATCTTTACTGATTTCTGTTAAGAAACCTATAGAATACATTGTGGATTTCTTTACTGAAACAGTGTTACTTGAAAAAAGAGCTACTCTTTTCGAATTCATTAATGTGAAACTCCAAGCATATGATGTTGAGACGGTTAAAGAAACTTTAGGCAATATGGAAAAGGCTAATGCTTATGTCGAAACATTCTTGAAGAAACTGCAATGAATTTGATAAAAAAATGTGTATATTTGAATTCTATTCCTGTATTTTTATAAAAATTATAAAAATTTAAATAATTTGTAATTGTATTGATAGTGTCTTGTAATAATAAATATAAGTAATAAATAATAAATCTATAATCTATAATGTATAATGTGTAATCTAATCTTTAATAATAACTCAACATTATTCTTAATAACCTTTCTCTAATCAATCGTCTTACTAATGAAATTTCTGTTGATATCCCTGTTGATATTCATCTTAATATTCATCTTAATATCCATCTTAATATCCATCCTAATATTCACCTTAATATTCATGTTGATATTCGTATTTGTCATACTATTCGTAAGTAATATTCTTGATCTCTAAAATGATTGACATAAATTTTCATTCACAGTTTTGATAATGTTGATGTTCCTTATGGAAAATTAATCTTTAATTGTTCATAAGTATAAAAGATTAACGCATTTGCAGGGATAGCCCTGGTCAAAGTTATTCCTAAACCATTATAGAAATTTTTGATTCCTCCAGGCTTGCTCAATAATTTTTTCATAATGAACCATACTCCAATTCGTTTAGGTTTAGATTTGGCTTTATCATCAGCATATAGAATCTCATAAGTTTGAATATTCGATTTGATAGTGTCTATGGGGAAAATCGCCCAATTGAATACCATTCCCGCCAGAGCACCACTGACAAGTGGTTGTAAATGTGAAGATATGGAGATGTTGGGATTTTGTTTGAAGTAATCATTAATGTATTCATAAGTTCCAAACCAAATAGCAGTTCCCACCACTTCTCTGACCAATGTACTAGATAGACCATTCCAAAGCCCCCAGATTCCGTTGTTACGCAAGACTTGTTTGATATAATAAACGTAACTTCGATTGGTTTGATGAGATGCTGCTAAGTTCGATACTTGAAGTTGACATTTAATTAGTTCCACTGGAGTAAGAATAAATGAAGCCATAAATCCAGCGAATGCCCCCGAAGAACACTTTGCCCAAAAGGGAAGATTCTCTTGGTTATATTTGCTACCAACGGGAGGAACCAATATAGAGGCAAACTTTAACGCTGACCAATTATATGAAGTGAATAGGATGGATGTTTCGGCACAGGCTCCAATCAAAGGAGCTCTAAAGCCTTTGTAGAAGCCATTGATGATGCCTTCATTGTGATAAGTGTTTTTGATCATTTGAATCGATGATAGCGGTACATTTGAGCTTTGAAGTCTGACTTTGATGGTATCGAAAGGAAACTCCACCACCTTCCCGATCATACCTGAAACGGCACCAAATGTGATTTCCTTAGCCGGGCTGATCTCAGACATTTTCTAGTGAGAACAACAAGGAGTTCTGAGGTGTTTTATATGGAATAGTTCCTCGTCATGGAATGATTGCAAAATGAACTAGTGATAGCCAGTGAAAAATCTCTCAAAAGTCGCGAGTTTTTATACTAGTGATAATGACTCAAACAAGAATCAAGTAAAACAAGTAAAACAAAGAAGAATGAGGGAATTTTGAGATCTAATCACCAACAACCATAACCATGAATTGTTCACCAATCCCACCAATCCCACCAATCCTATCATTCCCTGAATTTCACCCGTCATTCTTAGAAGTAGATAGTACTGGTAATATTAACTATATGCACTACTAGCCATTTTAGATTAGTACTGTTAGATATAGTACTGTATGTATCTGTTAGATATAGTATAGTACTACATGACGTTAAAATATTACATTTTACATGATTGTTTTCGATAGTTTTATTATGATACCATTAAATTACAAGAACCAGTAGCTTATCTCAATGGGATGAATCTGGAAGAAGCGTTACCAGCTCTACCGTGTCTAACTGGGGTGTAGGTGATAGAGAATTCACCGAGGTAGTGACCGATCATTTCTGGTCTGATTTCAACGGTGTTGAAAACCTTACCGTTGTAAACACCAACGACGGAACCAATCATTTCTGGAACAATGATCATGTTTCTCAAGTGGGTCTTGACAACAGCTGGCTTCTCGTTTTCAACGGCAGCCAATCTAGCAGCTCTCAACTTCTTGATCAAACCCATTGGCTTGGAGTCCAAACCTCTGGAGAATCTTCTTCTGACTCTAGCACCACACAACTTGGCGAAGTCTTCGTTGGACATGCCAACCAAGTCTTTGAGGTCAACACCCTTGAAGGAGAAGGTCTTGAAGTTTCTCTTTTTTCTGTCAGCTAAAGGTTAGTATATTGTTTGGGAGGATAGTGGATCCGAGGTGAGGTGCTTGAGGATTGGATCATCGGACATGAGTGGCCAAGGCCATGGATTCAGTCGAGTTCATTGACTATTCAGTCGTTGACATTTCAGTCACTTGGTTTTTCCGCCGTTGGCCTTCAGTCACTTGACTTTTCAATTTCTTGAGGACTGTTCAACTTCCCATCTTGACTGGTTTATTTCACACTGGTGGATTCTTTGATGGCTGGAATTGGATTTGTTTCGTTGTTTTCATTTATCGATGCAATCGCTTCTTTATTGACTGTATTAACCCTGATTGTCACCTTCAACTCGGTCTTCCATTCGGTCTTCCATTCGACCACACTTACTAGTTTCAGACATGTTGTACTTGTTGATAGCTAGGAAGAAAATTTTTAGAGAACCAACTTTTCACTAGAGTCGCAGGCCCGTCGTGCCCAGAGTGAGGGACTGGGGCACTGTACACAGGAAAGGGAGTGTGAGTGCTAGAGTTTAACCAACCGTGACTGCTTTTTCCACGTGGAGGATTGAGGGATCCATCTTTAAGGACCCCACCCAAATGCAGGACCACACTGTGCAGGATAGTGATGGTAGCACCAGAACAAATTTTCCACTGGCCCTCTACCAAACTCTTTCATCAAAGGATAGTCTGCCCTCCGCTTAAAGTGATTATTCTAAAATGAAATACTTAGCTGCTTACTTGTTGTTGGTCCAAGGTGGTAACCAATCCCCATCCGCCGCCGATGTCACTGCCTTGTTGGAATCCGTTGGTGTTGAAGCCGAAGCTTCTAGAGTCTCTTCATTGTTGGCTGAATTAGAAGGTAAGACCATCGCCGAATTGATTGCCCAAGGTAACACCAAGTTGGCTTCCGTTCCATCTGGTGGTGCTGCTCCATCTTCCGGTGCTTCTGCTGCTGCCGGTGGTGCTGCTGCCACTGAGGCTGCTGAAGAAAAGGCCGAAGAAGCCAAGGAAGAGTCTGATGACGACATGGGTTTCGGTTTATTCGATTAGATAATTTGCAAGTATCTTGTGTATATTAATTTAATCTGCTGTCTCAAAATTGTAGGAAGATATTGGAGAATAAATCCAGTGACGTGAATGTACAGTTGAGTTGAACCTATCGTGACTAAGTTGACATTAATTTATTTAATATGAATATTTATTGAATCCAACCAAAAGTGTTCCAATGTACTATAATCGTTATTGGAAGATACTCGGGGTATTCTACCTTGAATATTTGTTTTGGAATTATAGAGATTTGTTAATGGGAGATATTGTGATATTGTGATCTTGTGATCCTTCAATTAATTAATAATGTATTATTCGTTTCTAGTTTATGTATATTGCTGTTCCGTGAACTATTGATCCAGATCAAACATCAAAATGACAGAATAAATGGCTGCTTGGCAGTGCAATATTTCCCCAAATTTCCCCATGGTACCTTTAACATAGCCAGTACATATCTATAATCCATTAATATTATTCATTATAATTCATTTTAATAATTCATTTTAATAATTTATTTTAATAAACCTCCATAATTTCCTCATAATTTCATCTCTTTAATTCATTATGCTCATTTCCTATATGATTATTCTTCATTCAATTGATGGACCGCATCTCGTATGTTATTTTGACCCTGTGTATTATTTAACTTGTATGTCACCTTCTCAACAAGAATTCGGAATCGATTGAGTTCATGTGTCAATTGATCTTCTTTTCGAGTAGATGAAAAAAGATTAGCTTGGATACCACTCACTCCTGAACCTTGGTCTATATCTGAATCTTTACTTTCATCCATGAATTCACCTAATTGATCTCTAAGGTCAGTTAAATAGTTGGTTTTTTCTGCATTGTACACCAATCGAGTATGAACTTCAACAAGCTTAAGTCGAAGATCCTCGTAATTTTGTAACATCTGCTCCAATTCTTTTGGATCAATCGTTTTTTTGATGGCATCTCTTATTTCTCGCCTCTGTTGCACTCTACTTTCTTTGGCGGAGGGTGAATGTTGTACCATCTCTTGTTCATCTTGAACTAAAATCTGTTCATCTTCGGATTCTTCTTGGTGACTGATTTCATTCTCGACATCGACATCGGCATCATCATCTTGGTTGACAATCAAATATTTAGATTCTGGCAATCCGTTTAATATCAGTCCAAGAAGTTGAAGCTGTTGTTTCAGTCTCAATTCAGGTATATCATCAATTTCAGGTATTAAGATTGGCTTCAATACTGAACGAGCACGTAGTAATTGCTCATTTACATCTCGTAACTTATTCTGTTCCAACTTGACGATTTGTTGTACCACGCGATGGGTGATCTGACTGGAATAAGTATTGTTATTATGACGTTTCATCCGTACATTTATCTTGGATAGAACGCGTGCCAATTGAGCTTTAGTGAGATTATTTTCAGAGCCATACTCTTGTTGACGGTTTAGTATATCTTCTAGTGAACCATCCAACGTAATGGGACGATTCAACACTTTAACCTGTGAATCAATAAACTTCTTGATATAGAGGTACGAGTTATCCATTTTAGGGTATTAATTATTACTGATAAGATCAGATTAATTTGATGCAACGAATTCCAGCGTAGTTGAAGTTTGAAGTCTTGAGCCTGAAGTCTTGAGCCTGAAGTCTGAAGTGTAGTTGAAGCCCTCAGTACTAATGATAGTCAATGGTTATGAATTGGAGTGACAGTTGAACTGGAAACGGTTATTTCAAACTTAGTGACTTGTAATTGTAGAGTCTAGTCTGCCTTAGTGTTTTGTGTCTGTGATGGAACTATTTCACTGTGATGCTATTTGTCTGTTATGCTATTTGTCTGTTATGCTATTTGACTGTAAATATTTACAACATGTACTGAGTAGTGCATCTAGATCCAGGGTGTTAGGTATGTCAGGCGCGCCAAAATAGTCTTTTATTACCCTCTTATCTGCCGTATCGGATCACAGAGTACAGTGTGGAGACAGACAATAGAGAGGCTAGACTTTCTCATCCTAACAACCTGAACAAAGGGGACAATTAACCTACTGGGACCATTGGACCTTCTTGAACCTTCTTGAACCTTCTTGAACTGTTTGATCAGTTGAATCAGTTGAAGTCTTCACCCCCATCGTGCTGATTCTGTTGACCAACACGCCTCAATTCCTACCACAAGAAGCCATTTGTTTAGCGTGAACGTGGATAGGGGGTTCTTGGCAGCACTTGTTTCATTATCGTTATTAGCAAAGCAGCTAATGGTGAAATCTTAATTTCATTGAAACTGATAATCTTAACAACCAACATTATCAATACTGATTAATACTATTCAGTAATATAACCACCATAAACCAGTGCTCATCATACAATTCAATCCGTGCTAATTACATACACAGAGCTAATTATAATTGGTGATAATTATAGTGGATATGTCTACTCAGATTGATAATAACACCCCCACAGTATCAGCTTCCGTTAAAACAGCCAACAAAAGATGCACGTTCCAATTCACCTATGAGGCTGACCAGGAGTTGCTAGAATTGATCTTCAAGCACAGAAAGCATCTCTTCATCCGTGGCAACACGTTGAAGACTTGGGAACAATTGCTTCATGAGTTCAACCAACGATTCCATTCCAATATCTTACAAACAAGAACCATCAACAATCGCTTCAAGACCATGCAGAAAAACCTAGAGAAGAAACTTTTGAATGAGAAGGCAGGTATCAATGGATTGGGTCTTAATGAGAATGAAAACCGCTTGGCTATCTTAAACGAATATATCTCCTCTACCAGGTCCAAAGGTGGCTCCACTGCAGCCCATTCAAATAATTCAAATACGTCAAATACATCAAATACATCGAATACCAAAGTCAGGAATGATAGTGGCCTGGAAGCATCTCCTCAAAATCACAGCCATTATCAGGGCCCGGTTTTAGGGCCAGAACCTGTCAATTTACCAACAGACACATCAATTCCTCGCCTCATAATCAAAGAAGAGAAACCTAGAAATCAATTTCCTGGAAAATCAATCAATGAACCGAGTTTCAGTCAAAACAGTCTTTTCAACCATTCGAATAAAAAGGTACCCAATCCAACTGCTAAAAATGGGCCAACTTCGTTCCAAAAACCAGTCTCCTACGTATTTTCTCAACATGATCCCATTGATTCGACTCCACTTGAGGATGATCAAGATCCAGTGGTACTCAATCAAAACACCCTTGCTACAAAACCACAATACGTTCAACTAGCATATGAACCTCGAGCTCAATACCAACCACCAGTTGGGTATCCTATTCAACCCCATTCACAGCAACCTCAACCACAGTTTCAAGTACCAGTGCAGGCACTGGTACAAGTTCCAACACAAGCAAAGTTCTCCATACAGGCAAAACCATCAATGCAACCTAACCTTCCACCAGAGTCGAGCTCACCAACACAGGCGAATTTAACAACACATGCAAAGTCGGCAACACATGCAAAGTCGGTAAAACGTACGAAGCCTCCAAAACGAGAGAAACCTAAAAAAGAAAAGCCTTCTAAATTCATTGAACTGGTAAAAGCCAATGATAAAAGTACTCAAGACCATGAGATAAACATAAGAAATATAGAGGAAACGCGGGCTGATAACGTGGGGGATGGAAGTCTAGACACAAATGTCACGATTAATATTCATCTGATATTGGAATCTCTAGCAAAAACCAACGCAAAACTTGAAAGACTTGAAAGAGTGGAACACGATTTCGAAGAGTATCGAAAGAAAAGCGATGAAAAAATCCGAATATTTGAAGACTTATTAACTAATCAAGTACAGAGGATAGAATCAAAAATGGATAGTTTATACCGAGCTTTATTATCCAAATCGACCACCAGAAAATTGGAATAACATAAACCAAATTAAAAGTCCTCAACCAAAATCAAACCCTCAACCAAATTAATATTCCAACCCTCAACCCTCAACCAAATTCCAACCCTCAAACTATTTAACTTCGCTAATACATTTACATTCGCTAATACATTTAACTTCGCTAATTTGCATTCACCAACATTGTGTAGTCTCTTGATGTGGAATGGAGGGGTTGTAGTATGGGGAGTATGGGGAGTATGGGATTATTTTGCAACCGCCTCACGTGTAACATTATCTCACCCGCAACTAATAACGATCGCCACTTGCACTATCACTACCATCACAGGCATGAATTCATTGGTTTCACGAACTTTGAGTAATGCCCTAGAAGCCCAGTCAAAACACCATGACCACCACCATGGCAACGATAATGTTTACCGACCATCCACCGGAAGAGTGGCAAGTTATCAGGTGATTGTATCGTTGTTCCTTGGGTTATCAGCCTTCCTTACTTTCTCCATATTGAGGGTACGCTACCCCAAGATTTACGTGGCAAACTTCAATAGTTTCAACAGCAATTACCTTCATTCGTCATCTCGTACCAGATTACCCAAAATCCCCGCCAAATCGTTGTTTGGATGGATCCCGGTGGTGTATGGTATCAGTGAGCAACAGATCTTGGAGCATGCGGGACTTGATGCGGTGGTTTTCCTTGGATTCTTCAAGATGTGTATCAAAATCATCAGTGTTTGTTTGTTTTTGGCAGTGACGGTGCTTTCTCCCATTAGATACAAATTCACTGGTAGAATGGATCAAGATTATCCTAGTGATGGTGAAGGTGATGAACTGGGATTGGTGAAGCGATTGTTTTGGGGATTTCTTGATTCCGACGAAAATTCTTATCCACCATTTTTATGGCTGTATGTGGTGTTTACATATGTGTTTACCTTTGTGGTAAGTTACTTTTTGTTTAGTCAAACTGTCAAAATCATTAATATGAGACAAGCTTACTTGGGAAGACAAAACTCCATCACAGATCGTACCATTAAATTATCAGGTATACCACCATTTTTAAGAGATGAAGAAGATTTAAAAAGACATATAGAAAGCTTGGGAATTGGAGAAGTGGATTCCATTGTGATAGTAAAGGAATGGAGTAGTTTAAACAACTTATTTGATTTGAGAACAAAAATCTTACGCAATTTGGAAGTACAATGGGTGGAATATTTCAAGAGAAATGGAATTGCCAGTAAAAATGATCTACTCTCAGCCAGTATTCAATCAAGTTTGGGAGACCCAATCAATATGAATGAAAGATATGAAGATTTACCCCAAGAATCAACAGAATGGGCCAATAGTGAATCTGGAGATTCCCCAATTAGATCTCCACAAAATTCAAATACACCTAGATCATCTATTATTGAGCAAATAACTCAATTTGTGGAGCAAGCAGATCAAAATATCGATGATTCTCAAAATGATCTACCATTTTTGAATGATGAATCAAACAAGCGTCCGCAGATTAAAAAGGGATTCTTTGGTCTTTTTGGTCCAAAAATTGATTCCATAAATTATTATACAGAGCAATTATCAATCATAGATAAAGAAATTTCAAGAGCAAAAAAGAAGGATTATCCTGCAACATCTACATCATTTATCACCATGAAATCGGTTGCCCAAGCCCAAATGGTAGCACAAGCAGTTTTAGATCCAAAAATAAATCATCTTATCACCAACCTTGCCCCAGCACCACATGATATTAGATGGGATAATTTGTGTTTATCTAGGAAGGAGAGAAATGTTAGAATTTTCTTAACAACTATCTTCATTGGTATATTGAGTATTCTTTTAGTATACCCGGTGAGTTATTTGGCAAATTTCTTGAATGTTAAATCGATTTCCAAGATTTGGCCAAAGCTAGGGGAATTTTTAAAAGCCAATACATGGGCTGAAACCTTGATAACTGGTTTATTACCAACTTATATCTTTACCATCTTGAATTTGATAATGCCTTACTTTTATATCTGGATATCAAAGAAGCAAGGATTTACATCCAATAGTGATGAAGAATTATCATCTGTGTCAAAAAACTTCTTCTACATATTTGTTAACTTGTTTTTGATCTTCACGGTATTTGGAACTGCATTTTTGAGTGATACAACAAAAATTGCTAATCAATTAGCACAATCATTAAGAGATCTTTCGTTATTTTATGTTGACTTGATTATTTTGCAAGGATTGGGAATCTTTCCATATAAGCTTTTACTTCTTGGAAATTTGATTAAGTTTCCATTGGGTAGTTTATTTTGGTGCAAAACTCCTAGGGATCATCTTAAGTTATATAAACCTCCAGTGTTCAATTTTGGATTGCAATTACCTCAGCCAATGTTGATTTTCATCATAACCATTGTTTACTCAGTGATGTCCAGTAAAATTCTTTCTGCTGGGTTATTATACTTTATGATTGGTTACTTTGTTTGCAAATATCAACTATTATATGCATGTGTTCATCCTCCTCATTCTACAGGAAAAGTTTGGCCCTTAGTTTTCAGAAGAATAATTTTAGGGTTACTTCTTTTCCAGTTGACTATGGTAGGAACTCTAGCATTGCAAAGTGCTTATATTTGTGCATCATTTCTTGCACCACTATCAATAATAACATTATATTTATTTTGGAATTTCCAAAAGAATTACATACCTTTGTCAATATTCATTGCTTTACGTTCAATTGAACGTAATCAACCTTTAGGAAATGAAGATGAAGAAAATGCATGGAGACAACAAGATCGAACCCTTGATGAGAGAAGAGAATTGAATAAAACTTATGAGTTTCCTCATTTAGTCAATGAATTGAGTGGACCACTTATTGCGATAGATGGAAATGACGTATTGATGATCAACCCTGAGGGATTGACTATAAGGAGAGCACAAGATTTCGAACAATGGGATTAATACTTCTTTAATAGATTTGTTGATATAACTTCATGCAGATATCCTTATAGGATTGAATTCGATTGGAAAGGAGAGTTTTTTCATCCATCAAGATAGTATCAACACTGATACCCGAGAGATGAGAAATGAGCAAACTTTGAGCTGATCTCGAAATAATCACTTGTGAAAAGGTGGCCAACAGTAAGATAAGTGTTGCACCAAAATAGGAACAATCTGTGATGATTGTTAATGCCTCAATAATATGTATAAATGCAATAACGTTAATCACTGGTCCGGAAATTGAGGTGTTATCATAAGGCCAGATTAACATTAAAATAGGAAATAATTTGATAGAACTGGAGACCAATACGGTGAGTAATAAAACTGAAGTGTAGTAACCAAACTGATTATGGTGGTTCAAGTTCTTATTGATGATGGCTCCCCAACCATAAAATCGTCTATAAAGACTCTGGATAACAAAGTTGAGAATGAATTGTTCTAATATCAGTCTCATTAAGAAAAATGAGTACTGAGTGTATATCTCAAGCTCCAATATGTATCCAATAGTGAGTGAGTGGAACGATTGCTTTTCTTCATATGCCCATGTAAGGTACACTTCAAATAAGATTATCAACATTATTAACCGTAAAAGCTTTCTGTACTTAGCAAAAAACAACTTCAACTTGTTGGGATAGTGATATTGTTGGCGTTGAATTTCCATTTCCGTCACATTGTATGCTAAATGTCGATAAGCTGGAGCTTTAAGCAAGAGAATATCAAGGAACAATAACACATTATCATACTCAATATACTTATCTGCTATTCTTTGACACTGTGGACATATAGTGAGCTTAATATACTCACTTTTGTACTTGAAGTAGAGCTTATCGATGTTTGGATTGGCACATTCAATACATATCATTATGGAGAATACCGAAGCGGTGTTGGTAATTGGACAATTATGAAAAGGATATGGTAGAAGAAATGTGATGCTTTGGAACTTGGGTAACTTTTGAACGATGAAATGTCGATAGGCACGAATAAGATGGGATTAGAAGTGACACCAAATCATCAAGATCACCGTAATCATCCAAATGAGACACCTAGATGTTTGGTCGTGCGTCGCATCAAAATATATAACATAAGAAGGTATATTATTACACTATGGTACAACTATTATTAGGTAGAAAACGGACTCAACGAATGGAGATGTAGATGAGAATGGTTCAATGCAGGGATAATCGATTTTGCGATGGTTAAAGGAAATTAACACTAAATTGGAGAAACCAAAGCCAATGGAGGTGGTTTTTCTGGAACCTTACCCAATTCGAACTGCTGAACAAGAAAGATTTCTGCCACCCCCTCACCAATGGTTTCAACTGAGGCTGCACTTGGTTGTGATCCAAAGCCACCAGAGGTACCAGAGGAGTTTCCGAAACCGGAACTTGCACCGGGATCACTATTGCCAAAAGTTGAGGCAGAGGCACCGAAACCAGATGGAGGTGGTGCTGTCGAGCTTCCGAACGTTGAAGTAGCATTTCCATTACCAAATGGGGTAGAAGATGCAGTGGATCCAAATCCTGAGGTGGTATTTGCATTTCCAAACGGAGTGTTGGTAGTATTTGATGCTCCAAATGCTGATCCATTGGCATTACTACCGAATGGATTCGAAGCAGCATTGTTTCCGAAAGCACTCGTGGCAGTAGCACCAGCTCCAAACGGTGAGTTTGCTGGCTTGGGGGTATTTGTTGAGCCGAAAGGAGACGCAGTGTTATTTGTATTGGCATTTGGAAAAGGTGATGGATTAGAATTTCCGAACTGTGACGTGGTTGAGGTTTGGGTGTTTCCGAATGCAGAAGGTTTGTTGGCTGATGCTCCAAATGGATTACTGGCACCAGCGCCAGCAGCGCTGGCCCCAAATGGATTGCTTGTACTAGCACCAAATGGATTCAGTTTGGCTGCGCCAAACGCAGAACCGGAATTGGTGGCTGCAGCTCCAAACGGAGAAGATGTACTGGTAGCTCCAAATGAAGAAGGCACAGAACTTGTAGATCCAGTAGCTCCAAATGCCAGTTGTGTGTTTGAGGTGCCAAAGGCGGATGTATTTGTAGATGTGGCTCCTCCGAATACTCCAGAACCTCCAGAACCTCCAGAACCGAAACCACTATTTCCAAATGGCGAATCTGTGCTTTTGGCAACGGTTGAGCTACCAAAAGCTGAAGTCTGGGGGTTAGATGTGTTATTTTGACCCCCAAAAGCTCCACCAGAAAAAGCTCCCTGGTTGGCTTTACCAAATCCAGACAGTCCAAACCCAGACAGTCCAAATCCAGACAGCCCGAATCCAGACAGTCCGAATCCAGACAGACTTCCAGCATTAGTTGCCTGTGTTCCTTGCGCTCCTTGAGACCCCTGGGCTCCTTGGTTTCCAAATGCTGACTGACCAAAACCAGTCAGACCAAACCCTGGCTGGTTAGAGCTGGCGTTTCCGAACCCTGAATTGCCAAATCCTGACAGTCCAAAAGCACCAGAATTGGAACTGGAAGTTTGGCCTCCCGAGCTCAGACCAAAACCACTTTGTCCAAATCCTGTCTTTCCGAATCTACCAGTGTTTTGTCCAAACATCGATGTTGTAAACTACATGACTACTGGTACTTGTAAGTTTGGTGTTGTGCTTAGTCAGCAATTACGTAATACTTAATGCTATGAATGGGACATGATATCCTTGCAAGATCTGGCCAATGCAGGCATGTTCTGAGATGTCACTGCATACGCTTGCCTGTATATATGCTTTATATTCTCTAGAACCTCTGGTTTTGATTTGGTACCATTGACAATTTCTTGAAGTAGTGATTCAAGCTGTTTCCGCATGAATGGTTTGGAAAGTGAGATATTATCGAAACTCATTGCATCCAAGCCCTCTATAAGTCCCATACCAAGATGTGATGGGATGATATACTCAACGGTAGCTTGTTTCTGTTTTACTATGTAACCTCTTGAAAGAACTTTCTCGATATGATCTGCAATGGTAGCATCGGTACCTATTCCATTCACATCCATGAGAGCAATTAATTCAGGTTCTGTCATATGTTTTGGAGGTGAGGTCTTACCATCTTTCATTTTACCACTAGAGATCTTGATCCGTTGACCTTCGGTCAAGTTTGGTAGCTTCTTGGTTGTTTCCCACTTTTTGTATGTATAAATGTCCAAGTAATTCTTTTCCAACACCACAAGCCCGCTAGCAGTGAAATATTGATCTCCCCATTGTAAAGTAGCAGTAGATTGTTGTCCTACAGCATCCTTTGAGCAACAAGCAAGAAAACGCCGCACAACATACTCATAGACTTTCTTTTCATCTGGTGAGGAGAGAGAATTGATATCAACGTAATTAACTGGATGAATGGCAGGATGCGCTTTGTCATCATGTTTCCCATTTCTGGGCACTTCAAATCCATTTTGCACGAGTCCCTGTGCATACAGACCCCATCTTGAATCTTGGGCTTGTTTTTGAAGAGTGCCGCTAAAATCCATACTTGCTGGAAATGAATCGGTTTCAGTTCTTGGATATGATAAGAAACCTTTATTATACAATTTTTCAGCTGCTCCTAATGAATTTTTAGCACTCATTTTGAATATTCTTGAACAATCCTTTTGAAGCTCAACTGTAGTTAATGGTAAAGGTCTCCAATTCGTAGTACGTTTCAGTTCTAACTTAGAAACTATACCTTCCTCATGTTGGAGACATTGTTGGTATAAAATGAGGACAAACAATCTGTCAAATAAATGCCCTGTAACCCAATTGAAATTAGTAGAAATTCCATCTTGCTTTATTTCAACTGCAATATACCAAAACAGTTCTGGCTTGAAATTTTTCACTCGCCTGTATCGATCCACAATGAATCCAAGGGTAGGAAATTGACATGTACCATAAGAGGCCACTTCTTTTTGTTCGATGATCTTATGCTGTCTAAGACTATCGGTGAATAGACGAGTAAAACTTGTTCCTACTCTGAAATCAACTTCTTGTCTGCATGCTACTGCTTCAACTGAATTCATATCAAGTCCAATGGGATTATTGGCAGCTGCAATCACATGGTTCCGTTCAAGATGAGAGAACTTACTCCGCCAAATATTATTAATTTGGATGTTTTGGTTTCCTTTATGAGCAGCAGTGAATATTTCATAGCCAATATATTCACCTTCTCTATCACAATCGGTCCAAATCATCAATAACTGTGAATGACTGGCTTCACGAGCAATGTTGTCATAGATATCTTGCTTAATGATCTTTTCAACTAGATCAGCATCAAAAAGACGTCCAGGAACACACTTACCCCATTGGAATGGAGGAGGAAAGTCAATTCCCGTAAGATGTCCCAATACTGAAGTCATGGTAACATCACAAACCCCGTGGTTTCCAAACCTATAGGTGAAATCGTAATTGTTGACATATTTGTTTTTACTCTTTCTTGTTCTGAAAGATCTTCCACTAAGAATTCCAGCCACCTCCTTAGCGATGGACGGTTTTTCAGCAACACATAGTATCTTCATCTATACGCGTTATGGTACGCGTTCAGATGGTGCTAAACTAATGAGATTTATTGTGAGCTGCGAAGTCTCACTAAATCAGTTTGCTGAGGTACCACTGAGGGAGTAAGGAAAGGAAGCCATTAACAATTCACCACAGCAACACTGGATCAGAACCCATAGTGGGTCAGATCGCTACATAAAATATAATAAGGAGAAATCTTGATTAATATGGTCTAGGGGAGTACTGAATAAAGAGAAACATGAAACTAATGGCTGGAAATTAGTGAGACAACTACTAAATTAGTGAGGTTCTGCTACTGAGCTACCGAGCAACTGAGATACTGAGCTTCTGAGCTACTAAGAGTTACACTGAGAAGTTCCTTAGACTTCAGACTAAAGCCGTTAGATTTACCTAATGAGAATGGAGAGTTTAGACGAGATCAATGGTCCAAATCCAAATGTTAACTGCTAACCTGCTCTTCTCTCGGTATTTTTGTCTTCCTGATACTTCTGCTATCTCGGTATTTATCTTGTCTCCTGTAGTCTCGTTCTCTCTCGCTAACTTTGAGTGGTGGCACCAAATTCTCCAGCTACCGACACATCCAGTGAGCCAAATAACCGGAAAAAACACTATTATCTCTTTTACCTTCCCTAGACTCTAAATAGTCCAATAATCAACAATTTACTCTCGAAATAACCCCCTTTTACCACCTCTTTTCCTCTCACTAATGTAGCTAATTGTGTACTATTAACATTATTTCTCACTATCGCAGCCATTCAGTGCACTAGTTAACTTGTGAATCTGTGTTTATCAGTCATGGCAGACGTATTTGAGTCCATCAACCTCAAATCGTCCGATTATCAGCCCATCCGTCGCCTGAAGGTATCGGGAGGCCCCTCGCAAAGATACGGACCGCTTAATACCGGCGAATCAGACGAAGATATTGACCCAGCAGAGCTCTTGTTGTCAGGATCCCTGAATATAGAGGATGAAGCTCCCGACCACGAATTCTTCCTTCACACTTCCCTTTACCAGTCATATAGCTCGCTTCCCCCAGCCAATAACCAATCATCAGAATCACCGTTGGAGTTTCTTTCTAGCAAGAACATCATTCTCTTGAAAGAACTTGATCACAACCTTCAACTTCACTCAAAGTTCTTATCTGAGGGCAACGGAAATCTTGGGCGTTTAAGGTCAATGATCAACCAAAACTTCGAGCAACTTTCCCAGGCATATTCTTCAGTCAATGAACTTTACGTTCGGGAAATCGAACTGACAGAGCAACTTTTTACTAGTTTCGAAAAATGGGATAACAAACGCAACCGTATAATAAATAAGATAAGGTCTATCAAAAGTCCTGAAGTGAAGCATGGCTCGAAATTAGCTCAACTCCTAGACAAATCTAGTGATATAGATACAGAGATCAATGAATTGGAGACAAGATTGAAATCACTAAGAAATCAAAAATTACTCATTAATTCAGAGATTGAAGTTACCAGCTCAGTATTGGAAAGTAAAACTTCCAGATACGTTGAAGCACTCAAGAACCTCGAGATCCAAGGCAAACAAGCAGCATATCGACTTCTCAATGAAAATGGAATACCTTCTGCCCAAGTCGAACAAGTCATAAGGACAGTCCCAGTGGATATCACCTTCATCAATGAGTATAACATTAGAAAGTGTGATTCTGTAATAATATCTAGGCCAAATTCCAGTGCCGCCAAACAAAAATCACCAGAAGCTCCCCAATCAACCCCAATACCTTCAATAGGTATGCAACCTTTCGTTGTCCCCGAAGAGGTCTCTACCGCAAAGCCGACATCTTCAGACAAGAACATGGACGACCCTGAATTATGGAACCATGGATATGGTCCCAATGCATACGACAGAGGATACAAAAAGGGAGCTAGGCTCTCATCCAATGTCAAAGAACAAATTGGCACATTTGTTCAATCACTCTTAAAATCTGATGAATCCAAGGAGGTAATCAATAACCCCAAGAGTGCTAAAGTTGATGACTATAGCAATACCATAAGAGAAAAGCTTGATCTAGAGCCATTAGTTCAATTATTAGAGCATAAATTAAGTGCTTTGAATGATATGTGCCAGGAATCTTTAGAAAATGCTACCTTCTATCATAATTCTAATGTTGTTTGGCAAGAAATCATATTGAAATTAGAGACCCAGGAAGAAAGGTTATCCGAATACCTTTCAGAATCTACACCACTGGTGGGATCTCCAGACCATCGAATTGCATCCATACTTGAGGATACTCTATCATTTATCAAGTTGCGATCACTGTCTCGAAGCAATTTATTAGATGGAACCAAAAATAATTCATTATCGAGGGCCATTGAAAATGAAATCAATGCTTTGAATGCAGCATTAATGATTGTTACATCACATTCAGTAGAATTGGGACATAGAGCCACAAGAGATCCAAAATCATCGGGTTCCAAACGACTACATGAACCTAAAATGCCTGAACCAAATACAAATTTCACTACTAATCTCATATCATCCATTTCTTCTAGTACATCATCCGATTTAGAGGATTTACGTTTAGAATTCCCTCCCACGAATGCTCTGGAAGCAAAGAATAATAAATAATAATATCAATATCGTTTCATTAATATACACAATTGCATTGAAATTGATATATAAATCAATGCTTCTTCATATTTGGTCTTTTTCTTGCGTTGATGAAAATGCTGGATCCTTTCTTTTGTGGAATAGTTCCAGAGGATGTTGGCAGAATTTTTGGTCTTTCATCTTGATTCCTTCCCACGTCATTATTCACAGGTTTGGAGTTTTCACTTGTAGGAGGTCTGGGTGGGATTAAACCACTTTTGGTTGGTGGTTTAACTTGGGCAATAGAGATGTTCTTTCGAGAAATATGACGTTTAGGTTCTGACGAGGTATCACTGAACACCAGACTTTTAATGGCCTTTGGCTTATTACTTTCAGTGCCAGGTTGGGAGACTGTTACTGGTTTATTTGGTAATGATTTCACCGGTTCTTTAGGAAAGACTTTGGGTGGATTTGATTGTGGATTTGATTGTGGATTTGATTGTGGATTTGATTGTGGATTTGATTGTGGATATGATTGTGGGTTTGATGATTGTACTTCCTTAATTGACTTTGACTTTGGTTCCGATTGGGGAAGTTTTTGTTTCTTTCTGGAGTATTCATTCTCATGAGCTTCTCTCTTCAAAACTGGGGGACGAACTTGATTCAAAAATCCAGGGTATGCCTTGGAAACACAATCACGGTCGGTAGCATCAGTCAATAAATGATTCCAAACTTTATTTCTTCTCAATGATTCCATATTACCAAGAATCCATAAAGAAGTACGAGCACGAGTAAGTGCCACATTCATACGTCTGATATCACTCAAGAAACCAACATTCCCAGTTTCACTAGCACGGACACAAGACATAATAATAATTTCCTTTTCTTGACCTTGGAATCCATCCACGGTATTGAAATCAATCTCAGATAAGATGAGTCGACCGTACTTTCTTATAAAAATATCTTTAATTGTTTGAATTTGGGCTTTATATGGTGAAATAATACCAACTCTTCCAGCAAATTCTCCATCGGGAAACATCTTCATTAATTTTTCCACTAATTCAAGGGCAACTTTAGCTTCACCAGCATTAAATAATGATCTAGAAACTTCATTTCTTTGATGCTTACTAACAATATCAAAGAATCGGTATGGGGTAAGTGGGTAAGATTCATGCCAAGGTCTCTTGTTTTTTTCTATCATTCCTTCACCATCCTTCAATTTAGAATTATAAAATTCTGCACTAGGAAATTCAGAAATATCTGGATGCATACGATATTGAACATCCAATAAATAAACCGAATTGGGATTATTTCTTTGCATTCTAACAAACAAACTTTCTTCATAATTAAGTGAAGCAGCTTTTTGAGATAAAACAGTTGGGGGTAATTGATTTGGATCTCCAACCATAATACATTTTTTACATCCATATCTTAAAGGAATAATGGCTGATAATTCCACACATTGACATGCTTCATCAATAATGACTTGATCAAATTTAATTGAAAGTTTAGCCAATAAGTCATGAGCTGAACCTGATAAAGTTGAACATATAACTTGAGCTCCATTTAATATTTTAGCTTGAAGGTTTCTTTTCTCAATTTCTCGAGTACGATATGCAATAGAAACTCTTTCTCTCTGTTCATCCAATTTTTTAGCAAGTTCATTTCTTTTCTTATTCACTTCTCTTAATTGTGTTTCCATGGCAGTTTGTTCATCAGCCGTCAAATTTCCTGATTGTAATTCTTTGGTGATTTTATTACGTTCTTCAATACAACTGGTATGATTAGCTCTAATGCTTGGATCAGTAGAAGTATCATTGGTTTTGGATTTCAAATGTTGTTCTACCAATTCTTCTAATGATAAGTCTCTTACAGCAGCATTAACCGCATCACTTCTTCCTAATCTGACAATATTCAAAGGCATTAATTCTCCTTTAGAATTTCGTACTCCATTCCTTAAACGTAATACCAATTCATCCACCGCAGCATTACTTGGAGCACAAATTAAAATCTTAGGCTTATTTTCTGACCCACTTGGTTTCATAGCATCAGGTGCTACTATAACACTTTCATTTACTTGTTGACTTAATGAATAGCCAATTATTCCTAGAATGGTTTTTGTTTTACCAGTACCTGGAGGACCTTGAATTAATGAGAATCCTTGAGTATCATAAGATCCCATAATGGCTTTAGCCTGAGATTTATTGACATCATACAAATTCATCATCGACATGGCATCTTGATCTGAAACATTAATTGGATCGGTTGGAGTTGCCAGCAAAATAGATTTGCTTAAATCATAATATTGTAAACCTTTCAATGAAGAATACTCTCTTTCAACGGTGATCATTTGCATCACACGCATGGCGACTATAACAGATTTCGGTGTCAAAACTCCCATCATCGACCCTGAAGGGTATACCCTTAAAGTGATATCAGAAAAGTCTGCATTAGCAGATTTAATTTCTCTGACTTTGGCCAAACATGTTTTTGTAGTGGGAGATTTTAAATGATTAGCAATGGCACCAGGAGATCCAAAATCATCTGGAGAAACATATCCTAAAACCAATAAATCTGAATCACCAATTTTCCTCTCTGCCAACACGGATTTCTTACAAGAAGCATAGACATCGAAAAATCCATCCACGGTGGTTCTACTCCCAATAAGAAGATCAAATGGTTCATATTGACCAGTTTGTTTGGCTGATTGAATACCTTGCCAACATTCTAACATCAAAAGTGGTTCAGTTGTCTTGACATAATCTTTAACATCAGTATAAGTATTCTTTGTTGGTTGATACATTCCTTCATCTCCAAAGGGGAAGTCATCGGTTGAATTAAAATTCCATTTCAATATAGTATTGTATAATGGTTTTAGACTGACATTGAGTCTATTTCTCATATTTTCTTCTTCCTTTCTAGCCAAATCAATCTTTGAAGCTTTCGATATTGTCAGAATTGGATTACCATTAATGTCAACTTCGGTAACTTTAGCTTTCTTCTTTTTATCCACAAATAAATCGGCAAAATCAACATCTTCTTCATCTTCTGAACTATCTGAATCAACCTGTTTCTTCTTTAAACCATTTAATGATCTTCCAACAATTGGATCAGCTTTTCTACTATTAAATCCAGCTGGTCTTGGTGGTGCTGGTGCAACTGCAGGTTTGGTAGGAACTGGTGGTGGTTGTCTTGAGTTCTTCAATTCTCTTCTAATAGCATCAATACCCAGAGATTTAATATCTTTTGGAGCTGGTGCTACTGGTGCTTCACCACTTACAACTCCATATCTACTCAAGGTTTGCTGTTTGGGAGGTCTAACATGAGTCTCATATTTGTAAACCGTCTTTTGTGGAGTAGCAGATTCCTCGGAAAGATCAATAACTTCAACTGGTTTACCTTTATTCTTTTGTAATTGAACCTCATTGACAATTTGACTTACTAAATCATCATTAAATTCTCTTGCCTTGGCTAGAATTTGTTGACGTTGATTCTCTGTCAATTTATTATTAAATCTTTTAGCCTTGGCTCCGTATTTAACGAACATTTCAAGGAATGAATCATCGATTGGAAAATTCAAATCCTTAGCTAAATCAAATCCATTAAACACCAATTCAACACATGAATTTAAAAGTGACATATCTCCTAAACGTAACCATACAATCACCGATTTAAATGCATCCATGAAATTCACAAATAATTCATGAGTTACTTCTGAAGATGATGAAATATTATCCACAATGAATCTGAATGAATTAAGTAAAGTATGACTAAGATCTAAAGTATCTCTAGTAAATTCAATAAGACCTTCAAGATGATAATAATTGGCCCAAATGAGAGTTTTTTGGTATACCATAACCAAAAAGTTCCATGAATTTTTCCATAATTCTTTAATTTCCATAGTACATTCTTTAACTTGGTCAGATGAAGATAAAACTCCAGTTAATGGATCTGATAATCCATTTATAACATCCATCATTAATCTGATAGCCTTAGGACATGGCTCAAATGCACTCATAGATATTAAATTGGTTAATTGTTCATTAATGGCTCCAAGGGTTGGCTTCAAATGTCTTGAGAGTAATCCTTGAATAGCTTCAAAACGACCACCAATTCCAACATCAAAAGCTTGATATAAAATATCAAGAGCTGCTTGATTAACAAGTGGTGAAAATACACATGACCATATAGCAATCAGACCGTCTATACTAATGAAAATATCCTTCAATTGGGTGGAATCTGCCAAACTGATTTTCTCAAGTAAATCACCCAAAAGTTTGAATATTAAACTAACATTAGTATTATGCTGTTTTCTTGCTTCCGCTAATTTTTTAGAATCATCATTCTTCTTTTTTGGCACGAAATTGATCGAACTAGAAGCATTTCTTAAAACCTTGATAATTTCACCGGTGAGAGTTTGATGAGAATAAATTGGCTTGCGAGAAAGACTTTGCCATAAGAAGGGGAATGTATCGTAAGAAGTTGGCTCTGTATCTTGTAACAAAACCGTGGAATTATGTGCCAATAATGCCAAATCATATTCTAGAGATTCCGAGATCAATTTGATACAACAATTGATATCAGAACTAACAGCCAATTCAACCACTGAATCAGCATTATATTCAATAATTGCTCTTACTTCTCTTCTTCTAAGTAAATTTACTGAAAAACTTTTATCCCGGAAATGATTGGATTGGTTTCCAATATGGAAAGATGTTAATAGGATTTCAAAAGCAGTGGTTTCAAGTGCTTTAATTCGAAACACTTGAGAAGGTTCAACAATTGATTTATTGGCCTTCAAATGTTTAAGTAAGAATGTGGCGATTCTAATGCTAGTAGTTTGAAGTTGTGATTCTGTTAAGCATTTCATAATACTATTAATCCAACGAGTGACATCACCAAGACACCAATCGTGAGACAGATCTGGATTCTCTGGCAAAGTTAATAATAATTTCCCCCAGTGTGGATGAGAGACAACATTATCCAAGATATTGTTGTATGCAAAAGGCTTGCAATAAGTCCAGAAATCAGATTTAAATCTAATGAAAAATTTATCCAATAAACTTAATAATGCAGGTAATGGTTCCTTTAAGAAGGACATGACGTTTTTGAAGAACACCGTTATCACCGGAAACAATCTGATATTGGTGAATACTGACATTACTTCGAGATCTTTGGGTGAATTGATATTATCGATAAGGGCCTCATTATCTATGAGATCAACAAGATTAGAGAATACAGTCCAGAATTTGAGGGACGAAAGCTCTGTGAAAAACTTGGCATCTTGGATGGCATAAAAATGTACGGTGAATTCATCAATTATGGGTGATGTGAGGGTGGATTTATTGAATTGATACTTTGAATCCTTGAGTTGTTTCAAACCTTGTTCTGACCAAAGTTTCTGTTCTGTAGTACCTTCAAAGCTAAGATAGATAAGACCTGGCAAAAATTGAGAATAATTCGATGGAAGTTTATCAGATTTTTGAAGCTTATGGAAAACTGATCTGAATTGTTCACGGATCAGTTTGTTAGACCTCAAAATCCCTGGTCCTGCCAAACATTGATGAATAGTTACAAGAAGATTATTGAGGTCGGAGGGATCAAGGGTATCGATTGAATTAACTGATTTTAATACTGGCAGGATGATCTGAGCTTCCCAATCGAGAATAAGACTAAGAAAATGATTCACATTAACAATGGGGATACCTTTAGTAATGGCGAAGTTTTGACGTAAGATTGATTTGGATTGATTGAACTGATTGACACAATTGATACACCCTTTCAAGTTGAGCTCCATAAATGGTTTAAGTTCCAGGAGGAAATTCTGGTTAGGAAATGAAAAGAGAATAAGAATATGAGTCGATATAGGGAACATGTAAGCATCACAGAACCAATGACGACCATGATGGTTGGTACGGAGATACTCGATACACCGCTTCAAAATGGTTTCATGAACATCACTGGTACCCGGCTGACTATGGGAATTGTTTATGGATGTGACGAGATCATCGAACTCTTGCGGTTTCGTAGTGATGGAGGACATCACCCCAAGGTCAACGCGTTAAAGATATTTGAAAAGATTTGGTAGTTGGTGAAATATACGCGAACCTGCGAGCAGAGCTGAGGTTGATGGGTGCCAAATGATATTTCCCTCTCCTAATGAATAATTGTGCTCTCATTAGTTATTATCAATATTATACTAATATTACTACTATCCTATTCCATAGTATATATACCATATATACCTTTATATAGTAATGTTAACTTAATAGAATCCTCAGACTTGTATTATATGAATTACATAATATATAATATAATCTCGTTATATTTCTATATATTCATATAGATCTGATGTAGTTAATATACATTAAACTGTTTCTAAACTTATGATATAAGATATAGATATAAAGATAATGTAAAATTCATTTGTGCAAACAACTTTATTATCTTCATTTCTTTTCAATAGTATATTAAGTGAAATACTTAGAAACAATTTAGTCGCAATATATATACAATCAATGAATACATGAATAGAGAATATAACTAAGATAAAAAAATTTAATCTTCATTAAAATCGTTAGTCGAGATGGATGATTATCAAGGATATGATAAAGTTAGATATCTTGGTATTCTAATTTAATTAACTTCATGTTTTATTGATAAGTATCTTTCTCAAAATGGCTTTTCTATAAATTTACTTGCTTCGATTATTCTTCTATCAATCAATAATCTCCTAAACCATTTCAGCATCTGCTATTAAATCGACTCGTAGGCACCCCCTCCACTAATTCAGTGCCTGCTTGAATATTCAAGTATTCCAATTTCTACAAATGGAACTATAGTACTTGAGCAAATACGTATTATTGAGGGAAATTCCTCAAGTGACTATATTTACTCCTTTAGAGTAGCTATAAACTGTTCCTATGAAATTTTGCATAACGGGGGAACTGATGTCATCCCCTCCAAAAATCAATTGGTTAATAACTACACCAAATAAATTTAATTTAGGACAATTTTGTCAAATTTACAAGATATCATCAACTTTTATTAACCGTATATGAATTAAGTAACATTACGATTCACTTCGACTTCTTGGTCGAGCAATCCCGAAGCACGTTCTCTATCTTTACGGGCGTACTTCTTTCCAAACACAATGGCAAAGATCTTTTCATGTAATCTGTATAAGTAGCTTGCGGCTACGGCAATCCCTCCCACTATGGTGGCCAATCTGGACACAAATTGTAAGAAAGGCATCCGTTTTTCGGATATATACAACTTTATAGGCTCAAAGTCGTATCTGAAATAAATTCCTGGTACACCATTGGGACGACCGCTATCGGATGAAATCACATGGTGTTGTTCAGTCAAGGCATATTGATTGGTCTCAATTTGTAACCCAAGACGTTCATACATTGTGGGCACCACCTTGGAGAAGTAACTGTAAACTTGAAGCTTTTCTTCGGTGATCTTTCCGGTTTCATCAAGAGGATTATGCATCACTGGATAAAACTCGCCATAGGAGAATTCCTTGATAACATGCGAGAAATTCAACGCTTCTTCTGGAACATGCAGTCTATCTCTGTAACCAAGACCCTTGGCAGTAATATGGAAATCTCCCTTGACCTGATTGACAGGAATCTGTCCGAAAATATGACATGCTGGTGCATCTTCATTGACTCTAACTCCACTAACAAGATACTCATAAAGAAAGGATTCCTGCATCACTGTTTCAAGGTCTGGAGTATCGTGTTCATCGTTAAGGTTATTGATATTAAACCCCGTAGGTCTGAAGAACAGCCGACCTTCAAAGTTTAATGATTCACCTGCCAAATAGTGATCTCCGGTAATATCCCGCACATTAGTATGGATGAATTCACAAGGCATTGCCACCAAAATATCAACATTCAATTGCAATTCCGATTTGATCTCTGGATCGACGGAAAACTGTCTGTCAACGTATCCTCCCATGAAACCTCCGATTTCTACCCACAAGATCCAAAGCCCACAAAACCAGGTGAGAAGAGTAGAGAACCCGCCTCGTTGGGACCGCACTTGGTGCTGGGCATCGATTTTAGGAAACGCATCAAACGTCTTGACTCGATGGCTGAAGGATTCCATTGGATGTTGTAAGTGACCACGTCTCAGAGTTGATAGAACTGCCACCTGATTAGGATATGGAGCGATGTGGAAATATGCTCTTGTTTATATGCAGGGGTGATTTTCACAAGGCTATTGGGATGATGAAGAATATGAAGAGAACAATATGAAGAGAACAATATGAAGAGAGCAATATGAAGAGAAGACTAAATGAATGATATTCTATCAATCTAAGAATCCGTATAGTTTTTTTGGCACTTTTCAGTCTACCAGTTAAGACTTGGTGAGCTAAAACAATCATTAGACTTCTATCGATTGATCAACTAAAGATTGTTTATTTATATGAACTCAATGGTTGTATTTATGATTGGAATCAACGATATGTTATTTTCTTGGTCCTATCTTTCAGCATCTGTCTTGAGTTACTGTGACAATGTCGTCAGATACCATAATGTCGTTCGCGACATGTAGTTGATCTGCCTTTAGTCACCTCAGTTGCAACCTCAGCTTGTTCTCCACTTATGGACTCCGGCGACGAATTCACCGGTGATTTCTCCGACGATTTAAGGATCCAGGAGCTCCAGTCGGTTCGGACAATATACCCCGACTGTCATGTGGATTTTCAGCGGCTTTCTGGCTCTATAGACATCCCTTTGGCCGTGGAAACTGGTCTCGCCATCACCTTGGTAGACCCCGAACCCGATTCCTATGGGTCCCATCCACCCCTAACCACGGCTCAAGTTCACAATTTACCTCCAATAACCCTTGCATTCTCATTTCCGGAAAATTACCCCTATGAAGAGCCCCCTAAGTTCTCCATTGAGTGCTCCGTACTTCCTGAAACCACCATCAACCAGTTTACCTTGGAATTAAAACAACTATGGGAAGATTACCGAGATCAAATCCTCTTTGGTATGATCGATGCTGTCATGGCCAAATCTCAGTCGGAAATGTTGGTTCCTACTTCTACGTTCTCGGATCCCAAACATTACTATCACATTATTGATCATGATAAGAGTGTGAAACAACGTGAATTCAATAACAAAACGTTCACGTGTGATATTTGTCAAGAGGACTACAAAGGAGATGCATGCGTTTCCTTTGACTGCTCTCACGTCTTTTGCACTCAATGTATTCATCACTATTTCACTACCGCCATAACCACTGGAGAAATCACCAACATTCGATGTCCCAACTTTGAATGCACCAAAAAATACGTCAAGACAAAGGCTGAGTACTCTAACTTAGAAACATGGATGAAGAAGAATTGTCCGGTAGAAGAAATCATCAATATACTCCTTACTCCCAACGTTTCTCTTGAATTATTAGCCAAGATCTTTGGGTCTCATGAGCAGCCAGCAGAAGCAGAGAAAATCATTAAAAGATACCAAGAATTATTCAAAAAATCACAGTACCAGTTCATTGCCGATTTGTTACCCAACCGGTTGGTAAGCTGTCCCAGAACGTATTGTGATGAGGTCATATTCAGGAAAGATTTGAACGATAAACTAGTGGTATGTTCCAAATGTGGCCATGCATTCTGCTACGACTGTCATAATTCATGGCATAATAGATTCGTTTCCTGCAAAAAGTTATCCGATAAAGCTCCCAATTATTATGGTGTTCCTGTGACAGCTATCGAAGCTTATTTGCTGTCAGACTTTGACTCATATGAAAGAAAAGCTTTCCGTTCTCGTTACGGACATGGAATAATACTTCGTGCCGTTAACGAATATGAAATGGACCAATTGTTCAATCGTATGTTGGAAGAAGATAAGAATATGACACCATGTCCAAGCTGTTCAGTCTTTATAGAAAAGACCGATGGATGTAATAAGATGAAATGTTCACAATGTTTGATATACTTTTGCTTTCTATGTGGAGCTCGAACAGGACAATCTTATGATCATTTTACCACACCAGACTCCACTTGTTATAGAAAGCTTTTTCATGGAATGCCAGGTGCAGAATAAATCAAGCAAAAGCAAAAGCAAATATTACAATTACCACTTCAAGATTCTCATTCTATTCATTAATAAATATTCAAGTTCAGATCCAGATCCAGATCCAGATATAATTTATCATCAAAGGTATTTTAAATTCTTTTTGAGGTTCTCACAGATTTAGCATACCTGTAACATTCTCTATATAATCTTCTTCTTCTGAATTCAACGGCATCATCAGCATCCAACAGTTCTACCACATCATAAATCCATCCTTCATCGGAATCTACCCGTAGTTCAAAAATTCTTGCATTGTCCAAGGATCTCAGTTCCAAAAATTCAGAAGGGTCGGTATCTATTTCCCATTTGTTGGCAAAGCCGAGGTCAAATTTCCAATCTTTAACAGGATGAACTTTAGTCAAATTATCAACTCCACTTGGTAGTTGATTTGCAAGTCTGGTGGAATTCTTTGTATCAAAAATGTTATTGGAATATTGAAAGAAAGTCCAATGGGTATCCAACACATTTTTCTTGTGTAGTTCATAGATTTCAACATGACGGATTTCGGGAGAATCATCAACAATAATGTCATGCCTTTCAAATTTCTTGTTAGGATCAGTAGGATGTTGGATTTTCTTTGGTTTGCTGGGATATTTCTTCTTTCTTTCTTGCATTTCTAAGATAAACTTTTTGCTTGCTGGATGACAGAGAATAAGTCCGGCCCAACCAGATTGAATAAAAATTATACGCCATGGAATGAACTGTCCTAAGAAAAGAATAGCGAATGTGGCAGCAATGACCCCATAAAAGATAAACGTAGACAATCTTTCATCTTTAAAACCAGCGGTTTCAAAGCAGAACTTTTCTGCTTGATCAAACCCATTCAAAAGGTCAGTAGTTAAATTCTGTAAATCTCTCATATTGATCAATAACGATACATGTTTCTTAACCACTCTAGCTTTATCCTTTCCGTCATCACTCTTTAGGTCTTGAAGAGATTCCAGATCACTAATAACCGAAGAAGTTTCACTGGATGACGACTGAGTTCTTAATTCGGTGTTGGAGTGTTCTTCTAACAAATCCTCCACGATACTGCTATCGAACAGGCCATCAAAGAAGCTCCAGAATGATTGACCCCTTTTCTTGACTTTGATCAATTCAGGGGTACGCATTGGATGCCGATGGAGGTATCCAGGCACGATGATTCCAAACAAGAGGAAGATCATTGGATAAGCAAGCACAAGATGAGGCCAAAGGCAAGTGGCAGTATAGAAAATCAATGCAGTCAAAGTCTTGGTTGGTTTCTTCCAAGTAAGTATATGGATAATTCCGTATTGGATCTCAAAGAACGTCCCCATGCGACTGGCCAAGTTCTTGAAGTTGGATGAAATGATTCGAATGGAAAGGCTGGGTTTCTTCTTTTTGGAAGGATCCTTCAATCTCTCCTCCAATACTTGTTTATCATGATCTTCTGGAATGGCATGTTTTAGGACATTGTCAAGCAATCTGTCGACAAAATGGGGCCTGGACAGGTTTTCGTTGAGCTCTGATTCCAAGGAGTCCTCGTCATATCCAGTTTGAGATTTTGACAGTGATTCATGTTTGCCCTGGTTCATACGATCTATGCCCAATTCGAATAATGATGCCACTGTTCCCGCGGCAATGCCTCTGCTCTTGCCACTATTGGTCTCAGCGTAGGCACTGGACTTGTCGTAAATCAGTGACAACGCTCTTGCAGCATGATCTCTGTAAGGCATTATAAGGAGAAACTGGTTGATAAGGTGAGATTACTGTTAAACGTGAGATTAACTAGTGATAAACTCACATGGTATTGCATGGGGATACCCCGAAAAAATCAGGAGCCGAAGGAAAGTTAAGGAGAAGGTGAAGGAAAGGGAGAGAGGTACAGGGAGAAGTACAGGGAGAAGTACAGGGAGAAGTACAAGGAGAAGGTGAAGGGAGAAGGTGAAAGGATAAGGTATAGAAATAGAGGATTTGATTGATAAGGTTGTTGTTATCAATATGCTTGTGATTGCTTAACAAATTAAGCTGTTGAGAGAGACTCTCTCGTGGCTAGTGGTGACAGGTGAGAATTCATAGTGAGCAATTGAGAGGAATCCGGGGTAAATGGTGAGGAAAAAAGGTGAACTTGAGTGAAGTCCCCTGCGCAAGCGAGAACTCATTACTTGATAGTCATTACTTGATAGTCATTACTTGATAGTGAAGGATGGAGGATTAATTCTAATTCAATTGATACTAAGTAACTGGACGATTATTGTGAAAATAACCAACCAGTTTATTGATCTCGATCTAGAAGGTTTGAACTCCGTTGTTGGTTGTTCTATATGAAGTTCTACAACGAGAGCGAGAGCTCATTTTATGCCCCTACTGTAGTTCACCTCATAGAGCCCATTGCCCATTCAATAGGTAATAGTTTTATGGTTCTTCACAAATGGCCCTGGGTAATAGAAGGTGAACACTTTGGAACTGAATTTTTTTGGAAATGTTTCACCATATTACCCAATTGGCTTAAAGTACTCGTTAGTGCCATTTGATTAGGTAAATATTTCAACTCATGAGTCACACGATGTAAAGTTATTTGAATGACTAACTGATTTGGTGGATTTTGACAATTTTGAATTTATTAAACTTCAAATAACTCTCATTATTGCAAGACAACATTATAATTGTAATTGTATTTGTTAAGTAGAATTATCATCAAAGTTTTAGCATAGGTTCCGTGATTTAAACTATTGCAGTATGGGTTTCTTTTCAAGGTTATTCATTTCTACAAGACTTTTCGTCATTATCGTTACTGATATATATCATAACTATACAACTAGACCAGCTGACTTACAAAGATGGGAAGTTCTTGTCGTTGATTTCTGGCTTGGATGGCTTCTTGTCAGACTTGACAACCTTAGCACCGCCTCTGGCACCACCTCTGGCACCACCTCTACCACCTCTGGCACCACCTCTAGCACCACCTCTACCACCTCTTGGGGAGAAGGATTCTTTGGTGTCTTGAGAGTCAGCAAAGACGGCATCAAATTCCAAGAAGTTCTTGGCCTTTTGAGCCTTGCTCTTAGCCTTCTTGGATACAGAAGATTCAACAAAGATTTCTTGTTGCTTTTCAATCTTCTCGGAAGAAGTCCACTTGGATTCAGCACCTTCATTGGCCTTTCTGATGGCCTTTGGAGCGTCCAATTCGGATTGCTTCAACTTCAATTCGGAAAAGTAGTCTTGCAAAGACTTCTTTGGGGTGGCAGCTTCGACTGGAGCAACTTCTTCACCGTTAGATTCGGCAATGGCGTCTTCCAAGCCTTCAGCTTCACCTTCTATTTCTCTGTCGTTGGATTCACCCCAAGATTGCTTGATCTTCTTCTTGGAGTCGGTCTTGTCTGATCTAGAATGACGGTCAAATGGCTTCTTGTAGTGCTTGGATGGAGTGGCGGATGGACCTGCAACGGTCTTGTTGTCCAACTTGGACTTCAAAGCACCTTCGTTACCGGTTGGCTTGGACTTCTTCTTAGCCTTGGTTGGGTCGGCAGATGCTGGAGCAACATCGGCCTTCTTGGAAGAAGTACCCTTCTTGACAATTTCTCTGACAGGCAATTGAGGAGCGCTGTCATCTTCGACGTCGTTACCCAACAAGTGGTACAAGTTCTGTTGTTAGAATGGAATCTTTGGCGACGTTGCACCTGAACTGTGACTGGTCACTGATCATGGCACCAACCCAAATCCCCGGATTTTCTCCGGAAGAATTGGGTTTCAAACGTGCTGGGAACGAGCCGCTGGTGCAATTGCACCAGCAGCGGATTTTAGTCACTTACCTTGTTTTCAAAGGACATCTTTAGAACACTGTAGTGATTGTTTATGCAGAAAAGACTGGTGACTCCGAAATACTACTGAAAATTTTGCTGACCGTCGACGAGGGAAAAAATCCTGTAGTTTTGTGTCATGAACCTTGTGTGCGTATATATCAGACCGCGACGTAAATGTCGGATGACAACTAATAGTGTTATGACCTACGACAAAAAGGCGGGGGGAGCGGAAACACAACCACAACCGAAGTGGCCAACACCAAACTCAAGTGATAGCATCAAATTGCTGAAGATTTAAGAATTGAGGTTCTGTTCGCGTGATTGGCTGGCTGTTACATTGGTGGATTTAAATTGGTGGATTTGAACTGTGGTGGTTTAGTTGCTGAAGATACGGCTGGAAATTGACTTGAATTGTTGTATTGTTGGCCGCGAGTTTTGCACCCAATTGGGTAGTGGGCATGCGATGTTAACTATGGCTCGGTTACAGTTGTAGAGAGAGTGCGGGAGGCAAATGGGGAGAGAATGTTGGAGGATCTCCCTGGCGGTGGAACTGGTACCACCAGCAAGCCACCAGCAAGCCACCGGGAACGCAAGCTACCAGCGACTTTCGCAAGCTTGCTGGTGTTGGGTACTTTTTACTGGGTATTGGGTAAAGTTACTAATAATGACCAATGGCAACCTTTGGACCTCTGGGAGGGGCACTGGACACCAATGGAAACCACTGGGGAAGGCCACTGGGGTGGGTGGGGAGTGGATAGTGACAGTGGGGCTACGATTATGGTAGCGGGGCTAAGGCTGGAGGGATTAGGGATGGAACTAACTTTCTGGAAGTTCCAGGGCAACATGTGGCCTATCTTTGATATGTGGTAGTCAGTTCCAGTGGTCCAGTGGTCCAGTGAGAGGTCATGGGGATGGTATGGGGTGTGCCCACCGGGCCGGATGAAATTTTGTGGCAGATTGTAGTGGCAGAATTAGAGCCAGAATTAAAGCCAGATTGCGGTGGCCAATGGTGGAATGCGGTGGAATGCGGTGGAACAGGCGAGTTTGACAGGTGCGGCCAACAGATGCGGCCACCAGTTACGAGGTGTGGTGGCATTATTGCTGTGAGGAGACATTTGGACGACCCAATTGGCAATACGAAGGAAGGAGAGACATTGGCATGGAAGTAGACTGCGTCACCAAAGAAGGATCTAGAACAAATATAGAATAGATCTAGAGATCTCGGAAGTACTATACGGGTAGTAGGAAATGCCCAATGCTGCTGGTACTAAGGAGGGGTGGATTGAGATGGTTTACAGGTTAACCCCACCAGAGCAGATGAAAGATATACCACCGGAGTAAAGCAGAAAAGAGTCAATTGGTTAAGCGAAGCCGGGCTATCGTATAGTGAAGGTGGAGATGTGAGGATTGGGTGGATGGGTGGATGGGTAGAAAAGTGGAACTTTATAGCATAACAGCAAGGTGGTTAATTGAATCATGGTATCTAAACTATAGTTGTGAGTAAAGTGTAAAGTATTTTGTTGTCAAAGTGTAAGTAACTTGATGCAAACTGTAAAGTATATTGATGTCAAACTGTAAACTTACAGGATAACATACTTGACCAACTTGTTCCATTATTGACCATATTCGGGTTATGATAGATGATTCTGAGTCAATCGAATCAATAGAAACCTGTTTATTTCAAGAAAAAGAAATAACAAATTTATATCATCAAATTCCACCAAGTTCCTAATAAACTGACCGCCATCTAATATTAATATAAAACAAGATGGTAATGTCAATCTCTCTGATAACTTGAATGTACTGAGATTCTATTAAGATTCTACTATGATTCTACCGTGGTTCTTAGTTATTTGAATAAATATTCTCTAAGACTCTTTATACTACCGATATAAATCCATTGTTGGTCAATACTATACAAGTTTGCTTAGTGGTATGGTAAATAATCTCAATTAGACTTGTTTTGTATCAAATCCTCTCCCACACGAGCTAAAAAGCTCCTGAGAGCATGTCTAAGGTCAGAAGATATACTTCTGGAAAATAACAGCAAAGTAAGGCTGTACATTTTTGGGGCATGTTGAAGGAAATCTTCATCATCCAATTCAACATAACCTTGATAAATCTCGATAATAACTGGTTTCCAAGTAGTGATATTTCTTTGTTGATTGGTCTCATCAAAGTCAGCAAATCTCTCAGTAATACTATCACAAATTGGAATGGTTTGCTTCATAATAGTGGATTTGGCTTCGGTGTTGGTTTTCTCATCATCACAATACATCCGGAACATAATATTAATTAGAACTGCAGATGATGAAGATTCTTGTTTCAATAAGTTTGGTAATCTCTCGATCACTCCAGCATTCCATAATCTCACTCTAAGATCATAATCATCATTGAATTTCTTTGCAAATGAATAACTCTTGTTTAATAAATCAGCCATCTCCATTAAGTGACCATATGGAACAGCTTCATAAAATGTATCATTCTCAAAAAGTTCGGATAATGTTTGAATCAATAAAAGTTGTAAAACACTCTTGACCACAATAGATGATTTCTCTTTAGATTTACGCAATCTTGCTTCAGTATCATCAATCAATGTATTTTTTGGAGAATGAGGATCGTTTATATCAACATCAGATCCAAAATCTCCCATTTCACCATCTTCAATAACTTTATTTCTTAAAGGATCGGAAGTGAATAATTCGCGAGCTGTAGTCAATTCAAAAAGAGTAGCAAGTGCTTGACAAACTTGTGACCATTGTTTCTCATTGAATTTCTCTCCGTTATCAATTAAAAGAGTTGATAAACATTCACGACCAATTCTTGCGATAGTATCGTTTTCTTGACAAATACAAGAAATTATCAAATTCAAATACTCTTCAAGCATTCTGCTCAAGGCATCAAAATAATGAGTAAACAACGTAATCATACTCTTCAATGCTTGAATCAAAGTAGTAGATAACCAAACTGACAATTTGTCATTGGTATCATCCATGCTGAGTTCCCAGTGGTTACTGAGAACACCAAAGATTGGGAATAAGAGTTCACGACAGGTCAAATCCCAAAATGCAAGTTCAAAGTATTCACCATAATCAAGCATAATGTTGAATAAATAGTTTAAAGCTCTTGATCTAACTTCGAGCTCTTCGCCGGTCATTATTATATCATGGAAACCAAAAAGAATCGGGAACCATAATTTCACCAAGTGTTCATTAACTTCTGAGATTTCACTATCGGTTGTTTCTTTCTTCTCCTTCTGAGTATCTTTGTCTTTGGCTCCAAATCTTATTTGTGCCACTTGATTGATCAATTTCAGTAAAACATCTAAAGAAAGCAAGCTTACTCTCTGAAATCTTTCATTCTTGGCTAATTCTGTGAAACATGTCACTAAATCTGCAAACAGATCTTGGGCACGAACTTCATCAATATACACCTTGTTAATCCAATTGGCCATCTTGTATGCTTTCATCACAAGAGATTCTTTCTTCTCTCTTGCTGCAACCGTCAAAACTCCAAATATTGTTTGCCAACCAGATTTGATTTTCTCTGCTCTTCCAAGGATCATATTGTTAAGACATTCTAATACCATATCCTTTACTTCCAACGATCCATTGTGTAGAATAACATATTCAAATGGTTTTAAGAATTCTTTTTGAAATTTGAAATGAGCTAATTCATCAATCTCCAAAAATCTCATGGAAAGTTGTCTCAATGAATCTAAAGCAAAGAACAGGATAGCCAGATTGCTATGACATCCAACAGAATTGAATGTTTCTCCCATGGTAGCCCATAATTGTGACCATTCAAGACGAATACGATTCATATTATAGTAACATATGTCAACCACTTTTTGCAATGAGAATGTTCTTGGATTTGAACTTTGACCTGATGATTCAATCTCTTCTGTTGCAACATCGGAAAGAGCTTTAACAAATGCAACGATACTTTCACCACTCAAATTGGCTGAATTGGTGAATACTCTATCGATTGCAACCTCTAATTCGGTTTTTGTCAATAATTGGGCAACTTGGTGAGTCAAATGTTGATTGTGAAATTTATTGGAAGCAGTTTGAGATGCACTTGGTGATGTAGTGAACAGACTAAAGAAGCTGGTACTAACTCTGGAACTTTCAATGGAATTTCTATTCACAAGCTTAGCAACAGAAATATCTGGAATTGAATCTTGATCCACACCTTGAGCAATTAATTGTAATCTTTCTAATTGTGAAATGGATATCAATACCTGAGACCAAGACTCATGAAGATGATTACCTTCAGTCACAGCAATTTCAAGCATGATATAAATTGCATCAACATTCTTGGATTTCATTTCTTCATAATTGTTTAGGTTCTCAAATTGAACTAATGCACCGATGAAAGATGTTCTAGCATATTCCAAATCGAACATACAAGCAATTCTGATAGATATTTTAATACCTTCTAAGCAAATTTTGGTAATATCTTCTTCGTCGTATTCCTTGAACGGTGGTGTTAAACCTGCCAAAATAGACATCCATAATGTATCAAAAATTGATTTGACATGATCAACATGTGATGCTGCGTAGAATACACCATTTGAATCGTCTGATTTCAATTTCTTTCCCAAGTTTCTCACAAGTTTTTCTGTTTTAGTAGACATTTCCTTCGATGCATAATTGTATGCTTCTCTGTTCAAATCTCTACTACCAAAAAAACCAACGGAAGCTGGGTTTGGAGATATCGAAACATCACCAGCAAGCAAAGCAGCGTGTTGCTCTGATTGTAATTTGATTTCATTGCTGGCAATTTCATCATAAATTTGTTGTAATAATTCTCTTGGTAAATCCTTACCATCATCAATTCCTGCATTGTTTGCCACAAAGTTTTCAAATGTCATTCTATTTTTGATTTGTGGAGAATGAAGGTCAGTATTAAGCAAAATAACAGAATATGCTAAAATATAAGCTGCATCTGCATTTGAAAAAATTGTTGGATTTCCCAATACGTATCTTTCAGCAAATTTCAACATAAATCTATCAATTTTTTGTGCTTCACCTGGTAATCTAAACGATTGTAAAAATCTTCTCATTGAATCCACAAAGTCAGAACCAGCAAATTCCATCTGATCGACAAATGCATGCATGATTGCAATGTGATGCTCATCACCTTCACCTAAATATTCGCCTATAACGGCTTTATCTAATCCATCAGTTTCTAATAAAAACTTGGCAATAGATTCAGGTTCATTTGCTTCAATAAAGTTTTGCTCCAAGAAATAACTTATTCCCTTTTTGGCTTTTTGATTGAATTGTTTTATACCCTGAAGGAATGCCTTCTTACGAAGTTTCAAGTTTTCAAATTGTTCAGGATTATCGGATTCTGTGAATTGATCTGAATTGATAAATGACGGGTTTCTTGTGGTTGGTCCTGTTGAAGAATTGGAATCCACTGTACCTGATCTATCTCTTTGAAGATTTAAATTTGAAGAATAACTATTTCTATTAGACCACTTGGTAGCATTGAGATTGTTACTTATACCTTTTTGTACCCAAGAATATAACGATCTTAAAAATGCCACAGAACATCCAATAGATGTCATTTTCAAAGCATACTCTAATGGGAAATAATTGTATACTTCTGGTTCTGGAGGTTTTGATGACATTGTGCTACTAGTCAAATTAGAGATCTTGCTTATATCATAAACGGTGATTCCATTTCTCTTATTATCACGATAAGCTTGCTTCTGTTGAGGAGTAACTTCCACTCTAATTAATGCTAATTTAGTCAAGTAATCAATGATCTTCTCGCAAATATTTGGCATGGAACTATCACAATCATAGTTCAAATAAAATTCAATAATGCATCTAGAGTCGTTACACAACTTTTCAATGATGGATAAAAGGTATCTTTTTTGATGTGGAGTTGAAGTCTTCATTTCGGCAACAGGAAAGTAAATTTCATCCCAAAACACTGGAATTTCTTGTTTGAATTCCGATCTCATATTAGAAATAATAAGCCAGAATATTTCCAATGAAAGTTCAAAAACTGGAGCTAATGGAGAAGCTGCATTTCTTGACAATGAGAGACAAATATATTGCTTGACAGCATTTATCAATCTTGTCTGTTCGGAAGAATTTGATGATAATATAACCACTTCTTCACTTAAAAATACATCAATGTGTTCTCTTAAGATGGTGTGGATTATATGCAAAGATAGTAATTTAGATCTAACCGAGTGTGATTTCATATCAATGGTTTCTGCCTCTAATGGTTTCACAGAAAGCTTGGCCATGGCACGGAAAATCAAAAACGCATCCTTAACTACTAAATCCTCGTCTGATTCAGATGCACGATTGGCATCAACAACACGTTCTTCGTCATTATTGTCTGAGTTTATTCTTTCCATAGCCTTTAAAGTCAACTTCTCTCGATTGTCATCTTTGAATTCAGGTGCGAGATCAAGTTCTTCCTTGCTAGCTGCACTAGATTTGATGTTAATATTACTGCTGGATTTAGTCTTTAACTTGAATGTTGGAGAATCGGTGATTCTTTCGAAAATTGCCCCAATCACTTGAGCTAAAATACCTTGTGCAACCGCTTGGTTACGGGCTGACAAGGAAAAGATGAACACGTTGTAGATTTGTCTCACAGCTTTCAATAAAGAAGCACCATGACAAGACATCAATAAAACACTGTGCATCAACGCACGAACCACTTGCAATTCCAATTCAGGGTCGGTACCTTCACCTTCGAAACATTCTGAAATCACATCGACCGAGGCATCTGTAAGTCTGACTTTGTCCAACTTATCTTCGAATTGAGAATAGTCGAATAATTTAGCGAACAAATCTATGGCAAGCACTTTAAGCTCACTACTGGAGGAGATCTCACAGGTAGCTTTCAAAGCATTGAAAATCACCTGGGTGTCTTTGGATTCAGGACTGTTTAATGAATTGATGGCACTCTGTACCGTATTTCTGAAGGATTCATCTTTTTTGGCCTCCTTACTGCTAATGATGGTTTCGAAGGCCTTTTTGAAGATTTGGGAGTTATTGACGGTGGCATTGGCGGATGCAACCGATATTATACTCTGCTGACGATTGTGGCCAGTTCTAGGTGAAGCATTGATCGATGGAGGTGCTGGAGGTAAACTTAACTCGGAAGCACCCGCGGCATTTTGTTGTACCACGATATCTTGATTGTTATCCAGGTCTAGAGGTTGATCTAAAGAGATTTCCGAATCTTCCGGCTGGTTCTCGTAAGGTGGAACGTTTGCCTCTGTGGTTTCTGATATATTAGAGACGTTATTCTCATCAATTGCATCGGTGATTGCTCCATTCTTCACTGGGATGACGGAATCGCCATTGGTTTCGAGGACTTCTGGAACTTCTGGCTGGGCCTCTGATTCATTTTCCTCGTGCTTTCCATCATCATCTCCATTCGAATCAACGTTTTCATATTCAATTGACTGCTTTTCTTCCTTAGTGGCCATCTCTTCCTGGCTGGTTTGGGGTTGATTGGAATCAAACCCCTTGGATTGTTGAGGTGTTTTTGTCTGATCAACCCCAACATTGTCGACGTTTATTTCTGTCTGATCACCTGATAGATCGGTATCAATCGGCCCATTGTGTGACATGATGTTTTTGATTCGGAAGAAGTGTAACGGTTCGATCTGAGATAAGCTGGTGAGAATCAACAACCTGCCAGCAATTTGTTGGCAGTGCGTGGCAGTGAGGATACATGGATATTGCCAGTACACTACTTTTACTACTACTACTACTACTACTACTACTAATGAGATAAAGTCGATTAATATTTATATTAAATTATATTAAATTGTATTACTTAATTCACTTAGTTCCGTTAGAACTCACTTAAGGCAACGGCAGTGGCTTGGTAGTCGTCATGAGAAATTGAAACATTGACAGACTTGACACCAGCAGCAGAAGCGGCCTTGGAAGCGGAACCAGTCAAATTGACTTTTGGAGCTCCATTGGCATCACGAACAATTTCGATGTCTAATAAAGCGGCACCAGCACCTTGAGACTTGACTCCCAAAGCCTTGAAAACAGCTTCCTTGGCAGACCAGTTACCGGTGAAGGAAGCTTGTGGGTTGGAAGATTTGGAACAATATTCACGTTCAGCAGTAGTGAAGTTTCTTTCCAAGAATGTTTCGTTTTCCAAGTTGATGGCAGTAAGCAATTCAACATCCACACCAACTCCCTTAGAAGACTTGTTCAAACCAGCTAAGGCCTTGGCAGTAGCATCAGCAGACTTACCAACATAAGATGCTTCGGATTGAATGTTCTTCTTCAGGAACTTGTTGTCATGGGCTGGAAGACGAGCCAATGGGTCCAAGTAGACACCTTCTTCAAGATCATCAGTGTAAGGAGCCTTGTCCTTAGCAACAAACATGGTGTTACGAGTGATGGCGTTGTGCATGTAACGGTAAGTCTTCTTGTTTCTGGCACTGACTCTAGCAGCATAAGATTCATAAGTAGATTTGTCCAAAGCAGCAAATAAGTAGTCAGAGTGAAGAACAACAGCTTGAGCACCCTTTTGACCAAAACCGAAGGAAGTGACGGAAACAGCCTTGATACCATCGGTTTTAATGGTTCTGGATGGGAACAAAACGTATTCAAAGTTTTCCAATAATTTGTCAACATTGTCAGCATTTCTGTTACCTGGAACGATACCACTGTTCAAGATTTGAATAGCACCATTCAACATCCAAGCACCAGCGGCACCCTTAGGATGACCAGTCAAGTACTTTTGGAAGACACCAAACACTGGGTTACCTTCAGTTCTACCCAAGTGCTTCATCATGGAATTGATGGTGGAGGTTTCGTTCTTATCATTGGCAACAGTAGAAGTACCGTGGAAAGAAGCAACACCAATATCATCAATGGTCAAACCATAAGCAGCCAAGGCACCTCTAAGAGGGGCAATTCTTGGATCGTTCTTGTAGAAAGCATTACCCCATTGAGACTTGGCTTGAGAGACTTGGCGCTTGGATTCACGTTGAACCTCTTCAGTTCTTTCCCTCAAGAAGTCGGCCATAGAGAATTCGGAACCGTATTCTTCCTTAGCCAATTCAGCTTCCTCGGTCAAGTAATTGATTTCAGATTCTTCCCAGTTCTTAATTTGAGCCAATCTTTGCTTCAATTGTCTAGCTCTGTACTTGATGTTCAACATTGGAGATGGGAACTTCAAGTTACCGTGATGCTCTCTAGCAGTAGTCATAATACCCTTACCTGGAGCTGGAACAGATCTACCAATCTTATCAGTAGCGGTAGCAGTCAAGGCCAAAACAGCTTGGATTGGAACACCCATCTTAAGAGCCAAGTCGGCAGTCATAATAACTTGAATACCAGAACCTTGGGCTTCCATGAAACCAGCTCTGGTGGTGGTGGTTGGTCTGGACATTTCCTTTGGAGTTCTTCCGTGAGAGAATTCAGTTTCAGCATTGGAGGTAGCATTCATGTTACCGAATTCGTAAGAACCTTCCTCTTGGAAGTCATCGTAACCACCAACAATACAAACCTTAGCCTTACCACTTAAGATAGTTTCAATACCAACATCAACAGATTCGACGGCAGTGGCACAAGCACCAACTGGAGTCTTGATAGGACCTGAAGAAGAAAGAAGCAACATATTAACCCAAGCAGACATAGTGTTGATGAAAGATTCTTGCAAGATATCGTTTTGAACTGGCTTGTCAGCATATCTGTCCTTAAACATACCTCTCAAGGCAGTTACACCACCCATACCGGAACCGGAACAGTTACCAACTTCAGAAACGTGGACGTACTTGTAGAACTCATAAGGATCGGTGATACCAGCAGATAACAAAGCTTCAACAGTTGCAACCAACACGTATAAAGTGATTGGATCAACTTGAGAAATGGTATCTTCTGGAATACCGTAAGTACGAGCATCCCAACCAGTAGGGATTTGACCAGCGACTAATCTGTCAAATCTCAAAGCCTTAGGAATGAACAAGGTAGCACCCTTCAAGATTCTAACGGTGTATTCACCACTATCTTCAATCTCGAATATTTCACACTTGTCAGCGTGCTCATGCTTATATTGTTGGGCAGTTTCCTTTGAAGTCTCAAATGGTTCTAAATCATGTTGAATAACAACTTCTTGGATGAAGTGCTTGTTCTTTGGATCATATCCATGGAACAATTCTGGTTCAATCAATCTAATACCAGTGTGTTCCAAAATGTCCTCTTCATACTTGGTCTTGATGTCTTGGTCATCAACTGGGGTTTGAGTCTTGGCATCAACCCAACCAGAGTATGGCTTACCCTTCAAGTTACCGTTATGGTACTTGATCAAACCCATAATCCAGGCCATTTCAATACAACCTTCCAAAGAGAATTCACCAAAGGCTTCCATCTCCCATCTGGTTCTTGAGTTACCCCATGGACCAACTTCAGCGAAACCAGTAACAACAATAACTTGTTCCAAGTCCAACATGTTCTCCAAATCAGGGGCAGCAGCCTTAACTTCTTCATAAGGCTTCAATCCTGGGAATTCGAACTTCATATTTGATCTTGGTTGAACAGTAACTTGGTTGTACTTGGCATCAACACCAGATCCACCAATGACCTTCTGTTCAATCGATGCTTCGATAGAAACGGCTCTTCTGATGTCAGAGGTTTCGAGTAAGTCAGTTCTCAATTTGTTGGTGAAATCCTTCAAGTTTTCAATGTTTTGTAAACCACCGTTCAAGTCAGCCATGACTGGTTCCTCTTGACACAATTGAGTGATTTCAGGAGTGAATAAACCTAAAATGTTGAAAGCCATCTCCTTTTGGGAGAAAGTTCTAACACCCAACTTCTCAATACCTTCGGCAATGATGTTGTTTCCACTCATCAAACCAGTACCTCTGGTCCAACCAATGATGGCACCACAAATGGTCAACTTGGAAGCCCAATCTTCAGAGTACCATCTGTTGGTCAAAGTCTCCAAAGAAATCTTGGATTCAGAGTATAAACCATCGAAACCAAAAGTACCATGGTTTGGAGACAAAGGTAAGATAACTTGAGCTGGTCTGGTATCAGTAAGTTTCTTGGATGCAACGGCACCCAATAATCTCAACAAGTTAGTTAACATAACTCTGTGAGAGAATTCAGATCTGGAGTCAATATTGTCCAAACCATTTCCGTTTTCAGGAACGGCAGCGAATGGAATAATGGCATCCAAATCCCATCCTAAACCACCCTTCTTTGGTTCATCGTAGATGTACTTGATCAACGCATCAACATCTTGCTTGGAACCTTGGTTGAAAGGAACAACGATTAAAGTAGAACCAGTGGCACCAAATCTGGCATACATGTTTTGATAGTATTCAGTAACCTTCTTGGAAAATCTTGAAGTGGTGACAATAACCTTAGCACCACCACAAATCAAACCTTGTAAGATTTCGGCACCAATCGATCCAGCACCAGCACCAGTAACTAACACATGCTTGTCCTTGAAAGTTAAACCGTTCATTGCAGCACTCTCCAAACCATCCAAGTAGACTGAAGATAATTTACGGTCGTAAGCCCAGTCTTCCTTGTTCTTTCTCTTGATATGTAAGAAAGGAATAGTTTCCTTTGGAACAGATGAAGAGACTGGAAGTAAGATTGAAGTCTTGTCTGGCAAGGAAGCAATCTCATCATCAGAAGAGGTTGATAATTCATCCTCATCGGTTGGAGTGGTAGTTCCAGTAGCTGCTTGCAAGATAGACTTGGTACTCTCCTTTGAATCAATCTCCTTTGAAGCTTCAACGAAGTTGATCAATTGGTCATACAATTTTTGCAATTCGATCTTGTTGCTCTTGGAAGCTTGCTTGGTGATAGCCTTGTAAACTCTGTTCAAATCCTCTTGGATAGTTGGTTGAGGTTCGGTCTTGGTCAATTCACCACCTTGAGCCATTTCGTAAACATATTGTTCGAACTTTCTGACGTGGTCCTTGTTAGCTTCTTCAAAGACAATCTTACCCTTTGAGTCAATAGTAGTTTTAGGACCAGTAATCTTACTGACATCCTTGTAAACTGGGTCGACATTCATAACTTGGTTACAGTTATCAATCAATTGTTGACCCAACTTCTTGGCCAATTGATAAGTCTCACCCTTGTATTCTGGAGTGTGATCAATATGGTATTGCATGAACTTAATTAAAGTTGGATTAGATCTGTTCATGATTTGAATACATTGACTGATGGTTTCTCTGTCAATGGAAGTTAACTTACCGAAAATGATATCGAAATACATGGAAAGAACATCTTGTCTTGCCCAATTCCAGTATGAATCGTAAGTTCTAGACTTAAGAGGAGAGAAGACTGGTCTGATACCATTAGAGTAGAATTCACCATGTTCAGCTTCCCATAAGTCCAATTCCTTCTGCAAGACCACAGTGGCTTCCTTTTCTTTGATGAAAGACTTGGCACCCTTGTTTAAATCAACTTGCAAGTATCTGGCAAGAACTTCCAATTGTTGTTTGGCCAACTTCTTGTTTTCGGCGGTCAAGGCATCCAAAGCAGCACTGTCAACAACAGCACCACCGGCACCAGCACCAGCACCAGCGCTAGCAGTATCGGCAGATAAAGAGATACCAGCGATGGTAGCATACTTGGTGGCAACGGTATCCAAGAACAGCTTAGCTTCAGCTTCGGAAGCCAATCTAGCAGCTGGTTCGTTGGTTAAAGCAACCAACAAAACACCATCTTGTCTACCAGAGGCCAAACCATATCTGGTTTCCAAGTATTTTCTGGCGTTGGTGATAGAGAAACCACCTGGCATCTTGGAAGACATCAATCTGGAGATTAAGGAGGTAGAAGTCTTACCTAATTGACCATTGAAGGTATCTTGGAATTGTTCGGCCAATTCTTCTAATGGGGTATCTTCTGGCTTTTCTGGGGTGGAACCGAATTCTTTACCCAAATCACCCAAAATTTCGTTTTGAACAGTAGATTTACCGTTAACCAAGTCCTTGATGGCTTTACCCATTGGAACACCTTCCATTGGTTTCTTCAATTTCTGTGCAACCAATACTTGTAACACCAAAGCGGCGGTGATTGGAGCATCGGAGACGGCAGCGGCGGCAGCTACTGGGGCAGCTGGGGCAGCGGCCACTGGAGCGGCTGGAGTTGCTGCTGCTGGAGTTGCTGCTGCTGGAGCAGCTGGGGCAGCAGCTTCGGCTGGAGCGGCGGCAGGTGGAGCCAAATCGGCTGGATCAGGAGTATAGTAGATCTCCTTAGCGTCCTTGGAGTAGCACAAGACTTGACGCTGCAACGAAAGGGCGGCATCGTAAGATTCGTACTTGGCTTTAATGGTACGGGAAGCCATACCAGCCAAAGTTGGAGAAGGACCCACTTCGACCACTCTTTCGGTGTTGTGTTCCTTTAAGAACACGTCTTGGGTCTCGATCCATCTGACGGGAGAGGCAAATTGGTATGCCAACAATTCCGTCAACAAAGTGTGAGACAACTGTTGTTGAATTTCAGGTCTCATTATAGTGGTCAATAGTGATAATTATTGAAATAACGATGCTGGGGCTTGGAGGGTTATATATGGGAGATGCAGGGCGGCTGATGGGGGCTAACACCAACAAAAACTGCAAAATGGCTGCAAGTGCGACCCAACAAAAGCCAGGTTGGTGAGACGAAAAATGGTAGGGTAAAAGAGGTGGTAATTGAGGGTAGAGGGAAAGGGTAGTGGAAAAGGGGAGAGGGAAGTTAATGTTATCAGATCTGAGATGAGTGTGTTGATTTGGGTCTACTGGGAGCTTTTATCACGGAATACCGTCGTAATAGGTGGAAATTTGCCTCCCATCCTGGAAGGTAGTACTGGTGGATGGTGGTACCATTGGGCTAAACTGTAGGGTCTAATGCAGGTTGGCCCAAAGGACGCGAAACCGTTAATGAACAAATCCCAATAGGTTGTGTGCAGGAGACGGTTGAGGACCAGGTTCCAGATTCGATGGAAATCATTCGTTCAGTGGGAGAAACAGAATATGGGTGGCCACAGAATTTGGGGTGGTTCAGCAGTTTTGCATTTGACGATTTGGCACTTTGGCACTTTGGCACTTTGAAGCTTTTACAGCTTAGCTGTTGGTGGTTTTGCCGGTTTTGCTGGTAAGTATTAAAGTGTGAAAGTGAAGTTTGGGTACATTACGATATATTTACCAGTGTAAAGCTGATAACCAAGTTTGGTTAGCCGAGAGTCCTGTTTGGGTGTTTGGGTCTTTGGCTCCCACTTTGGGCTTCACACATTGGAACGGTGGGATCTTGGGTTCCGGTAGTGCACCTACCAAATATTGCCATCCTAGAGTGTAGTCATTAACTGCAAATACTTAAAATGAATATTACTTATGGTTGTCGCCAGAATTTAAGCTCAAAAGGATAGATTCTGTTACACTTTAAAGTCCATAACATGTAATTGTGAATTTTTCATATTTTTCATATTTTTCATATTTTTCACATTTTTGAGATTTTCACATCTTAAAATTTACTGGTTGCGAAATTATCACTTCAAAGTGAGAATCATTCATCACATTATTGAAGAATATTATAGATATTGGGAGTTTTATAATAAATTAATCATTTATGGTTTGAAAGCTAAAGTCTACGCCCTCTTTTTCCCTTGAAAAGCACGAACTCTGAGGACTTTTCTGGATGAATTAGGCAATTTGGCCAACATTATGAGAATTCTCCATGTATAAGAGAAAACATCTGATAATTATACCGCAGGAAGAGCCCCAGCTTCCCTCTTGAGGCCCAGGTCTCATTGTGGAGTCTTGTAGGGTCCAAGTTTGATTGTGGGGAGATCTTCCTGGGGGTACTGATTGTTGTATCTATATATACTACGTGGCTCTCGGTCCTAACCCTAACTAGTTACCCGGATTTCATTCATATATAAGTCAAAAATTTCCACTTATCAAATTTATCATTCATAGCTACCAATACACGTTTTGAATTCTTCTCTGTAGCCCAAGACTTAATGCCTCTCGTCTATCCTGATTATATTCGGTTATTTTCAGTCTAAACTGATAAAGGAGAATACTTATGCCTTGGAAAATCAACGATCATCTCCACCCTATCCAACGTACTAGTTACAATTAATGTTGTGTTTAGGACTATTTAAAATGATCTACATTCTAATGTAAGCAGCCAAGGTTGATTCTTGACTTTTTATGGTGTGAACCCGGGTATATCCCCCACTAAACACGTACTGTTGAGTCGAAGTCTCGAAGATGGCTTGTTCTAGCGTGGGAATACATCCAACAAAGTCAAACCCATAGTTGGCATATTGGTTGATGTGTTGATGATGTTGTCCATAGTTTGAGGCGTAGAAATCAAGATAATCGGGGCTGATAAGAGTCAGAACGTTTTTGCATTCAATGGATTCTTGGTTTTGGAAATGGCTCATGTCTAACCAAATGGTTCTTAGTGAACATAGGCTGCGAAATAATGGCATCAAATTGGTTAATTTGTACCTTGCTATGGGTATTTGTAAGTATTCGAGGCCACCAAATTTGGTAAGAGATTTCAAGCTATCGATTGAATAATGACCATCAGTTTTGGCTGGGGTTTCGGTGATTATTTGGTAGTTGAAACTAAGAAACTTGAGGGCTTCTCCATTGATACATGCTAAAGTTTGGGATATCGAATTATCTAAGTGGTCGGAGGTTGGCACAGGAATGGTGATGTTCAAAGATTCAAGTCGGAGTGATTGGAGGAATCGAAGTGTTTTAATATGTCCACTTCCAACGATGTTCTCATGAATATTTCCAATAAGATGGAGGTCAAGATGGAGGAGATTTTTCATCCATGGAGTTATGATATCCAAAATGGATGAAATGGATCCAGTAGATCCAGTTGAGGTTTGAGGGCCTGGATTAATTACCTCAATGCAATCAATTATTGATAAATGTGTAATAGTCGACATGTCGATACATTCACCCAATGTTTTAGCATCTTGAACTGTAAGGACCAAACCTTTTAACACAAGTTTGGACAATGGTAGTCTTTTTTGACTGAAATTATTCAAAAGTTGGGAAATATAGGTTTCAGGCATGTCTAATAAATAATTTAGAATTGTTTCTGCTTGTGAAGCTCGATGGAAACGGAAATTGTTTCCTTTTGATTTTGATTTGGAAATAACCAATTCTTGAATTTGTCCACCCGATAAATCCAAATTGGATAGATATCTAGGATCCACAATATTTGAAATATTTAATACCCTCAAGTTATTGGAGATGGACCAAGGCATCAGGTTTGAATAGTCGAAGTTCCCGTTTAAATGGACAAGGTTCAAGTCTTGAACAAAAGATATTGGCAAGTCAAACATATGACAGAACCAGTTGAATACCACTAGACTTGAACATAGAGGTAAGAGCTTGGCAAGACATCCACTCAATTCTACTTCTGATATATCGGGAACATGTTCTTGAAAGGAAAGGTACCGGATCAACGAAGCCTTGGAGGGATCCGACTCAATCAGTTTGAAGAACGAGTTGAGAGAGTGAAGGCCCGAGATCACCGTGGGAACCACATGGAGTGTTCTTCCCAAACAGGGAACAGTCACCGGAATCACTTTGGAAGTGAAATGATACTCTTTTCTCGAGGAGTCCACCACGATTGCAGTTAGAAGTCGAGGAAAGACCACATGATGAAGTCGATGACATGTCTGAGATAAGCGAAGGGCATCGTTTTGGCTTAAGAAGCACGACACGAGCTGGATCAACTCCAGAGGAAGGTTTTGGATCATTACAAATTTGAATAAGGCTGAGTCTACGGTTTAATTATGGTGTTTATATGGCCCAGTGTTATGGTTATGTGAAATTCTACCCTATTATTTAGTCCGGACATCGGTAAAGTTATCTGATCGGATCTATTTCTCCAGGTGCATAAAGCGATGCCGAACCCGGGAAAAGACGCGTAACATGCCATACTGGGCACGAGCGATGTCGTAAGATGTGGACCAATGCATGAGATGAAGGAATGCCAAAAAAGAAACAAAACATACAGTGAAAAGAAGACTCAACGGTTCAGAGGTTCAAAGGTGGAGGTAGAAGGTATTTGATCATTTGGAGGGGACTGCGACTGATTTGATTGAACCAACTTTCAACTTCATCTACTGGACTGAGTAGTCTTGTTAGGGGGTTGGAATTTAGTCCTTCATACAAATTTCTGAGTCAGAGGGTTGGAAGCCAAGTGTTTTATGGTTTTTAGGAGTGAAGATCAGTAGAAGTGTGAAACTGTTTGAATAAGATGAATATGACTCAATAATCTAATCACCAACTTAATGAAGTTTTCATCGTTCTAAATATTCAGATTAGTTTGAAAATAGAATATTAAGAGAGGCGAAGGTTAAGATCAAGTCAAAATAGATTAAAGTTTACTGAAGATCAAGCAGAAGGAAGACAAATAGAATTATTGCCTTAATATTTCTTTCAGATTTTTATGGATTAAAGAGAAAGAAGAAGAAGAAGAAGAAGAAGAAGAAGAAGAAGAAGAAGAAGAAGAAGAAGA